>CM067570.1:37296171-37848983 GCA_034336665.1 Luscinia megarhynchos
TGTCGATGGTTTTATACAGATTCCAGGAGTTTTTGAATCATTTTTTGCGCCTTTTTAGGGGGTTTTGGGCCATTTTAAGTCTCATTTCCTTTAGAAGTTTGCTCAGTTATTTGTCCAGTTTTTTTCTTAGAAATCCCAGGTCGCTCACTTGGTTTTGGACCAGATATTCAGAGTTTTTCTGGCCAGTGTTTGTGCAGTTTCTGGGGGATTTTTGTGTTTCTCAGTGCGAATTGGAAAGGATTTTTCCTGGTTTTAAGGCAGAGTATTTCCTGGCTTTTTCCAGATGTTTTCCCCAATAATGCCTGGAATTTTGCTAGCTGAACCCAAACCGGTCAAAATTCCAAGCATTATTGGAGAAAACATCAGGAAAAAATCCAGGAAAAGTGAACCTTAGCAACCCAGGAAAATGCCTAAAAATTTCCACTAAGAAACACAGAATTCCCCCAGAAATTGCACCCATAATGCCCAGAAAAACACCTAACATCTGCACTAAAAAACCAAACATGGCCCCAAAATCCAGTGAGATTCCTGGAATTTCTGAAAAAAAACCTGGTGAAGTGAGCGGAAATAATATGCAGAGGAAATGCAACTTTAAACTGTCCAAAAAGCCTGGAAATGACACGAACAATGGCCCAAAGATTCCTGAAATCCACACTAAAACACGTAAATTTGGCCAAAACTCCAAGGACTGCTGGGAATAGCATCAGGAAAGGTCCAGGAAAAATTGAGCCGAACAAACCAGAAAAGTCCCTGACAATTGGCACTAAGCAAGGAAAAATCCACTAAGAATCAAAGGGAAAATGGGCCCAACATTGCCAAAAGTTGCACTGGAAAACCCCAAAGCTAGCAAAATTCCAGGCATTATTGGGGAAAACATTTGGAAAAAACCCAGGAAAAACTCTGCCTTAAAAACAGGAAAATCCTTTCCAATTCGCACTGAGAAACACAAAAATCCACAAGAAATTGCACAAAGAATGGCCAGAAAAAGTCCTAATATCTGCCCCAAAACCCAGTGAGTGTCCTGGGATTTCTAAGGAAAAAACTGGAAAAATAACAGGGCAAACTTCTAAAGGAAATGAGACTTAAAATGGCCCAAAACCCCCACAAAAAATGGAAAAAATGGCCCAAAACCCCCTGGAATCTGTACAAAAAACATCGACAATCTGCCAAAAAACCAAGGATCAATGGGAAAGCATCAGGAAAATAGCACCAGCTGGTGACTGTGGGGCGTGTGCCGACACTGTGAGGAGAGGGGCGGGCCGGCGCTGTGATGCAGAGCAGGGCCGTTGCTGTGACGGACAGGGCGGGGCCATCTATGTGATGCGGGGGGCGGCACGTCGCTGTGGCGCGAGGAGGGGCTACGCGATGACTTCAAAGCCACGGGTGGGGCCCGAGCTGCTGAGGTGGAGTCAGAAATGAAGCTCTGGTGGCAAATATTGCAAAGTTTTACCAGCTCCTTGAGGAAAGTCACAGGGGAGTCACAGGGCCATCAGTTGTGCTTGGAGCAGGATTTGCCAACCCCACAGAACGTCACTACGTTCTCTGTGTGTATTTGGTGGTCAACTAGCACCTGGGATGGACTGAAAGAAAATTCTGTTTCACTTGTACATGTTAACTGGGGTTTGTGCCCCCCAGTACACATCAGTTCTTCTCTGAGGTGGTGCTTGGCAGGGGGCTTCTCCTGTTAAAATGCAGGCATGTTTAGCACAGCACAATGCGGATGGATTATTTACTACAGCATGAACTAATGTGTGGAGGATTTTTCAGGTACCTCAGTGGTCAGGAACACTTGTCTAGGTCACTGCAAACACTTCTTGATCTTACTCAGTACTTTTCTGAATGATGCTCTGTGGGCTGCTGCCAAGGCCCAAAGTAAGGAGGGTTGCCCCAGTGTCTGTGCTCATGTCAATGGCTAAATTTGTTTTTGCTTTTCTAAGAGCACCCATAGTGGAGTACCTTGTTGCTGTTTTCACTGAGCTCCTGCACTCTCAGAGAGAACCCTTTGCTCTCTGCTTGATGTTCCAGCTCTATGATAAAGATCTCGAGTCCCTGAAAGCTGCTGAGTATCCTCAGCTCTACCAGTTTAACCAGTACTATAAACTCTGGATACCCCAGCAATCTCAGGAACGTGTGGTATGGAATACCTGAAGTCACTGAACTCTTGAGCCAGTATTCCTATAAAAACGTCACAGTTTATAGAGGTTACATTTCTATCAGAAAGAGCATTTCTGTCGAGCTAATTCTGTATTTCTTGTTGATCGCGTTGGGACACAAATTTGCTCCAGGGCTTTTCTCTGATGACACAGGAGGTCTCTGTGGTGTTTGGGAGGTGATTCCGGGGCTCAGGGGTGGGTCACACACAGACTCCTCACCAGGCATAGCAGAGCCCGGGGCGCACAGTGGCCTCAGTTCAGAGTGCCTGGAGTTATTCCTGGGTGGGTTGGGGATCACAGGCCCCCTGGGCTGGGTTTGGTGAGTTTTTCTCTTTGGCCAGCAGTGAACACTACAGATTCCCCAGGGGCACTGCTGGACAGCTCTGTCCTAGCAGGACTGCACACTTGTGCTCCTGGAGCATCACCGTGGGTTCAGCTCAGAGCTCATCTCAAAACATGGGTAGCTGAGGTGATTTTTGTTTCATATTCATCACTGTTTTTCTCTTATCCTTTTTTTCCACTTTAAACAGTTTAAAAATCACGAGGAGGTAAGCGAAGAACCTGCTGTGCCACTGGATTCTGTATTTACCACTTTGCTAAAAAGAGCCCACAGAGCTCAGGAGGTGAGGCAGGAGAGCTGGGAGCATCTGCCTCAGCTCTTGAAGCCCAGCCAGCCCGAGGGGCTGCTGTCCCCAGTGCAGCTTCGGCCGCTGCCCCCTTCTTACCATCCAGGGATCCTTGCTGAGCGGCTCAAGGCCTCTGAGCGCCAGGCGACGCCTCTCCCTGGAACTGCTCCACAGGAACCTTGACATGATCTCAAGGATGCTGTCACCACATTCACTCAAATCCAGGCACTCGAGGACCTGAAAGGCACAGTGACAGGGGACCCTGCTGGCAGGAGCCCGGAACCTCACAGGGCTGGGCCCAGACAGCAGCACAGGGCATGGGCACCTTCCCAGGCAGCTGTGGCTACGAGAGGCCAGAGAGCTGGGAGGCAGCTCAGGGAGGCAGTTCTGGCCATCAGGCTCACCTCCACAAGGAATGCCAGGGCAGGCAGATCCCAGCGTGGCTCCTGCGTGCTGAGCAGCTGGAGTAGGTGGAGTGCAACATGGGAACACAAGGGCATCAAGACATGGCAGATCTCCCTGGCAGGGGGAAAAAGGAACCAACACCCTGAGGTGCAGGGGTGGCAATACTCTCCGAAGAGTGACTCACAGAGATGCAGTTTTTCACCAGCATCCCTGGAGGTGATGTGGACACTTTGGGAGGCTGCCCCTTTTGGGCACCTTCTCTCCCAGCCTTTTCCAGTCTGCTTGGCTGTCCCTCGGTGACAAGGCCCTCTGGCCCGTGAGCACGGGTACTGTGTGGGGCACCCCGGGCACAGAGCACAAATGTCGGGGACAGAGGGGCAGTGGGGGTCTCACCTGGCCAGCAGACCCACGGCATAGTGCTGGGTGTCAGCACACAGCAGCGTGTCCCAGCCACGCTTGCGCTCTATTGCCATCACCTCAGTGTCATGCTGCAGACAGATGAGCAGAGCCTTCATGGTCTGCACTGCAAACCTGTGTGCAGAGCAAAGCTCAGGTCACCCTGGGAGCACTGGTGCTGGCCACACGGGCATGGGAAGGACTGGAGGACTGGGACCTGTTGGGCTTGCTGGGAAGGCGGTGTTGCTCCTGGCACGCTCTCCAGAAGTTATCAACTTCCTTTGGCATCTGCTGCGTGGTGATGACAACGTGCAAGAGCAGAGCCGTAAACAGATGGTAGGAAGCATTCGTCATGGCCTCCTGGCAGTGGGGCAGCTGGACCATCAGCCAGATCACCAGAGTTGCCTGCGAATGAAGCAGCCCGAGGCAGCGCTCAGTGCCGAGGTGTCCATGGGGCAGGGCCCGAGGGGAGAGGCAGGGGGAGCAGCGAGCCTGGTGTGCCCTGAGCCTGTCCCTAGCCCAGGTTTCAGCCCAGCGCCTGAGGCACAGAGAGGGTGAAGAGCTGCTGGAGAGGTGACCTGGGGGTGAGCAAGGGGCAGTTCCAGAAACTCACAGCCAGGGCAAAAACCTCTTCGTTGTCTCCATCAGAGGTGCACATTCTGTGCAGAGGCCAATCGTCCATGACACAGAGCAGAATTGGCAGCACCTTCTCCACTGTTGGTCCCGACGTGCCTATGGCTCTCCACATCATTGCAGCAGCCCTGTGGGGTTGGAGCTCGGTGTCAGGGGGTCTCAGTCACAGTACCATGCCCTGTACAACTGTGACAGAGGCCCCAGTGCCCTGAGAGGCAGGGAGGGAGCCTGGCAGTGGCAGCAGGCTCAGGAAACTGAGGGGCCTGAGGCTCCTGGACCTCTCCACCTGTCTGGCAGACCCCATTGGACAGGCTGTACAGGGCGATGGGCCCTAAAGGCTGCTGAGCTCTCAAGGCCCGTGGGCCCCGTACCTGTCACACGTTGGGGCACAGCGCAGGAGGGTCAGCACCACGTCAGCAGGGTGGTCTCCAGCCAGCCTCAGAATGTCAGTGCGCAGCCTTGCATCTAAAGTGCCCTGGGATGTCAGTCTCTGGTGAATGCTTTTCACCATGGCTGGCACCCGGAGGAGGCATGGTGAAGACTTGGAGCGCTGTCCAAGCTTCCGCCGAGAAGTGCTTCCCTTCCTGCCACGCTTTGCTGGCCGCAAAGACTGAGGGGGCCCAGCGACCGTGGCGTGAGGGGGCACGCAATCCTGGGAGGCCTCGAGCCCTGGCCACAGGCTGCTTAAGTGCTGCTGAGAAGAAGCACAAGGGTCTTTGAAGTAGTCCACTATGAGTTCCTGACTCAGAGTGGAAGTGGTGTTAGTATTTGTGATGCCCTGAGTCTCTCCAGTGTCAGCAATTGTCATGCCCACGTCCTTAGTCACTGCCATGTCAGCCTCTGCCCTGTCATCACTCCCTGCAGTGTCAGACTCTTCTGAACGCTTAGGCAAATCTGGGCTGACATCAGGCTCTGCCTGGAGCTCAGTCAGCCTGGAGTCAGGCTCAGCTGTGCCCTCTGTTGCTGCGCTGGTCTTTCTACGCCGAACAGGCACAAACTTCCGCAACATCTGCAGGGCAACAAAGGACAGGGAGGAGAGGCAAGTCCCATGGAGTTCTCCAAGCGTTGTGCTGGGCTGAGCAGTGACAGCAGGCCCAGCCCAGGTGGGGATGGCTGCAGGTACCTTCAGTGCTCTGCGGAAGCGGCCACGGGCGGGGTCCTGCTCTTGTGTGCGGTCCATGGCTGCACCTGGCAAAGAGGGAGCGCAGCCAGAGCTGAGGGGCTGCAAGAGAGGCTGGAGAACAGAGCCCAGCCCTGCGCTCCCCAGGCAGGGACAGCCCCGGGATGCCCCAGGGGATGGAGCACGGGCTGTGGGGTGTCTGTCTGGTCCCTCTTCTGTCCTGTGCCTGGGCATGTCCCCAGAGGATGGGATGGGATGGGATGGGATGGGATGGGATGGGATGGGATGGGATGGGATGGGATGGGATGGGATGGGATGGGATGGGATGGGATGGGATGGGATGGGATGGGATGGGATGGGATGGGATGGGATGGGATGGGATGGGATGGGGCCAAGTTGGCAGCAGCCATCAGCCCTTTATCCAGCTGTGCCACTCACCATCCTGCATTGGCTGAAATATCTCTGGCTCTTCAGGCTGTTGTGCTGGGTGGACTCTAGAGCCTCTCCTTTTTATTCTGGTGAAGACTTTGAAGAGTGGGAAACAGTTGGGAAATGTGCCTGCCATGTCAGAGTGTGGTCTCGAGGGCACCTTGTAGAAAGATGCCTTGGGGAAGCTGTGAGACAAACAGTCCTGCAGTCTGCCTGCGAAGTCAGTTGCAGCAGTAGCACTCAGAAAAGCTCCGGGTCAGACAGGAACGAGTGCGCTGTGCGGGGGCTCCTCACGGCTCCGCTCTGTCCCGTCCCTGTCCCGTCGCGTGCTCCGAGCACTGTGCCGTGGCCGTGTCACCGCCGGCTCTTATATCACCGCACGTCACAAAGGGTCCTTTGACACCCTGTCCTGTTCCGTGCCATGGTGACCATGCTGCAGTGTGTGACAAAGGGCCCTTGCACACACTGCCCCCGGCCCTGGGGCTGCCCCCAGGCCAGCCAAAGTGGCCCAGGCTGGAAGGAATCCCTCACCCCAAGTGTCTAAGACAGCTCGAGAGGATCTTTAGGATTGGCTCAAGCAATCAGCAAACACTGCCCTGCTCTGCGGGCTCAGGGCATTTAAGAATCCTCAATTCAGGAAAGGTTTACATCCAATTGCTCAAGTAGTTAAAAAAACTTGCATCTTTCCCATATTCATTGGTATGGTTTGGGAACATGGAAGATTTGGATGTTTGCTTTCCATCTCAAAGCAGCAACTCATTTGCCGTAACGTCATTCCTTCAAAGTCACTTTGCAAAACAACACTACACAGAGGCAAGAAAGGGCCAGTCTTTGGTTTACAAATGGTTTTCAAGGAAGAGATGAAAACACAATAATTCTGTGAAGGAATAAAAGCTCACGAAGAATGAAAGTCCACTCGGTATTCCAAAATTAGCCCAAAGAAATGAGTAGATTGCAAAATGGCTAATCGTCCTCCTGGTACAGATATCTTAGTGGCTCATAAAGTACAGCTGTCCCCTCTTTTTCCCTGTGGGACAATCAGGACCACTAAGAGGAAAAATCACAGCTATTTTTTCTGCCCTCCGTAACCAAAGCTGGGCCAAACCACAGATGCTGCCTTCAAGCTGACTGCAATTCCAGCCTAGACCTCTCACCTTCCACACAACTCCTTCCCAAGACTCCCACCAACAGCAACCCCCCTAAACAGCCGCACAGAAGCCCTCAACAGCCCGCCAGGACTCCCAGCTGTCCCCATCCCTCTGCAGAGCTTTCCCAGCCTCCAGCAGAGCCCCTGGTTCCCTGCAGGTGCCGTGGGATGGCACTCAGGACGATCTGCTCCAAGGCCTTTCCTGGTAGCAAGCTCAGGCTGCCAGGCCTATGGTTCCGGGATCGTTCTTCCCACCAACCCTTCCTGTGCACGGCTCCTACATTTGCACATTGGCAATCAGCTGGGACTTCTGCACTTGAGCAGGACTGCTGGGAAAGGATCGAGAGTGGCCTGGCAAGCTCTTTCTCCAGCTCCCTCTTTACTCTTGGGGGAGGTAGAACATTCCACAGGAAAGCACCTGGCGCCACAAGGAGCGGGTGGCATCACGCAGCTCTGGGGGGAGCCCTCAGGAGTGCAGTATCCTGAGGGAACGCCGTCGGCCTTGACCTGTAGGCACCTGCAAAAGCTTCAAATCAGCTGCCTCAGCTGCCAGGACCTCTCTTGGCCAGCACCCTGATGTGTGTGCAGGACTGCTGCGAGGCACTGCTGGGACCCAGCGGGACAGGAGCGGCTGTCTCGTGTGCACGTAGCACCCCCTGACAGAGCCAGGGTCATCCCAAAAGCAGACAAACCATGTGGTGTCAGCAGAGAGGAGCAAGGAGCACTGGGCTGGCTCCTCTTCAGGGTATCTCAGCTGGGCTTGCTCCAGAACAAGCCCGCCTTTGAAGGCCTGCTAATGGCCAGCTGCCAGAAATGCCTTCCTTGTTCTCTCCAAGGCGCACAGGAAGAGCCAGTGAGCAGGATGCCTTGGGAGCAAACCTTCCAAGCCTTTGCTGAGGCCAGGGACACGCCAAGATCAGCCAAGACTCTGCACGTTGCCCGGCCCGCACGGCCCAGCTCCGTGCTGGCCCTGGCCCACAGCAGCTTCCAGCAAGCGAGAGGCAATTGCAAATTGCCAGGAGTTGCAACACAGCAGGCAGGCAAGATGTGAAAAGTCTGTGTGTAAAGGCCTTTGAATTCCCAGCTCTCAAAGAGAGCTTTGGGGCTGGCAGCTGGACAGATGCTCCTGCTCACACCTCTGTCCAAAGGGGGGTAACACACCCTGCTGCAGGTGCTTGGCTTGGTCTCCGCAGGTCCAGGCAGATGCCAGAGCTGCTCTTGACAGCCTTCTGCCTTCCCCCGCCCCTGTGCCAAGGCCAGCGGGCCTCAAGGACTGAGAGGACCACAGAGAGACAAAGGGAATGTCACAAATAGAGAGGGGAGTTTAAACAAGTCTTGCCTCTGCCCAGGCCTCTGGCAGTAGGCACTAGCTTTATTGAGGCAGCCAGCACCCTACAACCACTTTGGCTCACAGGTTCCTAACAGTGGTCGTTTAGGTCTATTCCAAAATGAATTGTTTATTTAATAGACACAAATTTCATAGACATAACACTTGAATCTATTTCTTATAACACAAGATAAAGAAGCAGTACTAGTAGATAATACACAGCGTGAAGCAAAAGGATGATGCGGAAAGGAAAAAAGGGATGAGTGTGGTCTGAGGGCTGGAGGGAGAGAGCTATCTACAGGCAGGGAGAGGGCTGAGGCCACGGGAGCTTCCTACAGGCTCAGCTGTGCCAATCATCATCTGTTCCTTGAGCTCCAGTGACATACGGATATGGTGTCCTCTCCAGTGTCTCCTGGTGCTGTTCTTGGGACACGGGTTCACTGCAGCCCTAAGATGAACCCAGTTCTTCAGCTCTGCTGGCAAACTGCTCTTCCACTGCTCACAGGTTCCAGTAGGATGGACTGGTGTCTTTCCTTGGGGCGTGAATGGCTGGAACAGGGAAAAAGAGAGTCACAGTCAGAGGCCGGATCTGTGGGAATTCAAGGAGACCTTCCTGCCAAGGGCATCGCACTCAGCTCCTGCAATGGCCACCAGCGAGGAGTTGCCAAGGGGATCAGCCGCAAGGTGCTGGCCATGAATCCCTCTGGTGTCCCTGAAATCTCTTGGTGCTCCGTCCGCACCACCCTACATCCGCACAGGGAGCAGAGCCCTCCGCAGCCGGGGCAGGGATTGCAGCACCTCCTGCCAGCCCCGCTGCCAGCCCGCTGCCCTCACTCACCCTCACTGAGCACCTGCAGCTCGTCCTTCTGCCCCCTCGGGTACCGCTTGGCCATCCCTGGGAACACAGCCCCTGTCACGGCTCCGCCCAGCGGCACAGCTCCCTGCCGGCGGCGCTGCCAGCCCTGTGGCCACTGGCCCTCGTGGCCCGGCAGGGCTCGGCCCGGGCCCTTGGCGCACGCTGCCGCCCAAGGGCACGGCTGCGAGAGGGCGGCAGCAGCCCCGAGGGCAGCCGGGGCTCCACGGCGCCGGGCCCGGATGGCAGAAGCTGCCGGGGCAGCAGGCGGGGCTGGGGCCGAGCTGCGGCGGGGCGGGGAGGGAGGCGGGGCTCACCCATGAACCTGCTGGCCGCCTCTCGCAGGGGCTCCTGTGGGCTCTGCAGGTAGGGCAGGGCCCGGCGCAGGTGCTCGGCCGCTCGGCTCCTGTCCTCTGCCAGCTGCGGAGAGCGGCGGGAGGGAAGGGTCGGGGCGGGCTCTGGCCCTTTGGCAGGCGCTGCCCGCGCCCGGCCCCGGCCTCCCCTGCCCGCGCAGGCCTGAGGCGCGGCCAGCAGCCGCCGGGCCGGGCTCTGCAGGGGCGCAGGGCCGGCTGCTGCCCGGGGAGCCGCGGTGCCGGCCCGGCCCGCAGCCCCGCTGGGCCGGGGCTCCGTGGGCAGGCGGCTCGGGGCCGCAGGAGCCTGGAGAAGAGCCCGTGCGGCCCCTGCGTGCAGCGCTGGCCAGGGCCACAGCTGCCAAGCGCACACAGTGAGCGCCGCGCTCAGGGGGCTTCTCCAGCCTGAGCCTGGCGCTTCCAGGCCGTCCTTACCAGGCACTCGGCGAACTTCCACAGCTGCGCTGCATTCAGCACCCTCTGGAGATGCGTCTCCCTCAGGAACCCGGCCACACAAACCAGCGCTTCCCGAGAGGCCTGGAGAGCAGCAGAGATGCGGAGATGTCCCCGCAGTTCAGGGCACAGGACTCGTGTCCCTGTGCCAAGGCCTGGAGGAGGCTGCAGCCGGAGAGGTGCCAGAGCAGAGGCAGCTGAGCCCCCTCGCAGGGATCCAGCAGCATCACACAAAACCTCACCTTGGCCACGTGCTGGTTCTCATCATGGCAGTGTAAGAAGAGTGGGAGCAGGCTCCGGCTCACAATTCTCTCCAGGGCCTTTTTTCCCTCGTCCACTACCAAGTCCATGAGCATGCAGAAGAGGTGAATGGAAAGCAGCTGCACGTGGCTGTTGTCCTGGAGGAATGGAGGAGGAAAAGCCCTCAGAAGCAACTCCTCCAGGGCACCTGGGCAAAGGCCTATAAATCTAGAAGGCACAAAGCTTCTGGGCAGCAGGCAGTGCTCGTGGCTGGGGGCACAGAGCCTTACGTTTTCCAAGAGCAACAGGAGTGGCTCAGCCAGCTTTTGGGCAGCCGTGCTGGATATCATGAGGTGTTTCTTCTGGAACATATTTATGAACACAGAGAGGGACATGCCGATCACCTCTCCATCTGTATCACGCAACAGCTTCAAAATGCTTCGAGACAGGCTGCGTATAGGTCTGGCCTGTGTGGAAGACAAGGCTGTGCTGTGAAGCCATGAACGGCTGCAGCGCCAACACCGCCCTGGCACTGCAACCCCACCCTGCTGCCGCAGGGCCCAGCGGCCAAAGGCCTGTCCCACAGAGCTCAGGGAGATGAGGCAGGAGAGCTGGGAGCATCTGCCTCAGCTCCTGAAGCCCAGCCAGCCCGAGGGGCTGCTGTCCCCAGCGCAGCTTGGGCCGCTGCCCCCTTCTCACCATCCAGGGATCCTTGCTGAGCGGCACAAGGCCTCTGAGCGCCAGGCGACGCCTCTCCCTGGAACTGCTCCGCAGGAACCTTGACATGATCTCAAGGATGCTGTCACCACATTCACTCAAATCCAGGCACTCGAGGACCTGAAAGGCACAGTGACAGGGGACCCTGCTGGCAGGAGCCCGGAACCTCACAGGGCTGGGCCCAGACAGCAGCACAGGGCACGGGCACCTTCCCAGGCAGCTGTGGCTACGAGAGGCCAGAGAGCTGGGAGGCAGCTCAGGGAGGCAGTTCTGGCCATCAGGCTCACCTCCACAAGGAATGCCAGGGCAGGCAGATCCCAGCGTGGCTCCTGCGTGCTGAGCAGCTGGAGTAGGTGGAGTGCAACATGGGAACACAAGGGCATCAAGACATGGCGAAGCTCCCTGGCAGGGGGAAAAAGGCACCAAGACCCTGCGGTGGAGGGGTGGCAATACTCTCCCAGGAGTGACTCACAGAGATGCAGTTTTTCACCAGCATCCCTGGAGGCGATGCGGACACTTTGGGAGGCTGCCCCTTTTGGGCACCTCCTCTCCCAGCCTTTTCCAGTCTGCTTGGCCGTCCCTTGGTGACAAGGCCCTCTGGCCCATGAGCACGGGTACTGTGTGGGGCACCCCGGGCACAGAGCACAAATGTCGGGGACAGAGGGGCAGTGGGGGTCTCACCTGGCCAGCAGACCCACGGCATAGTGCTGGGTGTCAGCACACAGCAGCGTGTCCCAGCCACGCTTGCGCTCTATTGCCATCACCTCAGTGTCATGCTGCAGACAGATGAGCAGAGCCTTCATGGTCTGCACTGCAAACCTGTGTGCAGAGCAAAGCTCAGGTCACCCTGGGAGCACTGGTGCTGGCCACACGGGCATGGGAAGGACTGGAGGACTGGGACCTGTTGGGCTTGCTGGGAAGGCGGTGTTGCTCCTGGCACGCTCTCCAGAAGTTATCAACTTCCTTTGGCATCTGCTGCGTGGTGATGACAACGTGCAAGAGCAGAGCCGTAAACAGATGGTAGGAAGCATTCGTCATGGCCTCCTGGCAGTGGGGCAGCTGGACCATCAGCCAGATCACCAGAGTTGCCTGCGAATGAAGCAGCCCGAGGCAGCTCAGTGCCGAGGTGTCCATGGGGCAGGGCCCGAGGGGAGAGGCAGGGGGAGCAGCGAGCCTGGTGTGCCCTGAGCCTGTCCCTAGCCCAGGTTTCAGCCCAGCGCCTGAGGCACAGAGAGGGTGAAGAGCTGCTGGAGAGGTGACCTGGGGGTGAGCAAGGGGCAGTTCCAGAAACTCACAGCCAGGGCAAAAACCTCTTCGTTGTCTCCATCAGAGGTGCACATTCTGTGCAGAGGCCAATCGTCCATGACACAGAGCAGAATTGGCAGCACCTTCTCCACTGTTGGTCCCGACGTGCCTATGGCTCTCCACATCATTGCAGCAGCCCTGTGGGGTTGGAGCTCGGTGTCAGGGGGTCTCAGTCACAGTACCATGCCCTGTACAACTGTGACAGAGGCCCCAGTGCCCTGAGAGGCAGGGAGGGAGCCTGGCAGTGGCAGCAGGCTCAGGAAACTGAGGGGCCTGAGGCTCCTGGACCTCTCCACCTGTCTGGCAGACCCCACTGGACAGGCTGTACAGGGCGATGGGCCCTAAAGGCTGCTGAGCTCTCAAGGCCCGTGGGCCCCGTACCTGTCACACGCTGGGGCACAGCGCAGGAGGGTCAGCACCACGTCAGCAGGGTGGTCTCCAGCCAGCCTCAGAATGTCAGTGCGCAGCCTTGCATCTAAAGTGCCCTGGGATGTCAGTCTCTGGTGAATGCTTTTCACCATGGCTGGCACCCGGAGGAGGCATGGTGAAGACTTGGAGCGCTGTCCAAGCTTCCGCCGAGAAGTGCTTCCCTTCCTGCCACGCTTTGCTGGCCGCAAAGACTGAGGGGGCCCAGCGACCGTGGCGTGAGGGGGCACGCAATCCTGGGAGGCCTCGAGCCCTGGCCACAGGCTGCTTAAGTGCTGCTGAGAAGAAGCACAAGGGTCTTTGAAGTAGTCCACTATGAGTTCCTGACTCAGAGTGGAAGTGGTGTTAGTATTTGTGATGCCCTGAGTCTCTCCAGTGTCAGCAATTGTCATGCCCACGTCCTTAGTCACTGCCATGTCAGCCTCTGCCCTGTCATCACTCCCTGCAGTGTCAGACTCTTCTGAACGCTTAGGCAAATCTGGGCTGACATCAGGCTCTGCCTGGAGCTCAGTCAGCCTGGAGTCAGGCTCAGCTGTGCCCTCTGTTGCTGCGCTGGTCTTTCTACGCCGAACAGGCACAAACTTCCGCAACATCTGCAGGGCAACAAAGGACAGGGAGGAGAGGCAAGTCCCATGGAGTTCTCCAAGCGTTGTGCTGGGCTGAGCAGTGACAGCAGGCCCAGCCCAGGTGGGGATGGCTGCAGGTACCTTCAGTGCTCTGCGGAAGCGGCCACGGGCGGGGTCCTGCTCTTGTGTGCGGTCCATGGCTGCACCTGGCAAAGAGGGAGCGCAGCCAGAGCTGAGGGGCTGCAAGAGAGGCTGGAGAACAGAGCCCAGCCCTGCGCTCCCCAGGCAGGGACAGCCCCGGGATGCCCCAGGGGATGGAGCACGGGCGCTGTGGGGTGTCTGTCTGGTCCCTCTTCTGTCCTGTGCCTGGGCATGTCCCCAGAGGATGGGATGGGATGGGATGGGATGGGATGGGATGGGATGGGATGGGATGGGATGGGATGGGATGGGATGGGATGGGATGGGATGGGATGGGATGGGATGGGATGGGATGGGATGGGATGGGATGGGATGGGATGGGATGGGATGGGGCCAAGTTGGCAGCAGCCATCAGCCCTTTTATCCAGCTGTGCCACTCACCATCCTGCATTGGCTGAAATATCTCTGGCTCTTCAGGCTGTTGTGCTGGGTGGACTCTAGAGCCTCTCCTTTTTATTCTGGTGAAGACTTTGAAGAGTGGGAAACAGTTGGGAAATGTGCCTGCCATGTCAGAGTGTGGTCTCGAGGGCACCTTGTAGAAAGATGCCTTGGGGAAGCTGTGAGACAAACAGTTCTGCAGTCTGCCTGCGAAGTCAGTTGCAGCAGTAGCACTCAGAAAAGCTCCGGGTCAGACAGGAACGAGTGCGCTGTGCGGGGGCTCCTCACGGCTCCGCTCTGTCCCGTCCTGTCCCGTCGCGTGCTCCGAGCACTGTGCCGTGGCCGTGTCACCGCCGGCTCTTATATCACCGCACGTCACAAAGGGTCCTTTGACACCCTGTCCTGTTCCGTGCCATGGTGACCGTGCTGCAGTGTGTGACAAAGGGCCCTTGCACACACTGCCCCCGGCCCTGGGGCTGCCCCCAGGCCAGCCAAAGTGGCCCAGGCTGGAAGGAATCCCTCACCCCAAGTGTCTAAGACAGCTCGAGAGGATCTTTAGGATTGGCTCAAGCAATCAGCAAACACTGCCCTGCTCTGCGGGCTCAGGGCATTTAAGAATCCTCAATTCAGGAAAGGTTTACGTCCAATTGCTCAAGTAGTTAAAAAAACTTGCATCTTTCCCATATTCATTGGTATGGTTTGGGAACATGGAAGATTTGGATGTTTGCTTTCCATCTCAAAGCAGCAACTCATTTGCCGTAACGTCATTCCTTCAAAGTCACTTTGCAAAACAGCACTACACAGAGGCAAGAAAGGGCCAGTCTTTGGTTTACAAATGGTTTTCAAGGAAGAGATGAAAACACAATAATTCTGTGAAGGAATAAAAGCTCACGAAGAATGAAAGTCCACTCGGTATTCCAAAATTAGCCCAAAGAAATGAGTAGATTGCAAAATGGCTAATCGTCCTCCTGGTACAGATATCTTAGTGGCTCATAAAGTACAGCTGTCCCCTCTTTTTCCCTGTGGGACAATCAGGACCACTAAGAGGAAAAATCACAGCTATTTTTTCTGCCCTCCGTAACCAAAGCTGGGCCAAACCACAGATGCTGCCTTCAAGCTGACTGCAATTCCAGCCTAGACCTCTCACCTTCCACACAACTCCTTCCCAAGACTCCCACCAACAGCAACCCCCCTAAACAGCCACACAGAAGCCCTCAACAGCCCGCCAGGACCCCCAGCTGTCCTCATCCCTCTGCAGAGCTTTCCCAGCCTCCAGCAGAGCCCCTGGTTCCCTGCAGGTGCCGTGGGATGGCACTCAGGACGATCTGCTCCAAGGCCTTTCCTGGTAGCAAGCTCAGGCTGCCAGGCCTATGGTTCCGGGATCGTTCTTCCCACCAACCCTTCCTGTGCACGGCTCCTACATTTGCACATTGGCAATCAGCTGGGACTTCTGCACTTGAGCAGGACTGCTGGGAAAGGATCGAGAGTGGCCTGGCAAGCTCTTTCTCCAGCTCCCTCTTTACTCTTGGGGGAGGTAGAACATTCCACAGGAAAGCACCTGGCGCCACAAGGAGCGGGTGGCATCACGCAGCTCTGGGGGGAGCCCTCAGGAGTGCAGTATCCTGAGGGAACGCCGTCGGCCTTGACCTGTAGGCACTTGCAAAAGCTTCAAATCAGCTGCCTCAGCTTCCAGGACCTCTCTTGGCCAGCACCCTGATGTGTGTGCAGGACTGCTGCGAGGCACTGCTGGGACCCAGCGGGACAGGAGCGGCTGTCTCGTGTGCACGTAGCACCCCCTGACAGAGCCAGGGTCATCCCAAAAGCAGACAAACCATGTGGTGTCAGCAGAGAGGAGCAAGGAGCACTGGGCTGGCTCCTCTTCAGGGTATCTCAGCTGGGCTTGCTCCAGAACAAGCCCGCCTTTGAAGGCCTGCTAATGGCCAGCTGCCAGAAATGCCTTCCTTGTTCTCTCCAAGGCGCACAGGAAGAGCCAGTGAGCAGGATGCCTTGGGAGCAAACCTTCCAAGCCTTTGCTGAGGCCAGGGACACGCCAAGATCAGCCAAGACTCTGCACGTTGCCCGGCCCGCACGGCCCAGCTCCGTGCTGGCCCTGGCCCACAGCAGCTTCCAGCAAGCGAGAGGCAATTGCAAATTGCCAGGAGTTGCAACACAGCAGGCAGGCAAGATGTGAAAAGTCTGTGTGTAAAGGCCTTTGAATTCCCAGCTCTCAAAGAGAGCTTTGGGGCTGGCAGCTGGACAGATGCTCCTGCTCACACCTCTGTCCAAAGGGGGGTAACACACCCTGCTGCAGGTGCTTGGCTTGGTCTCCGCAGGTCCAGGCAGATGCCAGAGCTGCTCTTGACAGCCTTCTGCCTTCCCCCGCCCCTGTGCCAAGGCCAGCGGGCCTCAAGGACTGAGAGGACCACAGAGAGACAAAGGGAATGTCACAAATAGAGAGGGGAGTTTAAACAAGTCTTGCCTCTGCCCAGGCCTCTGGCAGTAGGCACTAGCTTTATTGAGGCAGCCAGCACCCTACAACCACTTTTGCTCACGGGTTCCTAACAGTGGTCGTTTAGGTCTATTCCAAAATGAATTGTTTATTTAATAGACACAAATTTCATAGACATAACACTTGAATCTATTTCTTATAACACAAGATAAAGAAGCAGTACTAGTAGATAATACACAGCGTGAAGCAAAAGGATGATGCGGAAAGGAAAAAAGGGATGAGCGTGGTCTGAGGGCTGGAGGGAGAGAGCTATCTACAGGCAGGGAGAGGGCTGAGGCCACGGGGGCTTCCTACAGGCTCAGCTGTGCCAATCATCATCTGTTCCTTGAGCTCCAGTGACATACGGATATGGTGTCCTCTCCAGTGTCTCCTGGTGCTGTTCTTGGGACACGGGTTCACTGCAGCCCTAAGATGAACCCAGTTCTTCAGCTCTGCTGGCAAACTGCTCTTCCACTGCTCACAGGTTCCAGTAGGATGGACTGGTGTCTTTCCTTGGGGCGTGAATGGCTGGAACAGGGAAAAAGAGAGTCACAGTCAGAGGCCGGATCTGTGGGAATTCAAGGAGACCTTCCTGCCAAGGGCATCGCACTCAGCTCCTGCAATGGCCACCAGCGAGGAGTTGCCAAGGGGATCAGCCGCAAGGTGCTGGCCATGAATCCCTCTGGTGTCCCTGAAATCTCTTGGTGCTCCGTCCGCACCACCCTACATCCGCACAGGGAGCGAAGCCCTCCGCAGCCGGGCAGGGATTGCAGCACCTCCTGCCAGCCCCGCTGCCAGCCCGCTGCCCTCACTCACCCTCACTGAGCACCTGCAGCTCGTCCTTCTGCCCCCTCAGGTACCGCTTGGCCATCCCTGGGAACACAGCCCCTGTCACGGCTCCGCCCAGCGGCACAGCTCCCTGCCGGCGGCGCTGCCAGCCCTGTGGCCACTGGCCCTCGTGGCCCGGCAGGGCTCGGCCCGGGCCCTTGGCGCACGCTGCCGCCCAAGGGCACGGCTGCGAGAGGGCGGCAGCAGCCCCGAGGGCAGCCGGGGCTCCACGGCGCCGGGCCCGGATGGCAGAAGCTGCCGGGGGCAGCAGGGCGGGGCTGGGGCCGAGCTGCGGCGGGGCGGGGAGGGAGGCGGGGCTCACCCATGAACCTGCTGGCCGCCTCTCGCAGGGGCTCCTGTGGGCTCTGCAGGTAGGGCAGGGCCCGGCGCAGGTGCTCGGCCGCTCGGCTCCTGTCCTCTGCCAGCTGCGGAGAGCGGCGGGAGGGAAGGGTCGGGGCGGGCTCTGGCCCTTTGGCAGGCGCTGCCCGCGCCCGGCCCCGGCCTCCCCTGCCCGCGCAGGCCTGAGGCGCGGCCAGCAGCCGCCGGGCCGGGCTCTGCAGGGGCGCAGGGCCGGCTGCTGCCCGGGGAGCCGCGGTGCCGGCCCCGGCCCGCAGCCCCGCTGGGCCGGGGCTCCGTGGGCAGGCGGCTCGGGGCCGCAGGAGCCTGGAGAAGAGCCCGTGCGGCCCCTGCGTGCAGCGCTGGCCAGGGCCACAGCTGCCAAGCGCACACAGTGAGCGCCGCGCTCAGGGGGCTTCTCCAGCCTGAGCCTGGCGCTTCCAGGCCGTCCTTACCAGGCACTCGGCGAACTTCCACAGCTGCGCTGCATTCAGCACCCTCTGGAGATGCGTCTCCCTCAGGAACCCGGCCACACAAACCAGCGCTTCCCGAGAGGCCTGGAGAGCAGCAGAGATGCGGAGATGTCCCCGCAGTTCAGGGCACAGGACTCGTGTCCCTGTGCCAAGGCCTGGAGGAGGCTGCAGCCGGAGAGGTGCCAGAGCAGAGGCAGCTGAGCCCCCTCGCAGGGATCCAGCAGCATCACACAAAACCTCACCTTGGCCACGTGCTGGTTCTCATCATGGCAGTGTAAGAAGAGTGGGAGCAGGCTCCGGCTCACAATTCTCTCCAGGGCCTTTTTTCCCTCGTCCACTACCAAGTCCATGAGCATGCAGAAGAGGTGAATGGAAAGCAGCTGCACGTGGCTGTTGTCCTGGAGGAATGGAGGAGGAAAAGCCCTCAGAAGCAACTCCTCCAGGGCACCTGGGCAAAGGCCTATAAATCTAGAAGGCACAAAGCTTCTGGGCAGCAG
Organism: Luscinia megarhynchos; assembly: GCA_034336665.1. Taxonomy (NCBI): domain Eukaryota; kingdom Metazoa; phylum Chordata; class Aves; order Passeriformes; family Muscicapidae; genus Luscinia; species Luscinia megarhynchos. Next base: position 37,314,516 of record CM067570.1, read on the forward strand.
GCAGTGCTCGTGGCTGGGGGCACAGAGCCTTACGTTTTCCAAGAGCAACAGGAGTGGCTCAGCCAGCTTTTGGGCAGCCGTGCTGGATATCATGAGGTGTTTCTTCTGGAACATATTTATGAACACAGAGAGGGACATGCCGATCACCTCTCCATCTGTATCACGCAACAGCTTCAAAATGCTTCGAGACAGGCTGCGTATAGGTCTGGCCTGTGTGGAAGACAAGGCTGTGCTGTGAAGCCATGAACGGCTGCAGCGCGCGCCAACACCGCCCTGGCACTGCAACCCCACCCTGCTGCCGCAGGGCCCAGCGGCCAAAGGCCTGTCCCACAGAGCTCAGGGAGATGAGGCAGGAGAGCTGGGAGCATCTGCCTCAGCTCCTGAAGCCCAGCCAGCCCGAGGGGCTGCTGTCCCCAGCGCAGCTTGGGCCGCTGCCCCCTTCTCACCATCCAGGGATCCTTGCTGAGCGGCACAAGGCCTCTGAGCGCCAGGCGACGCCTCTCCCTGGAACTGCTCCGCAGGAACCTTGACATGATCTCAAGGATGCTGTCACCACATTCACTCAAATCCAGGCACTCGAGGACCTGAAAGGCACAGTGACAGGGGACCCTGCTGGCAGGAGCCCGGGGAACCTCACAGGGCTGGGCCCAGACAGCAGCACAGGGCACGGGCACCTTCCCAGGCAGCTGTGGCTACGAGAGGCCAGAGAGCTGGGAGGCAGCTCAGGGAGGCAGTTCTGGCCATCAGGCTCACCTCCACAAGGAATGCCAGGGCAGGCAGATCCCAGCGTGGCTCCTGCGTGCTGAGCAGCTGGAGTAGGTGGAGTGCAACATGGGAACACAAGGGCATCAAGACATGGCGAAGCTCCCTGGCAGGGGGAAAAAGGCACCAAGACCCTGCGGTGGAGGGGTGGCAATACTCTCCCAGGAGTGACTCACAGAGATGCAGTTTTTCACCAGCATCCCTGGAGGCGATGCGGACACTTTGGGAGGCTGCCCCTTTTGGGCACCTCCTCTCCCAGCCTTTTCCAGTCTGCTTGGCCGTCCCTTGGTGACAAGGCCCTCTGGCCCATGAGCACGGGTACTGTGTGGGGCACCCCGGGCACAGAGCACAAATGTCGGGGACAGAGGGGCAGTGGGGGTCTCACCTGGCCAGCAGACCCACGGCATAGTGCTGGGTGTCAGCACACAGCAGCGTGTCCCAGCCACGCTTGCGCTCTATTGCCATCACCTCAGTGTCATGCTGCAGACAGATGAGCAGAGCCTTCATGGTCTGCACTGCAAACCTGTGTGCAGAGCAAAGCTCAGGTCACCCTGGGAGCACTGGTGCTGGCCACACGGGCATGGGAAGGACTGGAGGACTGGGACCTGTTGGGCTTGCTGGGAAGGCGGTGTTGCTCCTGGCACGCTCTCCAGAAGTTATCAACTTCCTTTGGCATCTGCTGCGTGGTGATGACAACGTGCAAGAGCAGAGCCGTAAACAGATGGTAGGAAGCATTCGTCATGGCCTCCTGGCAGTGGGGCAGCTGGACCATCAGCCAGATCACCAGAGTTGCCTGCGAATGAAGCAGCCCGAGGCAGCGCTCAGTGCCGAGGTGTCCATGGGGCAGGGCCCGAGGGGAGAGGCAGGGGGAGCAGCGAGCCTGGTGTGCCCTGAGCCTGTCCCTAGCCCAGGTTTCAGCCCAGCGCCTGAGGCACAGAGAGGGTGAAGAGCTGCTGGAGAGGTGACCTGGGGGTGAGCAAGGGGCAGTTCCAGAAACTCACAGCCAGGGCAAAAACCTCTTCGTTGTCTCCATCAGAGGTGCACATTCTGTGCAGAGGCCAATCGTCCATGACACAGAGCAGAATTGGCAGCACCTTCTCCACTGTTGGTCCCGACGTGCCTATGGCTCTCCACATCATTGCAGCAGCCCTGTGGGGTTGGAGCTCGGTGTCAGGGGGGTCTCAGTCACAGTACCATGCCCTGTACAACTGTGACAGAGGCCCCAGTGCCCTGAGAGGCAGGGAGGGAGCCTGGCAGTGGCAGCAGGCTCAGGAAACTGAGGGGCCTGAGGCTCCTGGACCTCTCCACCTGTCTGGCAGACCCCACTGGACAGGCTGTACAGGGCGATGGGCCCTAAAGGCTGCTGAGCTCTCAAGGCCCGTGGGCCCCGTACCTGTCACACGCTGGGGCACAGCGCAGGAGGGTCAGCACCACGTCAGCAGGGTGGTCTCCAGCCAGCCTCAGAATGTCAGTGCGCAGCCTTGCATCTAAAGTGCCCTGGGATGTCAGTCTCTGGTGAATGCTTTTCACCATGGCTGGCACCCGGAGGAGGCATGGTGAAGACTTGGAGCGCTGTCCAAGCTTCCGCCGAGAAGTGCTTCCCTTCCTGCCACGCTTTGCTGGCCGCAAAGACTGAGGGGGCCCAGCGACCGTGGCGTGAGGGGGCACGCAATCCTGGGAGGCCTCGAGCCCTGGCCACAGGCTGCTTAAGTGCTGCTGAGAAGAAGCACAAGGGTCTTTGAAGTAGTCCACTATGAGTTCCTGACTCGGAGTGGAAGTGGTGTTAGTATTTGTGATGCCCTGAGTCTCTCCAGTGTCAGCAATTGTCATGCCCACGTCCTTAGTCACTGCCATGTCAGCCTCTGCCCTGTCATCACTCCCTGCAGTGTCAGACTCTTCTGAACGCTTAGGCAAATCTGGGCTGACATCAGGCTCTGCCTGGAGCTCAGTCAGCCTGGAGTCAGGCTCAGCTGTGCCCTCTGTTGCTGCGCTGGTCTTTCTACGCCGAACAGGCACAAACTTCCGCAACATCTGCAGGGCAACAAAGGACAGGGAGGAGAGGCAAGTCCCATGGAGTTCTCCAAGCGTTGTGCTGGGCTGAGCAGTGACAGCAGGCCCAGCCCAGGTGGGGATGGCTGCAGGTACCTTCAGTGCTCTGCGGAAGCGGCCACGGGCGGGGTCCTGCTCTTGTGTGCGGTCCATGGCTGCACCTGGCAAAGAGGGAGCGCAGCCAGAGCTGAGGGGCTGCAAGAGAGGCTGGAGAACAGAGCCCAGCCCTGCGCTCCCCAGGCAGGGACAGCCCCGGGATGCCCCAGGGGATGGAGCACGGGCGCTGTGGGGTGTCTGTCTGGTCCCTCTTCTGTCCTGTGCCTGGGCATGTCCCCAGAGGATGGGATGGGATGGGATGGGATGGGATGGGATGGGATGGGATGGGATGGGATGGGATGGGATGGGATGGGATGGGATGGGATGGGATGGGATGGGATGGGATGGGATGGGATGGGATGGGATGGGATGGGATGGGATGGGGCCAAGTTGGCAGCAGCCATCAGCCCTTTTATCCAGCTGTGCCACTCACCATCCTGCATTGGCTGAAATATCTCTGGCTCTTCAGGCTGTTGTGCTGGGTGGACTCTAGAGCCTCTCCTTTTTATTCTGGTGAAGACTTTGAAGAGTGGGAAACAGTTGGGAAATGTGCCTGCCATGTCAGAGTGTGGTCTCGAGGGCACCTTGTAGAAAGATGCCTTGGGGAAGCTGTGAGACAAACAGTTCTGCAGTCTGCCTGCGAAGTCAGTTGCAGCAGTAGCACTCAGAAAAGCTCCGGGTCAGACAGGAACGAGTGCGCTGTGCGGGGGCTCCTCACGGCTCCGCTCTGTCCCGTCCTGTCCCGTCGCGTGCTCCGAGCACTGTGCCGTGGCCGTGTCACCGCCGGCTCTTATATCACCGCACGTCACAAAGGGTCCTTTGACACCCTGTCCTGTTCCGTGCCATGGTGACCATGCTGCAGTGTGTGACAAAGGGCCCTTGCACACACTGCCCCCGGCCCTGGGGCTGCCCCCAGGCCAGCCAAAGTGGCCCAGGCTGGAAGGAATCCCTCACCCCAAGTGTCTAAGACAGCTCGAGAGGATCTTTAGGATTGGCTCAAGCAATCAGCAAACACTGCCCTGCTCTGCGGGCTCAGGGCATTTAAGAATCCTCAATTCAGGAAAGGTTTACATCCAATTGCTCAAGTAGTTAAAAAAACTTGCATCTTTCCCATATTCATTGGTATGGTTTGGGAACATGGAAGATTTGGATGTTTGCTTTCCATCTCAAAGCAGCAACTCATTTGCCGTAACGTCATTCCTTCAAAGTCACTTTGCAAAACAACACTACACAGAGGCAAGAAAGGGCCAGTCTTTGGTTTACAAATGGTTTTCAAGGAAGAGATGAAAACACAATAATTCTGTGAAGGAATAAAAGCTCACGAAGAATGAAAGTCCACTCGGTATTCCAAAATTAGCCCAAAGAAATGAGTAGATTGCAAAATGGCTAATCGTCCTCCTGGTACAGATATCTTAGTGGCTCATAAAGTACAGCTGTCCCCTCTTTTTCCCTGTGGGACAATCAGGACCACTAAGAGGAAAAATCACAGCTATTTTTTTCTGCCCTCCGTAACCAAAGCTGGGCCAAACCACAGATGCTGCCTTCAAGCTGACTGCAATTCCAGCCTAGACCTCTCACCTTCCACACAACTCCTTCCCAAGACTCCCACCAACAGCAACCCCCCTAAACAGCCGCACAGAAGCCCTCAACAGCCCGCCAGGACCCCCAGCTGTCCTCATCCCTCTGCAGAGCTTTCCCAGCCTCCAGCAGAGCCCCTGGTTCCCTGCAGGTGCCGTGGGATGGCACTCAGGACGATCTGCTCCAAGGCCTTTCCTGGTAGCAAGCTCAGGCTGCCAGGCCTATGGTTCCGGGATCGTTCTTCCCACCAACCCTTCCTGTGCACGGCTCCTACATTTGCACATTGGCAATCAGCTGGGACTTCTGCACTTGAGCAGGACTGCTGGGAAAGGATCGAGAGTGGCCTGGCAAGCTCTTTCTCCAGCTCCCTCTTTACTCTTGGGGGAGGTAGAACATTCCACAGGAAAGCACCTGGCGCCACAAGGAGCGGGTGGCATCACGCAGCTCTGGGGGGAGCCCTCAGGAGTGCAGTATCCTGAGGGAACGCCGTCGGCCTTGACCTGTAGGCACCTGCAAAAGCTTCAAATCAGCTGCCTCAGCTTCCAGGACCTCTCTTGGCCAGCAGCCTGATGTGTGTGCAGGACTGCTGCGAGGCACTGCTGGGACCCAGCGGGACAGGAGCGGCTGTCTCGTGTGCACGTAGCACCCCCTGACAGAGCCAGGGTCATCCCAAAAGCAGACAAACCATGTGGTGTCAGCAGAGAGGAGCAAGGAGCACTGGGCTGGCTCCTCTTCAGGGTATCTCAGCTGGGCTTGCTCCAGAACAAGCCCGCCTTTGAAGGCCTGCTAATGGCCAGCTGCCAGAAATGCCTTCCTTGTTCTCTCCAAGGCGCACAGGAAGAGCCAGTGAGCAGGATGCCTTGGGAGCAAACCTTCCAAGCCTTTGCTGAGGCCAGGGACACGCCAAGATCAGCCAAGACTCTGCACGTTGCCCGGCCCGCACGGCCCAGCTCCGTGCTGGCCCTGGCCCACAGCAGCTTCCAGCAAGCGAGAGGCAATTGCAAATTGCCAGGAGTTGCAACACAGCAGGCAGGCAAGATGTGAAAAGTCTGTGTGTAAAGGCCTTTGAATTCCCAGCTCTCAAAGAGAGCTTTGGGGCTGGCAGCTGGACAGATGCTCCTGCTCACACCTCTGTCCAAAGGGGGGTAACACACCCTGCTGCAGGTGCTTGGCTTGGTCTCCGCAGGTCCAGGCAGATGCCAGAGCTGCTCTTGACAGCCTTCTGCCTTCCCCCGCCCCTGTGCCAAGGCCAGCGGGCCTCAAGGACTGAGAGGACCACAGAGAGACAAAGGGAATGTCACAAATAGAGAGGGGAGTTTAAACAAGTCTTGCCTCTGCCCAGGCCTCTGGCAGCAGGCACTAGCTTTATTGAGGCAGCCAGCACCCTACAACCACTTTGGCTCACAGGTTCCTAACAGTGGTCGTTTAGGTCTATTCCAAAATGAATTGTTTATTTAATAGACACAAATTTCATAGACATAACACTTGAATCTATTTCTTATGACACAAGATAAAGAAGCAGTACTAGTAGATAATACACAGCGTGAAGCAAAAGAATGATGCGGAAAGGAAAAAAGGGATGAGCGTGGTCTGAGGGCTGGAGGGAGAGAGCTATCTACAGGCAGGGAGAGGGCTGAGGCCACGGGGGCTTCCTACAGGCTCAGCTGTGCCAATCATCATCTGTTCCTTGAGCTCCGGTGACATACGGATATGGTGTCCTCTCCAGTGTCTCCTGGTGCTGTTCTTGGGACACGGGTTCACTGCAGCCCTAAGATGAACCCAGTTCTTCAGCTCTGCTGGCAAACTGCTCTTCCACTGCTCACAGGTTCCAGTAGGATGGACTGGTGTCTTTCCTTGGGGCGTGAATGGCTGGAACAGAGAAAAAGAGAGTCATAGTCAGAGGCCGGATCTGTGGGAATTCAAGGAGACCTTCCTGCCAAGGGCATCGCACTCAGCTCCTGCAATGGCCACCAGCGAGGAGTTGCCAAGGGGATCAGCCGCAAGGTGCTGGCCATGAATCCCTCTGGTGTCCCTGAAATCTCTTGGTGCTCCGTCCGCACCACCCTACATCCGCACAGGGAGCGAAGCCCTCCGCAGCCGGGGCAGGGATTGCAGCACCTCCTGCCAGCCCCGCTGCCAGCCCGCTGCCCTCACTCACCCTCACTGAGCACCTGCAGCTCGTCCTTCTGCCCCCTCAGGTACCGCTTGGCCATCCCTGGGAACACAGCCCCTGTCACGGCTCCGCCCAGCGGCACAGCTCCCTGCCGGCGGCGCTGCCAGCCCTGTGGCCACTGGCCCTCGTGGCCCGGCAGGGCTCAGCCCGGGCCCTTGGCGCACGCTGCCGCCCAAGGGCACGGCTGCGAGAGGGCGGCAGCAGCCCCGAGGGCAGCCGGGGCTCCACGGCGCCGGGCCCGGATGGCAGAAGCTGCCGGGGCAGCAGGCGGGGCTGGGGCCGAGCTGCGGCGGGGCGGGGAGGGAGGCGGGCTCACCATGAACCTGCTGGCCGCCTCTGCAGGGGCTCCTGTGGGCTCTGCAGGTAGGGCAGGGCCCGGCGCAGGTGCTCGGCCGCTCGGCTCCTGTCCTCTGCCAGCTGCGGAGAGCGGCGGGAGGGAAGGGTCGGGCGGGCTCTGGCCCTTGGCAGGCGCTGCCCGCGCCGGCCCCGGCCTCCCCCTGCCCGCGCAGGCCTGAGGCGCGGCCAGCAGCCGCCGGGCCGGGCTCTGCAGGGGCGCAGGGCCGGCTGCTGCCCGGGGAGCCGCGGTGCCGGCCCGGCCCGCAGCCCCGCTGGGCCGGGGCTCCGTGGGCAGGCGGCTCGGGGCCGCAGGAGCCTGGAGAAGAGCCCGTGCGGCCCCTGCGTGCAGCGCTGGCCAGGGCCACAGCTGCCAAGCGCACACAGTGAGCGCCGCGCTCAGGGGGCTTCTCCAGCCTGAGCCTGGCGCTTCCAGGCCGTCCTTACCAGGCACTCGGCGAACTTCCACAGCTGCGCTGCATTCAGCACCCTCTGGAGATGCGTCTCCCTCAGGAACCCGGCCACACAAACCAGCGCTTCCCGAGAGGCCTGGAGAGCAGCAGAGATGCGGAGATGTCCCCGCAGTTCAGGGCACAGGACTCGTGTCCCTGTGCCAAGGCCTGGAGGAGGCTGCAGCCGGAGAGGTGCCAGAGCAGAGGCAGCTGAGCCCCCTCGCAGGGATCCAGCAGCATCACACAAAACCTCACCTTGGCCACGTGCTGGTTCTCATCATGGCAGTGTAAGAAGAGTGGGAGCAGGCTCCGGCTCACAATTCTCTCCAGGGCTTTTTTCCCTCGTCCACTACCAAGTCCATGAGCATGCAGAAGAGGTGAATGGAAAGCAGCTGCACGTGGCTGTTGTCCTGGAGGAATGGAGGAGGAAAAAGCCCTCAGAAGCAACTCCTCCAGGGCACCTGGGCAAAGGCCTATAAATCTAGAAGGCACAAAGCTTCTGGGCAGCAGGCAGTGCTCGTGGCTGGGGGCACAGAGCCTTACGCTTTCCAAGAGCAACAGGAGTGGCTCAGCCAGCTTTTGGGCAGCCGTGCTGGATATCATGAGGTGTTTCTTCTGGAACATATTTATGAACACAGAGAGGGACATGCCGATCACCTCTCCATCTGTATCACGCAACAGCTTCAAAATGCTTCGAGACAGGCTGCGTATAGGTCTGGCCTGTGTGGAAGACAAGGCTGTGCTGTGAAGCCATGAACGGCTGCAGCCAACACCGCCCTGGCACTGCAACCCCACCCTGCTGCCGCGGGGCCTAGAGGCCAAAGGCCTGTCCCACAGAGCTCAGGGAGATGAGGCAGGAGAGCTGGGAGCATCTGCCTCAGCTCCTGAAGCCCAGCCAGCCCGAGGGCTGCTGTCCCCAGCGCAGCTTGGGGCCGCTGCCCCTTCTCACCATCCAGGGATCCTTGCTGAGCGGCACAAGGCCTCTGAGCGCCAGGTGGCGCCTCTCCCTGGAACTGCTCCGCAGGAACCTTGACATGATCTCAAGGATGCTGTCACCACATTCACTCAAATCCAGGCACTCGAGGACCTGAAAGGCACAGGGCAGTGACAGGGGACCCAGCCTGCAGGAGCCCAGAACCGCACAGGGCTGGGCCCAGGCAGCAGCACAGGGCACGGGCACCTTCCCAGGCAGCTGTGGCTACAAGAGGCCAGAGAGCTGGGAGGCAGCTCAGGGAGGCAGCACTGGCCATCAGGCTCACCTCCACAATGAATGCCAGGGCAGGCAGATCCCAGCGTGGCTCCCGCGTGCTGAGCAGCTGGAGTAGGTGGAGTGCAACATGGGAACACAAGGGCATCAAGACATGGCGAAGCTCCTGGCAGGGGGAAAAAGGGCACCAAGACCCTGCGGTGGAGGGGTGGCAACTCTCCCAGGAGTGACTCACAGAGATGCAGTTTCACCAGCATCCCTGGGAGGCACCTGAGCCATTTGGGAGGCAGCTCCTTTTGGGCACCCTCCTTTCCCTGCCTTTTCCAGTCTGCTTGGCTGTGCCTCGGTGACAAGCCCTCTGGCCCATGAGCACGGTTACTCTGTGGGGCATCCTAGGCACAGAGCACAAATGTTGGGGGCAGTGGAGAGCGTGGGGTCTCACCTGACGAGTATTCCCACGGCATAGTGCTGGGTGTCAGCACACAGCAGCATGTCCCAGCCACACTTGCGCTCCATTGCCGTCACCACACCCTCACACTGCATTCGGCAGAGCAGGGACTTTAGGGTCTCCAGTGCAAACCTGTGTGCAGAGCAAAGCTCAGGTCACATTGAAAGCACTGGCTCCTGCCCTGGGGACATGGCAGGAACAGACAGACTGGAATGGAGAACCTGTTGGGACTGGCAGCAAAGCCGTGTTGCTGCTGGCATGTCTTCCACAATTTATCAACCTCCTCTGGTGTATCCACAGTGCTGAAGTACGCTTGGAAAAGCAGGTGGACAAATAGGCGGGTGAAATACAGTGTCACTATTTGTGGGACACAGGGCTCCTGGAGGATCTTCCACATCACCACAGTTGCCTGCAGAGGACAAGACAGCCCGAGACAGCGCTCAGTGATGAGGTGTCCATGCGGCAGGGCCTGAGCGTCGCTGGGAGAGGCCAGGGGAGACGCAGGGGGAGCACCGGGCCTGGTGCCCCTGAAGCTGCCCCTAGGCCAGGATTCAGCCCAGCACCTGAGGCAGGGAAATGCAGTGGGGGAAGGAGGGTGGAGAGCTGCTGGACAGGTGGCCTTGGGGTGAGCAAAGGCCAGTTCCAGAAACTCACAGCCAGGGCAAAGACTTTCATTGTGTCCCCATCAGAGGTGCATGTGCTGTGCTCTGGCCAGCTCCCCAGCACACTGAGGAGTCTCAACCGCGCAGGCTTCGCAGTCCTGGGCGAGCACAAGATCGTCTTCCACATGATTGTAGCAGCTCTGTGTGGTCAGAACTCTGTCTCAGGGCGGTCTCAGACACAGCACCGTGGTCTGGGCAGCAGCAGGGACCTGAGCTGGCTGCCAGCTGTGCCTTTGCCCATTGCCCCTCACCAGCAGCACCCAGGCAGCCCAGCCCTGTGGGGACAGGCTCCTGAGGGGCAGGGAGGGAACATGGCAGCAGGCTCGGGGACTGGCATGCCAGGGCTGGAAAAGGGAGCAGCAAGAGGGCCCTGGAACCCTCTGTTGTTCAGACAGATCTGGAACAGGCTGTACAGGGTTATGGGTGGTGAGCCCTGAGCCCTCTGGGCAGGTGGGCCCCATACCTGTCACACGATGGGGCCACACGCAGGAGAGTCATCACCACATCAGTGGGCTGTGCCTCGGTGAGATCCAGCAGGGTCCTGTCCAGCCTGTGCTCATCAGACTCATTGGCCATGAGCCACTGGTGGATGTACCTCACCATGGCAGGCACCTGAAGAAGGCACAGGGAGACTTGGAAAGCTGCCAGAGGCAGTAATGTCCCCAGCTTCCCCAGAGAAGTGCTTCCCTTCCCACCACACTCTGATGGCCTCAAAGGCTGACAGGGACCAGCAGGCCCCAGTGGTTTGGGAGGCCAAACAATTCTTGGAAGGATCAAACCCTGGCCACAGGCTGCTTACTTGCTTTGGACTGGGCAAACCCTCTTCTACAAGCATATCCAGCAGGGCAGTACTGGTGTAGTCCTCACAGTTCTCTATGGACCCAGTGCCCATGGTGCTGGTCACTTCCTGCCAAAAGCATTTGATGAATTTGAAAGTGTGGCAGGAGAACAAAGAACAGGAAGAGAGGGATGTTCCATGGAGTGCTCCAAGCGCTGTGCTGGGCTGAGCAGTGACAGCAGGCCCAGCCCAGGTGGGGATGGCTGCAGGTACCTGCGCTGTTCTGCAGAAGCGGCCACGGATGGGTTCCTGCTCTTGTGTGGGGTCCATGGCTGCACCTGGCAAAGAGCGAGCGCAGCCAGAGCTGAGGGGCTGCAGGAGAGGCCGGAGAACAGAGCCCAGCCCTGCGCTCACCAGGCAGGGACAGCCCCGGGATGCCCCAGGGGATGGAGCAGGGTGTCTGCCCGGCCCCTCTTCTGTTCTGTGCCTGGGCATGTCCCAAAGGGATGGGATAGGCTCCGAGGGGACCAAGATGGCAGCAGCCATCAGCCCTTTTATCCAGCTGTGCCACTCACCATCCTGCATTGGCTGAAACGCCTCCGGCTCTTCAGGCTGTTGTGCTGGGTGGACTCTAGAGCCTCTCCTTTTTATTCTACTAAACACTTTGAAGAAGTTGAGAAATCTGCCCGCCATGCAAGAGTCTGGCCTCAAGGGCACGTTGAAGAGAGCTGCCTTGGGAAAGCTCTGTGGCAAACAGTCCTGCAGTCTGCCTGTGAAGTCAGTTGCAGGAGTAACACTCAGAAAAGCTCCGGGTCAGAGAGGAACGAGTGCGCTGTGCGGGGCTCCTCACAGCTCCGCTCTGTCCCGTCGCGTGCTCCGAGCACTGTGCCGTGGCCGTGTCGCCGGCTCTTATATCACCACACGTCACAAAGGGTCCTTTGACACCCTGTCCTGTTCCATGCCATGGTGGCCATGCTGCAGTGTGTAACAAAGGGCCCTTGCACACACAGCCACCGGCCCTGGGGCTGCCCCCAGCCCAGCCAAAGTGGCCCAGGCTGGAAGGAATCCCCCACCCCAAGTGTCTAAGACAGCTCGAGAGGATCTTTAGGATCGGCTCAAACCATCAGCAAACACTGCCCTGCTCTGCGGGCTCAGGGCAGCAGAAGGAGCCCCCAGGGCTGCCGACGCAGCTGCAGCGGGAAGGGCGCGGGGCCTTGCACAGAAGCTGTCTTGGCCTCCTTGGGACACATCCCGGCTAGCAGCTGTCCTAAACCCGCGGCTGTGACACAGACAAGGAACGTGTGGGCCAGGGCAGGAATGCTGCTCTGACCCCTGGGCCCTGTGAGCACTGAAATCAGCAGGTGTGGCAGAGTCCCTGCCCAAGCAGATCTGCCACCCCCCAAGGCCTGGCAGTGCTGGCTCCTGCCCCAGAGACCTGTGCCCTGGGGCTTCTGTGCCAGAGGGAGCCAAAGCCCACGTGCACTGGGGGCTGTGCTCCTTCCTACAGGGGCTGTTGTCAGGAGCACGTGGTGCTACTGCTGGCAACATTTGGTGTCTGTCAGATGATGTTGGTCCTTCCTAGAATGAATTTTTTTTTTTAAGGGGATTTGCGGTAACCCAGAAAGACCATCAGCAGCTGAGTTTCCCAGGACAGCTAGATTGTATACAGATACTGTCATGTTTCCCTGTGATTTTCTGACACTCTTGAGTTCTGGAAATAAAGACTCTGCCCAGCCTGACATTCTGTGCTCCAGTTGCTGCGTGCCTGGCTGTGGCAGCTCATGTCCAAACACCGCTGGGTGCCTGCTGAGTATGGCAATGGATGGCCAGGAGCAGGGAATTCCCCCAGTGAACATCAAGTCAGAGGTGGGGAAGCACAGAGGATAGGGATAACTCTGGAAGGAGAAACTGTTCTGTGTCTCTAATTATGGTGCCAGCACCCTGAAGGAGCAGCCAAGACAAGTGCTGGAAGCAGTGCAGTTTTGGGCACAACAATATAAAAAGATACTAAGCCAGTAGAGAGAATGCAAAGAGGGGCTGCAAGGATGGGGTGGGGTAGGGAGGGGAAGCCCTGAGTGCAGAAATCCGAGCTGAGTGCCAATGTGCAAATGTAAGAGCCGTGCACAGGAAGGGTTGGTGGGAAGGACGATCCAGGAACCATAGGCCTGGCAGCCTGAGCTTGCTACCAGGAAAGGCCTTGGAGCAGATCGTCCTGAGCGCCATCCCACGGCACCTGCAGGGAACCAGGGGCTCTGCTGGAGGCTGAGAAAGCTCTGCAGAGGGATGGGGACAGCTGGGGATCCTGGTGGGCTGTTGAGGGCTTCTGTGCGGCTGTTTAGGGGGGTTGGTTTTGGTGGGAGTCATGGGAAAGGAGTTGCCTGGAAGGTGAGAGGTCCAGGCTGGAATCGGAGTGAGCTTGAAGGCAGCACCTGTGGTATTGGCAGGGAGCTGTGACAGGCTCTGTGTTCCCAGGGATGGCCAAGTGGTACCTGAGGGGGCAGAAGGACAAGCTGCAGGTGCTCAGTGAGGGTGAGTGAGGGCAGCAGGCTGTCAGTGGGGCTGGCAGGAGGAGCTGCAATCCCTGCCCCGGCTGCGGAGGACTTCACTCCCTGTGTGGATAGGGGGCTGTGTGGGCAGAGCTCACAGAGATTTCAGGGGCACGCGAGGGATTCGTGGCCAGCAGCTTCGGGCTGATCCTGGTGGTCCCTGCTCCCTCCTGGCCATGGCTACAGCGGGCTGGGATCACGTGGCTCTGGTCTACCCTCTTCCTGCCCCTCAAGCCCAGAGGCAAGATGCCAGCCTATCATGCTCAAACCTGGAAAATTAAGCCCAGGTTCCCCACAGAGGTAAAGAATTAGAGTCATCTTCAGGATCCAGTGAACCAGTGTCCCAAGAAAAAAACAGGAGACACTGAAAACACCAGGAGACACCACCTCTCTGTGCTGCTGGAGCTCCAGGCAGAGCTGATGATTGACACAGTTCTTGTGGCTTCAGCTGTCTCCCTGCATGTAGACAGCTCTCTGCCTCCAGCATTCAGACCCTGCCCATCCCCTTTTTTTCTTCCCAGCTCATCCCATTGCTTTGCCTTCCATCAATAAACAGTTTGGCTTCTTCACTTTGCTGCATCTCTGTGGAGTTAAAGCAGCACAAATCCAGAGCCCTGGGACTCACAGGCCCCTCCTGCCATTCTCATCGGCGCCGTGTTTTGTGCAGAGACGCAGAGGAACGAGGGCAGATCAGGCTGGAAGGGTCTCTGTGCTGAAGCTCCAGTTCCACAACACTGTGGAGTTCAAGGTCATGCTGAGCACCCTGAAGTCCCTGGGTTTTAGAAGAGCCAAGCTGAGTATGCTCTGAGCCCAGCTGGGAGGGATTCCACGGCAAGCACTCATGGAGGGCAAAGGAGCTTGGAATGCTGGAAGGTTCCAAGAATAGCTTCCTGAAAGCACAGCAATGCTCCATCCATGAACAGGGTCAGGAAGAGAGCAGAACCAGAGAGCATCAGGGCTTCACAGAGAGCTTTGGGTGTTCCAAAGAGCAAATGAAGCAGCAGCACAGTGCCCGACACTCAGACGCATGACCGTGCCAGTGTCTGGAGCGCTGCCAGGCAGTGCCGGGATCCTGGGTGTGGTTCTGGTGCCCACAAGTGAGGAATGGCCGCCCCAGCCTCGGACCCAGTCAGAAAGTCAAGCAGGTGGGACCAGAGGGAGGGCACCCTTCTAGTCTCTTGGGCATGACTGCAAAATAGCCCCTGCTGCTTCTTCCTCTGCCTGTGTGTGGGGTGTGCTGGTGGCAGAGCCAGCCAGGTTGTGATCTGTGTGCCAAAGCCTGTTCAGAGCGAGCATAAAAAGTGCTGCGTGCCCAGTGCAGAGTCCTGGAAGGTGCTGGCAAGAGCATCCTGTGAGGGCAGAGCCTGGCCTCTGGCTGGGAAGAGCCTGGTTTCGCTGCCGGTGTTCTTTTCCAGGCTTTGATTTACAGGCCAAACATTCTGAGAACTTCTTGCATTTTGAGCTCCAACAGGTGGGGTTTGGGTTTTTTGTTAATAATGGTTTCTACGTGATTGAAAACTGCAGGTAGTACATGTGTATGTGATTGAGTAGAACCCTCCAAAAAGGATGTATCTGTCTAGACCCCTTCCTGTGTGGAGTGTTTGAGCTTATCAGCAGTTCCAGGGGATGTTGCAGAAGAAGCCTGCCTGCAGTGTGAACAGCTGGATTGTCTCCTTTTAATGGTGGCCGAGCTTGGGGAGCAAGTTGAAAGACTAAGGAGTAATAGGGGAAGTGAAAAGGAAATAGATCGGTGGAGTTCTGCCCTTCCATCCTTGAGGAGCCACCAGAGCCAGAGGACTCCCGTGCCCCACTGTCAGGCAATAGGAGGACACCTGGTGGGGTGAAGGAGTGAAATGGGTCCCTACTTGGGAGAGCATAATAAAAATTCCTCCTGGCCCCATCACCTAGCCTGCTTCCACTCCTGCATAGGTATGAATTTAGAGAGCCTGCCAAATGGTGTAGAAGAAAATTATCTGCCCAGTGGGCCCAATTACAGTGCACCCGTTAGACAGATCAACACCTCTGACCTCAAAAGGAAGAGAAAGGTAGTGGCAGTGGGTGACTTCCTTCTGAGGAGACCAGAGGGTCCCATATGTCAACCAGACCCATCCCACAGGGAGCTGTGCTGCCTCCCTGGGGCCCAGGTATGGGATATCACTGAGAGGCTTCCTGGGCTGATTAATACGTCAGCCCATAAAAAGACGTAGTTGTGCTCTCAGGATTCAATGCATATCTGGGTCACCAACACATGGTCATAGAATTGGGCATGATATACGCTCATAGGATGATTATGTTCCTAGCTACCCCTCCAACTTGATTGGTTAATGTTCCTGATGGCCTGGAATATCCCAAGAATGAAATTCAATTCTCAAAGCACATCCTCCATGAGATCTGTTCCATGTTCTAAGTGCACCACCAGTACAATTTATTCTTGGACTTGCACAAGATTTCGCTGTTGCAAACAAGATTTCTTGGGTGGGATCCCTGGTGGGCTCAGTTACTATATCTCTACATGCTGATGGTCTTCTCACCTATGTGTCACAGAAGAAGGGGACTAACTTGCATTAGGTCATAATCTCCCATTTTAATTTGCATAGTGCAAAAATCCTTATAGGAAATACACGCAACTGAGTACACACACTGCTCATTAGAAAGGTCACCATGTTCATGGTCACTGTAGAAATCTCTACAAGAGGTTTGTGAGTTTCAAATTTACAAGCCATAGGGATGTTACTCTCAGGTGGGACAACAAAGGCAGGCATGGAGTCAGATTTTCCTCAATCTTCAACTGCTCGTTATTAATCCTTAAAATGGCATAAAGTGGTTTTACGTTTTCAGCCCCTTTTAGCCCATTAGGTCCTGAATATTTTGGAGTGTTCCCTCCACCAGGATCTTGCAGGCCAAGGAGATCTTGATGGTAGTGACAGTCATCTACTGTGGCTTGCATTCCAATTAGAAGTATCAGGAAGACAATGACCATGTGAAACACATGTTGGTTTCTCCTGCTCTTTCTGAGGTCAACTTTTGGACTCCACTTGCCTTTTGCAGAAATCTTTTGATTCTGGAATAAGGTATCCAAGAGGTTAACGCTTTAACCATTAAAGGCTGTATAAGTGATTAAAAGTACTAAATAGAGTTCTTTCCATTTTTGCAAAAGACAGTTTCCCTCAGGGATTTTACGTATATCTGGTCTCCAGGCTGGATTTGTGGAGAGAAGCACCCTCTTGCTCATGTGCTGGAAAATCTGTTGATTACCTTGATGCAGCTGTTACGTTAGTTGGACAACACAGTCCTGGAGATACTCATCCCCAACTTGTACAGTATCTTTCTTTTCATAGTTATGCTTATCTGGTGTTCTATGTAGTATTTCAAAGGCATCCATCTTATCTTCTGTTCTTGGCCATACTCAAATCTGTAATAAAGCCAAAGGTAGGGCTGTGATAGATAAGGAACCTTTTGTTCGCCTGACAGACCTTGAGAAAGATATCGCCTAGGCCTGTGGAGCCAGGATGAGGTAAATTGTTTTATTGCTTTGCTTTGCTTGCCAAGAAGATGTTAATTGTTTAGCTTTGCTAGCCAGACAGACCTTGAGAGTTAATCACTTTGCTTTACTTGCATAAATCACATATCTAAGTGTTAGCAAGTTCCCAAGAAACCGCTGGATCACCCTATAAGGAGGAGGGGGGGTTAGCAAGACAAAACAGAGAAAGAGGCTCCTCACCTTCATCCCTCGACCACCAGAAGGCAGAAAAAGACCAGAAAAAGACCCCTAGCAACTGGAAGAGCATGCGCAAATTACTAAAAACACGTAATCCAGAAACAACTTAAAAGGGACCAACTGCGGGGGGGGGGTTGCGGCAGTTGGTGGAGCGGGCTCTGCTCGACTCCCTTGCCGCCCGGCGCAGCGCTGATCTTTACTTTTGCTTTTCTGTGACCAATAAATTTTTCAATTTTGATTCGATCTCGCATGGTCCATTGTACTCATTTATAACAATTTGGTGCCGTGACTCGGATCGAGATTTCGGAGGGGCTCTCCACCTGCGGGAAGGCGCGCCCCACCATTTTTGGTGGCCCCGGGGACGGGGGCAGCCCCATCCCAACCTCGACCGACGAACCTAAAAGTTAGAAAAGCAAAAGTAAAGGAAGGAGGGCCCAGTTGACCCCTTAAATTTTGTGCACAAAGTCCGGACGAAGACGCAGGACGCGTAAGTATAAGGGGATCCGTTCGGGCGGGGTCGGGATCCCGGAGTACGGCGACGTGGTGTGTGTGTGAGAGGGGAGCTGGTAGCCAGATTCCCCAAGTGAGTGTGGACCCTTAGTAGTGCGGTTCCCACTGGCCCGCGAGGGCGTGGGCCACGAAACAGGGGAAGCGAAAGTGATTTTGGTGTGAGTGAAGGTACTCCGGAAGAATGGGGCAGGGGAAAAGTAAACCTCCTGCAGACGTTAAACTCCCACCCATACCTAGAGATAGTCCCTTGGGATTCTTGCTAGAGAATTGGGACCATTTTCCGGGAACGGGAGGGAAGGATAAGGCTAGGATGATACATTATTGTGTGGAAGTTTGGGGTGGGAAGGAGATTTCAAGAAAGGTGTTTTGGCCGATATTTGGGTCAACAGAGGATTGGGTAAAGCAGAGATTGAATATTTGGGTAAATACCAAAAAACCTGTTTGCTTAGAGGAAAGTGAATATGCAAAAATTTGGATAGCCCGCCCCGAGGTTTTTATCTTTAAATTGACCGAAAAATCAGAGGGTGGCAAAAATAAGAAAAAGGGGGGTAGGAAAGAAGAGACTCTGATAGTACCCCCCCCATATGTGCCCAGTGCACCTCCCCCAGAGGAAAATTCGGACTCTGATCATTCAGACTATTCAGGACCAGTCACTAGAGGTAGATCTAGGAAACAACAAGAAAATTTATTCCCATTGCGAGAGATGCCGATGGGAGGACCCCAGGCAGGAATAGGATTTATATCTGTACCCCTCAGTTCAGGGGATGTTAGGGAGTTTAAGAAAGAAATGGGACATTTATTAGAAGACCCACTGGGAGTTGCTGAAAGAGTGGATCAATTTTTGGGTCCTAATATGTACACTTGGGAGGAATTACAATCTATTTTGAATATTCTGTTTACTGCTGAAGAGAAAAATATGATTAGGAGGGAAGGGATGCGTATCTGGGACGCCCAGCACGCTCAGGGTCCTGCAGCTAACATTAAATGGCCCCTGCAGAATCCTCAATGGGATCACCAGAATCCTGCACATCGAACACACATGCAGGACTTAAGGGCAATTATAGTTCAGGGAATTAGAGAATCAGTCCCGAGGGGCCAGAACATCAATAAGGCATTTAATGAAAGACAAAAGAAAGATGAAACCCCCACAGAGTGGTTAGAGAGGTTGAGAAAAAATTTCCAGCTTTATTCAGGAATGGATCCGGATGGTCAAATGGGACAGGCGGTGTTGAAGGTACATTTTGTGTCTAAATCTTGGGAGGATATAAGGAAAAAGATACAAAAGCTGGAAGATTGGCAGGATAGAGGCTTAGATGAGCTGTTGAGAGAGGCCCAAAAGGTGTATGTCCGGAGGGAAGAAGAGAGCCACAAACGACAGGTTAGAATGATGGTTGCTGCTGTATGAGAAAGTAGGGAACAAGATCGGAGGGAGACACAGAGGCGACCAGTAAAAGAGTCTAGAGAATCTGGAAATTCTAAGGAGAGACAGGATATCAAGGTGTGTTTTTATTGTGGGAAAAAAGGACATTTCAAGAGAGAGTGTAGGGCCAGGATTCAGGATGAGAAGGAGTTCAAGACGGATTAGAGGGGTCAGGGGCTCTATCTCTTGGGGACCCGGAAACATCATAAGGAGCCCTTGATAAAACTAAAAGTGGGTCCCCACGGCCAGGAAATAGTTTTTCTGGTTGACACAGGCGCTGAGAGATCAACTATTCAGTTTTTGCCAGAAGGATGTAGTTTATCCAAAGAGACTGCCACTGTGGTAGGAGCAAAAGGAGAACCCTTTGAGGTGGGGGTTATTAAAAGGGTGACAGTTGAATCAGAGTCAAAAATTGGGTTAGGAGATTTCTTGTTAGTATCAGAATCTGAATATAATTTATTAGGGAGAGACATGATTATAGAACTAGGAATTAAAATAGAAGTAGTAGAGAAGGAACTACAAATTAAACTCTGTCCTCTTAGAGTAGAAGATGAAGAAAAAATAAACCCTGAAGTATGGTATAACCCGGGAAACGTAGGGCAGCTAAAAATAGCCCCATTCTCGGTAATTATTAAAAATCCAGAGGTCCCGGTAAAAATAAAACAATATCCCATATCCCCTGAGGGCCGATGGGGATTGAAACCTGAGGTAGATAGGCTGTTAAGCAAGGGGCTGCTAGAACCATGTATGTCACCCTTCAACACACCAATACTCCCTGTGCGCAAATCAGATGGCACTTATCGGTTAGTACACGATTTAAGAGAAATCAATAAACGCACAGTGGCTCGATTCCCCGTGGTGGCAAATCCATATACACTCTTAAGTAAATTGGGGCCTAATAATCTATGGTATAGTGTCATAGATTTAAAGGATGCCTTTTGGGCTTGCCCTCTCGATGAGGCAAGCTGGGATTATTTTGCATTTGAATGGGAGGACCCCGATACCGGAAGGAGGCAACAGTTAAGGTGGACAGTGTTACCCCAGGGGTTCACAGAATCTCCAAATTTGTTTGGACAGGCACTGGAACAAATCTTGCAGGATTATCAAACAAGACCGGGAGTAACCCTGATACAATATGTAGATGATATGCTTCTGGCAGGGGAATATGAGGAGGATGTGAGAAAAGAAAGTATAAGGCTATTGAATTTCCTAGGACTTAAGGGGTTAAAAGTTTCCAAAACTAAACTTCAGTTTGTAGAAGAGGAGGTAAAATATTTGGGGCACTATTTAAAGAAGGGGGAGAAGAAAATAGACCCTGAAAGGATCCAAGCAATTATGTCACTACCTATTCCAAAGAATAAGAGACAGATTCGTCAAATTTTGGGACTCACTGGGTACTGCAGACAGTGGATTGAAAATTACAGCAGTAAAGCTAGATTTCTTTACCATAAATTAACACAGGAAGGATTAGTAAAATGGAGTCGGGAGGACACAGAAAAACTTCAAGAATTAAAGGAAAGCTTAGTCCATGCCCCGGTCTTAAGCCTCCCGGATTTGAGGAGACCATTTTTCTTGTTTGTGAATATAGAAGAGGGAATTGCATTTGGGGTACTTACCCAGGACTGGGCAGGGAAAAAGAAGCCTGTTGCATATTTATCAAAAATTTTAGATCCTGTGAGTAGGGGCTGGCCGACCTGTTTACAAATAGTGGCCAGATGTGCCCTATTGGTGGAAGAAGCTAGAAAAATCACCTTTAATGGTAATATTAAAGTAATGTCCCCTCACAACATCCGAAGTGTATTACAACAAAAAGCAGAGAAATGGATTTCAGATGCTAGACTTCTAAAGTATGAAGGAATTCTGGTAGAGGCACCCAATTTGACATTAGAAACCACTACACTACAGAACCCGGCTGCATTTTTATACGGAGAGCCAGAGCATGAGTTCTTAGCCCATGACTGTATAGCTAACATAGAGGAGCAGACAAAGATCAGACCGGATTTGGAAGAAGAGGAATTAGAAAGTGGTGAAAAACTCTTTGTGGATGGATCCTCCAGGATAATAGAGGGAAGGAGGAAATCAGGGTATGCAATAGTGCAAGGTCCAAACTTACAGGTGGTAGAGTCGGGTGCATTAGATAAATCCTGGTCTGCACAGGCATGCGAATTATATGCAATATTAAGGGCCTTAAAACTTCTTGAGGGGAAGGAAGGGACAATATACACTGATTCCAGATATGGATTTGGAGTAGTACATACATTTGGAAAGCTATGGGAAGAAAGGGGCCTCATTAACTCACAGGGAAAAGATTTGATACATCAGAAACTTATAGTTGAAATATTAAAAGCCCTGAGAGGGCCGAGGAAGTTAGCAGTGGTACATTTAAAGGGACACCAACGAGGAATGGATTTGAGAAGCAGGGGAAATAACGCTGCGGATCAGGAAGCAAAACGGGCAGCCCTAAAGGAGATGGTCCTAAAAGAAAAAGGGGGGCAAAGAGATGAGGATGAAGTCGATAACAATGAAAACACTGACACAATTTTTACAAATGAGGAAAAAGAGAAACTTAAAAGGATGGGGGTTACAGAAGAATCAGGAAAGTGGATATTAGCAGATGGCCGAGAGGTGCTACCAAAAGCAGTAGCTCAAAGAATACTGTATAAGTTACATCAGAAAACTCATTGGGGAGCCCAGGGGCTGGTAGATCACTTTGCCACTAAATACATGAGCATCGGACTCCACGATTTAGCTAAATATATCACAAAGGGATGTCCTACCTGTCTGCAGGTAAATCGAAGTAACCTCAGAAAACTACCCCATGGGGGAAGGCCTCTAGCAAAGCGGCCCTTTGCAAATATCCAAGTAGATTTTACTGAATTGCCAAAGGTAGGAAGGATTAAATATCTTTTGGTGGTAGTAGATCATCTCACCCACTATGTGGAAGCCTTCCCAACATCAAGAGAAACTGCACAGACAGTAGTAAAAGTTTTACTAGAGGAGATAGTCCCCAGATATGGTGTACCAGAAACAATTGACTCCGATAGAGGGCCGCAGTTTACATCAAAGGTAACTCAAGAGTTAGCAGAAGCATTAGGAATAAAATGGCAACATCATACTCCCTGGCATCCTCAGAGTTCAGGCCGAGTAGAAAGAATGAATGGGGAAATAAAGAAACAGCTGACTAAGTTGGTACTAGAAACGAAGCTATCCTGGGTTAAATGTGTTCCATTAGCCTTGCTGAATATTCGGACTCAACCCCGAGCAGATCTGGGGATTTCTCCATTCGAAATGTTATATGGTATGCCTTATAATTTAGAAAGGGCACAGACAAATCCAAACGTTAGTGAACGATACATTAACGAGTATATAGTAACCCTGATGAAATTCAGGAAACAGTTATGGGAAAAGGGAATGTTGGCCCAGAGACCACCGTTAAATCTTGTATTACATCAGGTTCAGCCCGGAGACTGGGTACTAGTCCGAAGTTGGAAGGAAAATCCGATAACACCTAAGTGGGAAGGACCTTACCAGGTGTTGCTGACAACGGATTCAGCGGTACGCACTGTAGAAAAAGGATGGACTCACGCAAGCCGGATCAAAGGACCAGTAAATCCGTCTAAATTCACCGACCATCCTGAGTGGGAGGTAAGAGGCACACCTGGGGATTTAAAGCTAACACTGCAGAAGAAAGTGCAACCTTGAAGGACTTTATTCTTCTACTTCCTTTTGGGACATGAAACCTATACCGACACCACATGGATGCTGAACCTTGGGATCCACAGTACTTTTCTTTCACAATAGAAAACAGAAAAACAGGGGTACCACTAGAAGGTGGGGAAAGTGTACTAAGTGCAGAGGTTAAACTCAAATGTAATGCTGAAAACTGCTGGGGAAATTGTAATCCGTTTGTATGCTTTGTCTGTTTAGTTTGTAAGGAGGAGTGGTGGGCCCATTGCCGCAACGGTTACATCCCTAGGGGGGTGTGTCACAATTGTTACTGGAGTCAAAGGAGGCTCACTTCTCAGGTCCTAGCCACCGTAGTGGCTGCGGGGGGGCTTTCAGTGGGATCTAAAAAGTGGTGGGAGATTTTTTCAAAGGGGGTGAACCCTCAATTTTACTGCTACCACTCTAATGAACCTACCCCATTTGTAGCCAAAATTGTAGCTGCCCTGTGTAGGCGGTGGGTACCCGAACTCAGTTGCTATACTCCTCTAATTAAAGCCCGCAAGTGGAGCAAGTATATTAAACGTATCAAAAAGCATGGGGCAAACACCCCTCCTGAAGAGTACTCTTGCTGCCGAGAAGATGGAACCCCCCATAGCTCGCTGCAACCGAGTTGATGGGCGAGGCAGAGGAGAAAATGTTTGTGGAGTGGGTCGCCCACGGGCACAGAGGAGACTAAAGGTGGGGACCCAAAGGCGATGGGAGGGCAGGTTACAGAAACAATGGGATAGTAATCACCACTGGCAGACAAGTTGCGGGCATTGGGGAAGCTACTACCTCCGGTTAGGAATAATTTGTTTGATGTCCCTAAAAGGAGTACATGCAAGCCACGAACCGTTTAAATGGTCACTTATAAAATGGGAAGGTCAGAGAGAAATTCAAACACAAACTACTTCGGGAAGTCCCAGCTTTAACATAACTCTAGATGATCTACTTGACAGGACAGGTTCTAGCCCCTATAGTGTATTCTACATGTGTCCAGCATCTAACCCAGGGAGGTCATACTGTAACTACCCCGGAGAATTTTACTGTGGATATTGGGGCTGTGAAACAATTTCCCTAGGATGGTCGGTCCAAATCCAAGATAAGTACTTAAGAGTTGAAAGAGGTCCACATGGATGTAAAAAACCCTGGACAGATCCATCAGGGGTGGTAACTTATATCGGTACTTGTAAATGGGTCTATCTTAATGTCACGCAACCCCAAGACCCGGGATGGGTAGTAGGAAAATTCTGGGGAGTTAGAATATGGGAACCCGGGAAAGACCGAGGAGGACATATTGTTATAAAGAAGGAAATTATACCCCACGATCCTCAGCCTGTTGGACCAAATCCTATAATGACAGACTCAAAAGCCACAATAACGGATCAGAGTAACTTAGACAACATAAGCCAAGAAAGTTTTACAGAGACCAAAAATGAATCACAGCTAATAAAGACAACAGCCGTGACACAACCCAGTAAAGGGCCCCTGTGGAAAATCCTACAAGCCACCTTTAGGGTGTTAAATAGTACATACCCCAATTTGACTAAAGAGTGCTGGTTATGTTACAGTATTAATCCACCCTTTTATGAGGCCTTAGGTTCTGTAGCAAAATCTAAAAGAATAAATGGGACCAATCCCTCCTTGTGCCTTTGGAAAAGGGGAAAAGAAAGCACCCCAGGGGTATCGATGGCTCAGGTAAATGGGAAGGGGAGGTGTATAGGCAACATACCTCGAGATAAGGACCACCTCTGCGGGGTAAAAATGGCTGTAACCGACTCCCGCAAACCTGCCCAATGGTTAATCCCTGCTGCAAATACCAAGTGGGTCTGTAACACATTAGGGGTAACCCCGTGTATATCAATACCTAATTTCAACGAAACATCCGAATACTGCATTCAGGTCATGATAGTTCCCCGAATCGTATACCACCCAAAGGACTATGTGTATAAACATCAAACCACTCCAGGACACCACCTGGTAAAACGGGAACCGTTTACAGCCCTTACAGTTGCTGTATTATTAACATTAGGAGGTGCTGGAGTAGGAACAGGAGTAGCTTCTTTAGTAAACCAACAGCAAGAATTTAAAAATCTTAGAGTCTCAGTGGATGAAGACCTAAGTAGAATAGAAAAAGCAATAGACGGTCTTGTAAAATCAGTAAGATCTCTTTCGGAAGTTGTATTACAGAATAGGCGGGGATTAGACCTGTTATTTTTACAGCAAGGGGGATTGTGTGTAGCTTTACAGGAAGAATGTTGTACCTATGCGGACCACACTGGGATAGCAATTGACACCATGGCTGAGCTCCGAAAACAACTGGAGCAACGTAAAAAGGATAGAGAAGCCCGGCAAAGTTGGTATGAATCTTGGTTTAACTATTCTCCCTGGTTAACAACTTTGTTGTCTACCATAGCAGGACCATTAATCTTGCTAATTTTAGGACTCACCTTTGGCCCTTGCATCTTTAACAGAATCATTAGCATAGTAAAAAGTAGGTTAGAAGCAGCTCACCTCATGTTAATACGAGCAAAATATGAAGCCTTGAATGGAGAAGAAACAGAAAACTATTTAGAATTAAGTAAAAAAGAATTACAAAGATTTAGCGAACAAAAGTAGGATATAGAAAAAGGGGGGATTGTGATAGATAAGGAACCTTTTGTTCGCCTGACAGACCTTGAGAAAGATATCGCCTAGGCCTGTGGAGCCAGGATGAGGTAAATTGTTTTATTGCTTTGCTTTGCTTGCCAAGAAGATGTTAATTGTTTAGCTTTGCTAGCCAGACAGACCTTGAGAGTTAATCACTTTGCTTTACTTGCATAAATCACATATCTAAGTGTTAGCAAGTTCCCAAGAAACCGCCGGATCACCCTATAAGGAGGAGGGGGGGTTAGCAAGACAAAACAGAGAAAGAGGCTCCTCACCTTCATCCCTCGACCACCAGAAGGCAGAAAAAGACCAGAAAAAGACCCCTAGCAACTGGAAGAGCATGCGCAAATTACTAAAAACACGTAATCCAGAAACAACTTAAAAGGGACCAACTGCGGGGGGGGGTTGCGGCAGTTGGTGGAGCGGGCTCTGCTCGACTCCCTTGCCGCCCGGCGCAGCGCTGATCTTTACTTTTGCTTTTCTGTGACCAATAAATTTTTCAATTTTGATTCGATCTCGCATGGTCCATTGTACTCATTTATAACAGGGCCAGGGGCCGAGGTGTGTTGGCCTCCTGTCCAGTTTTGACTGTCTGTTGTTGTATTGAATAATTCATCTTTTCCACCTGGCCACTGGCCTGGGGCCAATACAGAATTATCAGGGGTGAGGGTGGTCCTTGACAATACTTTTTAGGGTTTGCAGATATCAGGGCAAAAGTGGCAAAAATAAAAGAAGAGTGGTATGACGAACACAACTTAGCAACATAAAACACTTTAATAATAATGAAAATAAATGTGGAACAAGGCCCAAAAATCCAAACACAGTGACCAAGGGGATAAGGTCTCTTCAGGAATCAGTGGTCAAAGACAGAGGGAGGTTCAGGGTATAAATATGGGGCAGGAAAGGGAGTGGAGTTGAGGTTAGGATCTAATGGGTATAGGGGAAAGTGGTGCAGAGGTGGAGTAAGGGAAGGTAAGGTCCAATGGGGTAGGCTGGATGGAACACTGCCCCAACTGAGGGCCAATGGGTATACAAGAAAGGGGGAACATTCTAGGAACTGGGAGTGGTGATAATTAGCTGGGAAATGAGGGTTAGGAATATGCATGAGGTATTAACATAGGCAATCTAATAACTCTTTGGAACCTTTTTTTTGTGGGGATCACCGCAACTTAAAGAAATGCCTCCCCAGGTTTAGGGTTGGGGTATAATTCTTCTTTGGTGATGGTTGCTTGACCTGGCATACTACAGCATGTGTAGGTGCCAGTTGATTTCGAGACTGTTGCAAAATTCCTGTGCAATATTTGCTAGGAAATGTGGTACTCAATGGGAGAAGATGTCTAAAAGCACTCTGAACCGGGGCATTATGTTGTTTAACAAAATGTTGATGACTTCTTTGGCTTTATTTGTTTGAGTTGGGAATGCCTCAGGTCACACTGAGAAGCTATCAGTTAATACTGAAAGGTATTTATACCCCTCTTCTCTTGGCAATTCAGAAAAGTCATTTTGCCACTGTAGTCCAGGATATTGTCCCTTGTCTGTTGTGGCAAGCTCAACGCTAGTCCTAGTTTGTGGATTGGTTCTGAGAGGTTATTTCACACCTTTGGGTTACCTGCTTTATACTAGAGTACAGCTTGCATCTTACTATTATCCTTATCAAATAATTAAGTAAGGCATCCCCTTCCCAGTGTATATGATTATGTTGTCTTTAATTAATTTTCATAATGCTGTTTCAGGCAAAACTATCTCTCCCTGAGGTGTTCCAAAAACATTATGATTTTGTTCTGCTCACAAATTCTTTGCTAATTCTTGATCTTTCTGAGTATACAATATATATAATTGTCATATTGTTCCTCACCTTCGGGAATTACTGCCTGAGTCTCAGCATGGCTTTGTTCTGCTGCTCTTTTTGCAGCCTGGTCAACCAACCTGTTGCCTCTTTCAGGGTCTATTTCTCCTTTCTGGTGTCCTTTGCAGTGCATAATTGCAACCTCTTGAGGTAGTAGTACTGCCTCCAGCAATTCTAAGATTTCCTCAGAATGCTTTATCTGCTTTCCTTGAGCTCTCTATAGTCCTCTTTCTTTCCAAACTCATTCATGGGCATGTATTACTCTGAAGGCATACTTGGAATCTGTTCATCACTTGATGATTTTTCCTCAGGCTGGTCAGAGGGCACAGGTTAAAGTGATTATCTCTGCCTTCTGAGCTGACTCGTAGAGGTAGGGCTTCTATCCCCCATTTGCTCAGTGCTAATCATGTATCCTGATTTTGGTTGATCTTACAAAGTCACTCCCATCTGTATCCTGAGATTCTGCTCCTGGAATTGAGGTTTCTTTAAGGTCTAGGTGGCTGGAATAAAGTGTACTTAATGGTTTTGATACAGTCATGTTACAAAGGTTCCTCATCTCTCTGATGAGCAGCCAGGAATGGCTGTTGGATTAACTAGAGAAGAGATTACTTTTGTGATTCCATGTTGTTGCACCAAATCTGCAAGATATTTAAGGAATCCTGAGAGTGAAAGCCAATGACCACCCTTTTGCTCAAGAATTGCTGCCACTGAATGGGAGATAAACACAATTATTTGTTGACCTAGAGTGAATTTTCAGGCTTCTTGAGCATTTGAAACAAGAGCAGCAACTGCTCGCAGACAGTCAGGCCATCCCCTACTGACCTCACCCAGTTGTTTTGAAAAGTGTGCTGCTGCTATCTTGTATGGCCAATTGTTTGAGCCATCCCTTGCCTCTCAAAATAGAAAAGCTAAAATGGTTCCGAGACATCTGGCAGGCCCAGAGCAGGTGCTCTTTTCAATTCCTCCTTCAGATTTGAAAGGCTTTCTTACCTTTGGACGTCCATTCCAGGTCTCTGGGATTGTTTTAGAACAGCTGGTACGGTGGCTTAAACAGCAGACCGCAGTTCACACCACAGTTAATAAGCCTCCCGTCATTCCCAGAGAGGTTCTCAATTCTTTGGCATTAGTAGGGAGTGGGGTCCAGTGTTTGGCTCCCTTGCATTCCTGTCTTAGTCCCTGCTGCCCTTGGGATATTTTGTATGCTAGGTAAGTGATTTCTTGTTTGATTATTTGAGTATGATTTCTGGATACCTTCTGTCCACTTAGTTCCAAGTAATTTCATAAGTTTACTTCCATTCCAAACAGTCTTTTTTTTTTTTTTTTTGTTTCAGTGACTATAAGTAGATCTTCTATCTATTGACACACAATTCCTTCTGTGGACGTGTGGTATACTGGACAAAGCCAGGGAAAAAGCAGCTAGGATTTTCTCAGGCTGCTCAAAGGAAAACATAAGAGAAAGACAAAAAATTAACAACAAACCTAGCACCTCCTGTTGTGCACGGAAGAGTATGTAGAAAACGTAATGTTTTAGTGAAAGCATGTTTACAAGGGGTGTTACTTTCCTTGCACCAATGAAATCAAGTCTATCCTCAGTTGACACGATCGAGTCTATAAAAGTGTGCTTGCTTCTTTAAGAAAGGCTTTTGCTTCTGCTTCTTTTCTGCCTCAGAAGAAAGCCTGTTGCTGTATTTTTTCAGCACATCCTAGGTCGATAGCAATATGGACAAGCTTACCCAATTTTCAAGGTCCTTAGCAAACCCTTTTACAAATATGGCTGGACTATTCTTGAACCCTTGTGATCATACAGTCCACGTAAATTGAGTTTTCCTTCCAGTCTCTGGGTTTCCCCATTCAAAGACAAACAGGTTTTAGCTGCCAGGGTCCAAGGGTATACAGAAGAAAGCATCCTCGAGATGTGGCACGGTAAATCTTCTCCATTAATTTTTTAATTTGGCTACCAAGGCATATGGATTTGCAACCACTGGGTGGAGATCTGCAGCTATTTTGTTAAGAGCCTGTAGGTATTGAACCAGACTGTAGTTCAAGCCATCAGGCTTTCGTACATGTAAAATGGGTGCATTATATTCAGATTCACGTTCCAGTAACAACCCAAATTTTTAAAAACTGTCTGTGATAGACTTAACACTTTATATTTTCCACCTTAAGTGGATATTGTTTAATTCTTATTGGTCATGTTCCAGGTTTAAGTTTAATGATTACAGGTTGTGCTGCTCTGGCCTTACCAGGTCTTGGGGGTTGAGTGTTTTTCTATTGCTGTGTTAATTTAAAGAATTTTTCCCATTATCATGCCAATGGAGCTGGCCGGGTCACACCCAGGACCTTTGACGACTCTGAACAAAAGGTGTAGCCAAGGAGAGGCATGGGATGACAGGATCTATTGGATAGTGTGGGTGCGATGGCCTGGCACATCAAAGCCACAGAAAGATAGAGTGTTAGTTGATACTGGTTCACAATGCACCCTGATACCATCAGAACATGTGGGGAAGGTACCTGTTTCCATTGTTGGGGTGACGGGGGGATCACAGGAATACACTTCGCTGGAAGCTGAGATTAGCCTGACAGGGAAGGGGTGGCAGAAACATCCTATTGTAACTGGCCCAGGGGCACCACGCATTCAAGGCATAGACTTCCTCAGGAATGGCTACTACAAAGACCCAAAGGGGTTCAGGTGGGCTTTTGGAATAGCTGCTGTAGCGACAGAGAGCATTCAGCAGTTGAACACCTTGCCTGGACTATCAGAAAACCCATCTGCAGTGGGACTCCTGAAAATGACAGAGCAACAGGTGCCAATTGCCACCATGTCAGTGCACCGCTGGCAGAACCGGACAAATCGAGATGCTGTGATCCCCATCCACAAGATGATCCATGAGCTGGAGAGCAAAGGGGTGGTCAGCAAAACCCACTCACCCTTCAACAGTCCCATCTGGCCTGTGCACAAATCTGATGGAGAATGGAGATTGACTGTGGACTATCGTGCATTGAATGAAGTGACTCCACCGCTGAGTGCTGCCGTGCCGGACGTGCTGGAACTCCAGTACGAGCTGGAGTCCAAGGCAGCAAGGTGGTATGCCACCATTGACATTGCCAATTCATCTTTCTCCATTCCTTTGGCAGCAGAGTGCAGGCCTCAGTTTGCTTTCACCTGGAGGGGCATGCAGTACACCTGGAACCGACTGCCCCAGTGGTGGAAACACAGCCCAACCATCTGCCATGGACTGATCCAGGCTGCACTGGAAAAGGGTGAGGCTCCAGAACATCTGCAGTACATCGATGACATCATTGTGTGGGGGAACACGGCAATGGAGGTATTTGAGAAGGGAGAGAAGATCATCCAGATTTTGCTGGGAGCCAGTTTCACCATTAAAAAGAACAAAGTCAAAGGACCTGCCCGAGAGATCCAGTTCCTGGGAGTGAAGTGGCAAGATGGATGGCGCCAGGTCACCACTGAGGTCGTCAATAAGATCACTGCAATGTCTCCACCAACAAGCAAGAAGGAAACACAAGCTTTCCTAGCTGCCATAGGCTTTTGGAGAATGCACAATCCCTAAGTACAGCCAGATTGTGAGCCCTCTCTACCTGGTCCCCCGCAAGAAGAACGATTTCCACTGGGGCCCTGAACAACAGCAAGCCTTCGCCCAGATCAAACAGGAGATTGCTCATGCAGTAGCCCTTGGCCCAGTCAGGTCGGGACCAGAGGTAAAGAATGTGCTCTACTCTGCAGCTGGGAACCATGGTCTGTCCTGGAGCCTTTGGCAGAAGGTGCCTGGTGAGACCTGAGGACAGCCTCTGGGATTCTGGAGCAGAAGTTACAGAGGGTCTGAAGCCAGTTACACTCCCACAGAGAAGGAGATCCTGGCTGCCTATGAAGGAGTTCAAGCTGCCTCAGAGGTGATTGGCACGGAAGTACAGCTTCTTCTGGCTCCCCAACTGCCAGTGCTGGGGTGGATGTTCAAAGGAAAGGTTCCCTCTACCCACCACACCACCGACGCCACATGGAGCAAGTGGATTGCCCTCATCACGCAGCGCGCCCGTATTGGCAACCCGAATCTCCCTGGGATTTTGGAGATAATTACAAAGTGGCCAGAAGGTGAAGATTTTGGTCTTGCTGATGAAGAGGAGTAGAAGCAAGTGGCCCGGGCTGAAGAAGCCCCACCCTACAACCAACTGCCAGCAGATGAAAAATGCTACGCCCTTTTCACCGACAGCTCCTGTCGCAATGTGAGGATGAACCGGAAGTGGAAAGCCGTGTGGAGCCCCACACGACAGGTTGCACAAGCTGCTGAAAGAGAAAGTGGATCAAGTCAACTTGCTGAACTCAAAGCTATTCAGTTGGCCTTGGACATTGCTGAAAGAGAGAAATGGCCAAAGCTCTACCTTTACACTGATTCCTGGATGGTAGCCAATGCTCTGTGGGGGTGGCTGGAGAGGTGGAAAAAGGCTGACTGGCAACGTAGAGGAAAACCAGTCTGAGCTGCTGATGAGTGGAAAGACATTGCCACTCGAGTAGAGAAGCTACCCGTGAAAGTCCGTCATGTGGATGCCCACGTTCCCAAGAGTCGGGCTAATGAAGAACACCAGCACAACGAGCAGGTAGACCAGGTTGCTCAGATAGAGGTCTCAAAGATAGACTTACATTGGGAACACAAGGGAGAATTTTTCCTGGCTCGATGGGCCCACGATGCCTCAGGTCATCAGGGCAGAGACGCCACCTATATGTGGGCACGAGACCAAGGGGTGGATTTAACCATGGACAGCATCTCTCAGGTTATCCATGACTGTGAGACATGCGCTGCCATCAAACAGGCCAAGCGGGTGAAGCCCCTCTGGTATGGGGCGTGATGGTTCAAGTACAAGTACGGAGAGGCCTGGCAGATTGATTACATCACACTGCCTCAGACCCACCAGGGCAAGCACTACGTGCTGACCATGGTGGAAGCCACCACCGAGTGGCTGGAGACCTACCCTGTGCCCCACGCCACTGCTTGGAACACCATCCTGGGCCTTGAGAAACAAGTCCTCTGGAGGCATGGTACCCCTGAGAGAATTGAGTCAGACAACGGGACTAATTTCAAAAATAGCCTTATAAGCACCTGGGCTAGAGAACATGGCATTGAGTGGGTGTACCATATTCCCTACCACGCACCAGCGGCTGGGAAAGTCGAACGGTGCAATGGCCTGCTTAAAACCACCTTAAAGGCACTTGGTGGGAGGACTTTCAAGAACTGGGAGATCAATCTACCAAAGGCCACATGGTTCGTGAATACCCGAGGTTCCACTAACCGAGCAGACCCTGCCCAATCTGAGCCCTTGGGAACACCAGATGGAGATAAGGTCCCAGTGGTACACCTGAGAGGCATGTTAGGAAAAACTGTGTGGGTGAACTCTGCCTCCAGCAAAGACAATCCTGTTCGTGGGGTGGTTTTCGCTCAAGGACCAGGTTGCACTTGGTGGGTGATGCAAAAGGGTGGAGAGACCCGATGCATACCCCAAGGAGACCTTGTTCTAGAGTGAGCTATTTATGATACTATGCCTGTAACTGCATGTATGTATATGATTTAAAAGTTTTAATTTGCTGTAGCATGTTGGCATGGGAAAAACTTGGGGTGGATAATGTTGGGGGTTGAGTGTTTTGCTATTACTGTATCAATTTAAAGAATTTTTCCCATTATCATGCCAATGGAGCAGGCCGGGTTACCGCCAGGACTTTTGATGACTCTGGATAAAGCGTGTAGGTGGGAACTGGGCTGGCGGAGGGGCTCTCGTTCTTCCAGAGGGACTCCTGTTTCCGGAGAAGACTTGTGTTTCCGGCGAGCTTGGAGGAGGACGCCCCGTCTGCAGCCACATGATCAAACACAGGGAGAGCCAGACCCTTTGCGCTCACCTGTCCTTCAAACCAGGACACCATCCAAAGGCTTTAATTCAATGCCTGCACTCTGATTTCTCTCTGAAGAATTCAGAGAGACCCCTGACTCACCGACTCCAACATCTCCCCCTCCTCTTAGAACCATAAAGATTCCCTTAACAGACTTATTAATCATTTGTCAAATGCATGGAGAAAACAAGGCACCATGATTAGCACCAAAAAACTTTTTCATCCATGATGCTAAATTCCATTCCACTAAAGAAACCATCCAAACTTAACCATTCTGAGACTCATATCCCTTGCAGGCTACTTGGCCTGTTTTCTCCTCAGCAGAGGTCATCCTTTTCATCAGGGTCTGGCATGGCGTGCCTCCACCACTCAATGCCTACTGGGTTGCATCCAGCAGTGGAGCTAAAATCTTGTGGCAAACACAGCAGCCAACCCAGTCTTGCCCTTGACTGTTTCAGGAGGGTCTTGGCCAGCCCTGCTCCTTTCACCTGGTTATCAAAGAAAAATTTCACCTGCTTCATTCAGGAACAAATGGCTATAATGGCAAAGCACACATAGATCTGCATTAACAATATAACTACAAGGACAGCTAAACAAGTGAAAAAGAGTTCCACTGGGGTTATGTTGAACAGACATATGGTATTTAAACTTAACACATTAACTAGAGTTACTTAAACACTTACTTTGTTGGCTAATTGACAAATCTGTACTACTAAAAGCAAAACAAAAGCATAAGCTTTTTAATAACTAAACTTAATATTAGACTATTATCTAAAAAAAATTTTACAACACTGCTGATTCCCCCACTTTTTTCAAAAAACAAACTCAAAGCTCACAATCTTCTGCAGGTAAAACGCAATACAACAATCAACAATACTTTAAATAATAGACATACACTTATAAAACTAGATAATCATCAATCCTTGAAAAACTGTCTGCAGAGTCTGCAAACAGCTGACAAGCCTTGATTCAATGAGGAATTAGATGTTCATCTCTAGAAAATGATCATCAAATTCACCCCAGAATTAGCTTCAGCTGCCATATTGATAGGGTCAAATTGCCAAGTCAAAACGACTGGAGTATTATTTTGATGCAGAAAACACCTGAGTTTATACAATTTCTCTTCCAGGTAGAATTGAGGCCTGACCAGAGCCTAAATTATAATTGGAAGAGAACTCCCTGTTCATCTTTTTATTAAAAAACAAGACTCTTAAGAACAACAGCGACAATTAAACATTTCAGGGTGAGAAAGAAAT
Organism: Luscinia megarhynchos; assembly: GCA_034336665.1. Lineage (NCBI taxonomy): Eukaryota > Metazoa > Chordata > Aves > Passeriformes > Muscicapidae > Luscinia > Luscinia megarhynchos. The sequence goes on from CM067570.1 coordinate 37,348,597, forward strand.
CAAATTCCTTCAGCAGCTCGTTTTCTTTCTGAAGTTTTTCTTTAGGATGAGAAGCTTTGAACATGGCAGGCTGCTGCAGTGCTTCTATAATAACAACCCAGGAGAACCATAAGACTAGAAATTCAGAAGAAACTTTCAACAAAACTCAAATAATTTTCTTGGAACTCTGAAAAATACTTAAAATCATGAGACAGCACAGGGCCAGGTCATAGGAGACCTTCTAAAATAAGAGAGAGAATTAATAAAAAAGAAAAAGGAATGTTAAATTCACAACTTTACTAATTATCTTCATACATTTGATTCAGGGGCATGTCTGGAGGCCTTCCAAAATTTACTTGGAATGTTGAAAGAATTCAAGTTAAGCAATAAAAATAAAACAGAAATCAAAATCGTTCTGTAATACAGAATTCATACTCTTAATACAATAGTTTTGAAATTAAATACAGAAACTTCTTCCTTATAGAAATTTAAAACTTATTAATTCATAATGCGGGCATTACAAAGACTTAGAAGCTGGGGTTTTTTTTGTTTAAATAATTAACTATAGGAAAATTAAAACTCAATGTTGATATTTGGACGAGTGTCCACTCATATCTGAGCAATAACAGATTATACTAAATATAGGTGATATCAATTCAAACAAGATATATAATGTCCTGTACCTTCACCATTCCAAGAATTTCAGCATCTTTTTGAAAACAATGAAAAAACTAACACCTTTACTTTAACATAAAAGAACTGTGAAAATAGAACTGAATCTGTTATCATGTTCCCTTGCTCTGTTTGTCCCCAAGAATGTAGATAAAAGCGGCTCTTGGCGTCCCCCCACCCCTCTCTCCCTCTCTTCTTTTCAGAACTGGACTCATGCATGCCAGTCCTTGGAAGCGATGCGGAGCGGGAGAGCGGAATAGCTGAGCCCGAAGCCCTCATCACAGGGGAACGCGGGCTGGACATGCCCGAGCCGCCCCCATCACAGACAGGGTAACGCGGGCTGGACATGCCCGAGCCGCCCCCATCACAGGCGGAACGCGGGCTGGACACACCCAAAGCGCCCCCATCACAGGGGAACGCGGGCTGGACACGCCCGAAGCGCCCCCATCTCATGGGAACGCAGGCTGGACATGCCCGAGCCGCCCCCATCACAGAAAGGTGAACGCGGGCTGGACATGCCCGAGCCGCCCCCATCACAGGCGGAACGCGAGCTGGACACGCCCGAAGCGCCCCCATCACAGGCGGAACGCGGGCTGCCGCCGTCCCCGGGCACTGGCAATGCAGAAGGACTCGGGCCGCCAGGCGGGAGGGCAGAGGCAGCGCAGAGGGAGAGAGGGGCAGCAGAGCTCCCCTCTCCTGGGCTGCGGCCCGGGATGGCGATGTCACACTGCTGCACCCGGGTCTTCTCAGGTTCCGAGCCGGCTCCCTGCAATTGCTTAAGAGCTGTTAAAAGCTTTTCCTGGGGTGAGAAAACTAACTCAGCAGTGCACAGTTGGAAGAAAAGCTTAGAAGCTAAATCAAAATCTTTTTCCTTTGACTTTACAAAGCATGAGTTTCTCTCCCCATTTGAATCTGCCAGCTCTAATGTTGATATCTCAGGTTTCCCTGAAACTGGGCGATCATCTCCTCCCCCAGCATTCCCAACAGCCGCAGACAGATCTGTCTCTTCCCACTCGCTCTCACCCCTGCTGCCCTGTCCACTCTCCCCCCATTTCCCCCTCCTCTTTTCAAACACTGTTTCACGCATGGGTTGTGCGGGGGGTGGGGGGGAATTCCTTGAGCAGCCACTGCAGCCGCAGTGAAGCTGCCACGCGGGGTGGGAAGCGGGGGCTCCGTTATAGCGATTGCTTTGAACACATGGCGTGGGGCGGGCACGGGCTGCGCCGGCTCAGCAGCCTCGGCCAAGCTTCTTCGGGCTTTCTTATTACCAGACTCACTAATCAGGGCCCCTGCGTTCACAAAACACGGCTCGAGCGGCATCGGAGACGGTACTGCCGGCTGCTTCCCGGAGCCGCTCTCCCCGGCTAAGGGGGACGGCGGTGATGGGGTCCCCTGGATTTGTGCTTGAAAAAAATCACGACAATTAGCAATATATTGTGACACCAATCGAGAAGTCAGTGAAGAAGTCTCTGTCTTTTCAGAATTAGTAAGTGGCTCACTTAAAGATTGTCTGATCAATTCCTAAGACAGTAATAACAAAGGAGCTTTTCTATTTCCTAAACAAACCTAAAAAACTCATAAAAAAATTTCAGACCAACTCGATCCCAGAAAGTTTCACTTGAAACAGAATCGGGATCTACATTTGAAAAATTCTTTCTAACATATATTAACAGTTGTCTTAACTTTTTATCTGGAACACTAAAACCATTTCTCCTTAATAAAGATTCTAAATAATCATACATATATTTCTGCTCCTCAAATACACTTTGCCCCATCTCTATGGACTCACCACAACACTTAGCTTACTTTAAATACGTCATTATAAATTCCGCATCCTTTCCCATGCTCTTACTTCTGTTCTTTAAATATATTTTCCCTCTTCTCTGTGGATTTACCCAAACACTCATCTTAATACATCACTATAAGTTCTAGATCCTTTCCTATACTCTTTATTTATGTTCTTTAAATATATTTCCCCCCTTCTCTAGGAATATACCTCAGCACTCAGCTTATCTTAAATATATCATCATAAGCTTTGTATTTTTCTCATTTCTGCTCTTTTGGCGTAATATTTCCCATGCTCCTAGATTACCCCAAAGCTGCTCACCTCAGTATAAGATAGGCGATGAGAAATCCTGGACCTCTGCTTCTCCAGTCATGCTTGCTTCTCCCAGCAGTCAGCAGGGCCTGTCTTCCAGCTTTCTCCTTACCACACTTACTTGAGGCCTTTGAGGAGGCCCGACAGTAATTTAAAGTTATTAGTAAAGCGAACAAAGCAACAAACTTGCCTTTAGAAGCTGGAACAGACAGCACACAGAGTTAGGGGAAATAAAATGGGTATTTATTGCAAGGCCGACAAAGGCCACACGCTGGCAGCAACAGTGCCACAGTGTGGCCCCTGCCCTGCCTGAGTGGCTCCAAGATGGAAGTAAAAGAGGGTTTGGTCACATCATATCACATTTTTATGTGTCCATTTGCATACAGGAGTCCACCATCCAATTAATAGTCTCAAATTGTAAGATGTCCTCCTTCTCTTCTCCTAGCTGGCCTCTTCTCACGTTGTTTATACTTAGGACTTGGAGTCTGAAGAAACTGTCCTTGAGTCCATGGCTGGTATCATACTATTTCGTCTTTATCACCCTAAAGCATAACAGAAAGCATACCCAAGCAGAACAGAAAATTCAGATCTTAAGGCATCAGTACCACTCATGGGGCACCAGAATGTGAAGTTCCCGAACCTCTGGTGCTCTTAGGCACCTACTCTGGAGCTCTTAGGCTCTTACTTCATTGGGTAATCTTCTAAACAAGCAAAGAAGCTAATAGTTAAAAAGGTTATTTATTACAAAGCACATCTTATTACAAAGCACAGCAGTCTCAACAGGCAATAGCAAAAAGCAATGGCAAATGCAGTGGCAATAAGCAAATGGCTAAAAGCCAGAATGGCTAAAAGCCTATGGCTAAAAGCAACAACTCTCCCCAATATATACTCTTATACAGGATTTTTCCAACAAGCTAAGATGCAAGCTCAGACCACCACTTCTCAACCTATTGGAATTCTAGTCTCTTAGCACACTAGGTTACGTATATGACTACTCATATAACCTATCTAGTTCTTCTGAAAAATGCAAGCAGTATTCTTACTATAGCTCTGTTATGTCTATGTCCTGTCTACAACTGTGGGCCTGGAGCCTCTTGCTGAAGATATCAATATGTTTCAACCTTCACTAGATCTCGCTCTGCTACTCTGGCATTTGAAACCTTTCACTTACTAAAAGCATTAGAACTCACCCTAAAATTACTAACTTACTTCTACTGAAATGTCTACTTTATGTGTGAGTGGCTTAATATACTTCAATCCATCCAAAGGCTTTAATTCAATCCCTGCACTCTGGTTTCTCTCTGAAGAATTCAGAGAGACCCCTGACTCACTCACTCCAACACAGGGGGTCCCTGTACCCAGGAAAAGGGGTGCACAGATTAAGGAAAGTGGAGGGTAGGGGCTGGGAAAGGCAGGAATGGGGGTCCAGGGGATCCCAGGGTCAAGGAAAAGGGGGACTGGGCACTCTGAGAGGGAGAGGGCCAGGAAAGGGGGTGCAAGGGGGCATTGGTGCTGGATAAAGGTGTGCAGGGTGGTCCCAGTGCGTGCGAATGGAGGGTTTGGAAGAGTTTAATTCCCGGATATGGGGGCGCACGGGGTCGCGGTGCAGCGGAATGGGGTTCAGGAAATCCCGGTGCCAGACAATGGGATGCAGTGGGTGCTAGTGCCCAGGAAATGGGGTTCAGGGATGTTCCCTTCCTGGATGCTGGGGTTCAAGGGGTTCTGGTGCCTGAAAATTGAGGTTCAGGGTGTGAAAAACACGGTTCACTGTTTTGGGAGAATTAAAAGGTTTAATAAAAAAAGGCAATAGGAGACATACATAAAGCAAAGGGTTAAAACGGCTGGGTGCTTGGCGTGCTGCCGAGAGTACACGCAGCTTCGGGAACATCCCTTTAAATACGTTTTACAAGCCTTCCATTTGTTACATATTCATAGACCTTCATGCATAGTCAACTGTTTCTGGGAACTGTCTAGCATGGCGACTCCTTGGGTCCGCCTTTTTGGAGCATGTGTGTTTCTTGTCTTGTGATTTTATTCTTCACCTTATCCTTTTTAATTTGGGTGGTGGTCCAGCCGGTGAGTGTTGATAATTGTCTTGTCAGCTGCAGGGGTCCCCATCACATGTTCACAAGCTGTTATCTTTGACTAAGCGGGTAGTTTAAGCACACTATCCCTAAAAAATTATTTTTAACTTTTACTATTAACCAAGACTATATCCATATAGAAATGCTATTATAACATTATAGATATAGCATTTATCCCAATACTTGCAAAGAGCCAACAACATGTCATGCATTCATAACAATACCCCCCGTCTTTATTTTTACACGTCATTTGGCTTGAGCAATATTCCTTGTTTTCTAGTCTCCATTTTTTTCTCGCTTTCCTCATACATCATTTTTGCTTCCTTCAAGGGGTCATTTATGCCTTTTTGTTCCTTTAACACCATGATCTTTTGTGTTGTTCCAGATGTAGCCAATTTTGGGTCCACAGGCATTGTTACAACTTGCATGCCTTGAACCACGCTGGTGATCAGCCGAATAAAGCAGGGGATCAGACAAGGAAGAAAGATCAAGCCAGCTGTAGCACATAAAAGGAAGAAGCCTACCTTCTTCCACCATTCGATTCCCAATGCATTGTCCCACCAGCTAGTGTTTAGCATTGATTCCCATTTTTGTACTATTTGTACTATGAGCTATTTTTCTTTTCATATTTACTAATTGTTCTTTTACCAAATCTTGAGCCTTACTGTTAATGATAAATGTAAAAAAAATCCATTTCTCTCCTTTTGGACATTCATTTTCCAATTTGTCATCACTTATTCCAAGGTTTTCTGCCATCCAATATTTTTTCCCATTGTGTTTACAAGTTAATTTGGATGGGTTATAACAGTGGCTGTTGACATGGGTATGTGTAATAAGGAAAGAATCTCGGTGTCTTTCCATGTACAGCTTCCGGCAACATCTGTAACATGGCCTTGCCGACCTCCTGACGGGGAAAAGGCAAAAAATGAGTGACAGAAAAAGGAATAACAGAGGTTCAGTATGGCTTATACTTCCACCTCCCATGCCTATGGGGTTGGAGCCCACAGCAGGTGTTATAATCTTCTCAGTGGCAGATACAGAGGCCGATCCGGTCTTGCCCTCTATTTCCTTGTCACTTGCTGGTTTTGACACTCCTTAGCTGTAGATTTTTACTGTTTCCCCACTCGGGTATTTCCCAGTCAACAGGTATTAGTAACTCCCATCCACAAAATAAAGTTACTATTTTAGTGGTTCTTAATTTTATCTGAGTAGGGACAAGATTTGGTATTCAGAACTTCTTATAATGAGACTGCTAATTGTATGTCTTACAATATCAGTTTTATTATTTAGACCTGCTAAAATGATACTTTGTGTCTTTTTCCTAATTACTTAAGATCAGACAAAGTATTTTAGCAGGGATGGAAAAGGATACAAAAGAGGCCCTTTCTGTTCTCAGGTTTATTCTAAGGCGGTGGCATGGCCGGAAAGAGGCAGATTCCCTCTGGGAACTAGGTTTTCAGGAGAGGGAATGGGGAGTGGCTTTGGCTAGCAGCCAATGGGATAAGGACACAGGGGGATAGGATCAGAATACCAGAGCCCTCGGTGGGCTACAAGGTCACAGGGGAAGGTCACAGGACAGGAAGGAGGACATGAACCGGGGACTAGCCGGAAGGAGGTGGCAAGGTATGCTGATTAATTCCTTTTACCTCATTTATCGAATTACAACATAGACCTTTTATACTTAATCCAGTGAGTAAGTTCAATGTCTAGAACGAGTCAGACAGGATATACCGTGTGGCATTGATGGAAGTTGTCATTTGGCTCCTCCCAATTTGTCACCAACTGGTCCTCTCTTAAGATCAATTTAGTGTCACCAGGTTCAGATGTTATAGTCCACTCTTTAGGTTTCTCCACAGGTCCTTTGATTCTGCTGGTGTGGATTGACCCGTGTTCCCTGGTCCGGACAGCAGCTTCAGTTGTCAGTAATACCTGAAAAGGACCTTCCCATTGTGGGGTTAAAGATTGTTCTTTCCATGTCTTTACCAGTACCCATTCCCCTGTCTGGATATTGTGGATTTTAAAATCTAGAGGTGTGGTTTGAGGGATTATTCCTTTTAATCGCAAATTTTCAAGGGTTGTTGCAATTGTGTTGATATATCCCCTAACACTCTTTTCCCCTAATTCATAAGTGGTAGTTTCATGTTGGGTGGTCAGAAAGGGTAACCCAAACATCATTTCATAAGGTGACACTCCTAGGTCTGACCTAGGTTGTGTTCGGATCCTCAATAGAGACAAAGGTAAACATTTCACCCAAGACATCTGGGTTTCAATCATTAATTTTGTTCTTTTTAAAGTCTGGTTCATCCTTTCTACCCGGCCCGAACTTTGTGGATGCCATGGTGTATGTAATTCCCACTTTATTCCCGAAGTTTGAATTCTCTGCTGTAGGACTTTTGATGTAAAATGTGTTCCTCGGTGTGAGTCTATTCTATTAACCATTCCATACCTGGGAATAATTTGTTCCAAAAGGATTTTACTGACCACATTAGCTGTGGCTCTGACTGTGGGAACAGCTTCCACCCAATAAGTCAGATGGTCTGTTATTACTAATAAAAACTTCCATCTCTGTACTTGGGGAAATTCAGTAAAGTCTACTTGAATACTTTGAAATGGTTGGAGTGCTAATTCACGGCCTCCAAGGGTTGTTTTTCTCATTACCTTTTTATTTACCTTTTGACAGATTATACATCTTTCAGTTATTTGTTTTGCTAATCCAAAAAATCCCAATACACCCGTAATTCCGTAGGAAGTGATCACATAGAGCTTGAGTACCCCAATGAGTCTTTTCATGCATATCTTCTAATATTTTTCTAATAAGTGCCTTATTAAGTAATTACCTGCCATCAGGAAGCTTCCATTTCCTGGACTTGTCTGACTTTCCCCCTATCCTACTTAATTCTTTTTCTTTGGCTTCACTAAATTTTGGAATTGCTAATTCTTCTCTTTCTGGGGTCAAAATCAGCATGACTTTCTCGACCCCATTTTCTGCTGCATCTTTAGCTTCTTGATCTGCCAAGTTATTTCCCCTTATTTCTGGAGTCATTCCCTTTTGGTGTCCCTTGATATGTACCACAGCTATTTCCTCAGGCAGTTTCAATGCCTCTAAAATATCCAAAATAAGGCCCTCGTGTATTAATCCCTTTCCTTTTGAATTGAGTAACCCCCTTTCTTCCCAAATTTTTCCAAAAGTGTGTACTACCCCAAAAGTATACTTCCAGTCAGTACATATGATTTCATTTTTATGTTTTAAATATTCTAATGCTCTTTTTAGAGCATATAACTCACAGGTTTGAGCTGACCAACTGGAAGGTAGTTTTTCTTTTTCAATAGTTTGCATATTTTTTCCATCAATTAAAGCATATGCTGACATCCTTTTTCCTAGTAAACATCTGGAGGAACCATCAACATATATTTTTTTCCCTTCCAGGAGGGCCTATTCTGCCAGATCTTCTCAAATCTTCATTTGGTATTGGATAATTTCTAAACAATCATGTATCAAATCACTTTTTGGTTCCCCATATAGAAATTGAGCTGGGTTTAAACTTTTGGTTTTTTTCTAGTGTCAAATCATTACTGTCTATTAAAATTGCTTCATAGTTTAACATTCTAGAATCTCTAAACCATTTTTTAGCTTTCTGGTTCTGCACATTTTGGACTGCAGGGGGTGTACGCACAATCAGTTTACTTCCAAAAGTGAGCTTACGGCTTTCCTCCACCAGAATAGCAGTAGCTGCTATAGCTTGGATACATACCAGCCAGCCATGGCTTCTTTGATCCAACATTTTTGATAAATAGGCTATTGGTCTTTTCACTCCTCCCCATTCCTGAGTCAGAACTCCATGAGTCACTCCATTCTCAACATTGACATACAGATGAAAGGGTTTTTCCAATGAGGTAAGCTTAAAGCTGGTACCGAGGCTAATTTTAACTTCAATCCTTCTAATTTTTCATCATCTTCTCTAGTCCACTCTACATCATCTCCCTCGGTCAATTTTTCATACAAAAACTTTACTGCCTGTGTGTGCCCTTCAATCCATATTCTACAATAACCCAATAATCCAAGCAGCTTTCTAATTTCCCTTTTGGAAGAGGGAGGAGGAAGAGATAAAATCCCTGCAATTCTTTCAGGGTTTAGCTTCTGGCTACCTTTGCTTATTAAATGCCCAAGATACTTTACTTCTGAGCCCACAAACTGTAACTTCCCATTTGACACTCTTAATCCCTTTTCCTCCAGAAAATTCAAAAGTTTTATAGTAGCCTCCCTAACTTGAGCTTCAGCTTCCCCGGATAATAAAAGATCATCCACATATTGGATAATTTGTACTCCAGGAGGAGTGGGGAAGGTTTGTAATATTGTTTCTAAAGCTTGCCCAAATAAGTTTGGAGATTCTGTAAAACCCTGTGGTAGTTTCGTCCACCTTAGTTGCTGTTTTCTCCCAGTTTTTGGATCTTCCCACTCAAAGACAAAAATATCCCAGCTCTCTTCTGCTAGTGGACATGCCCAGAAAGCATCTTTAAGGTCCACCACACTAAACCACTGATGCTGGGGTGAGATTTTGCTCAGAAGGGTATAAGGGTTGGGTACCACAGGATAATGCGTCCAAGTTCTCTTGTTAAACTCTCGTAAGTCCTGTACTAATCTATATTTCCCATGAGGCTTTTTCACTGGCAGGATAGGGGTATTATGAGGAGACATACAAGGTTCCAATGTCCCATCCTTTATTAGTCCCTCTATCACTGGCTTTAAGCCTTCTCGCCCTTCTAAGGATATAGGGTACTGACGTACACGTATGGGGCATTCTTCTCTCTCCATTTTGACCCTTATGGGGTCAATATCCAGCCCTCCCTTATTTCCTTCCCCAGCCCACACTTTTTTATTTATTTTTCTTCATCATCTTGGTTTAGTTTTATAATTCTAGCTGTCATTCTCTTTTCTTCTGGTATCACCCCTATTCCTAGCTTTACCTGTAAATCTCCCCCTAATAGGTTGCTGCCTGTTCCAGGAACCAATAAGACATCTCCCAGCCAATTTTTTGTTTCCCCCTCAATTATTATATCTTTAATGATAGGCACTGTGAACTCTTCTCCTTTTGCCCCTGTTACTTGTGCCTTGTCTTTACTTATATTACAACTTTTTGGGGCTTTTAATGAACAGGTTCTCTCTGCCCCTGTCTCAACCACAAACTCTAATTCCTCCCCCTGGGGACCCACTTTTAAAGTTATCACAGGGTCTAGATTATATTTGTCCCCCAGAAAATAGAGCCTATGACACCCTTATTCCTCGTCTGAATGCATTTCCCGAAATACTTTCAGGTTCTTTTTATGGTGGGTACAATTTTTTTTGTAATGTCCCTCGTTTCCACAGTAAAAGCAGGTATTAGAGTACTCTGGAGATTTTGCTTGTAATGGGGTTCTGTTTTTTTATTTGAGACCTGAACGATTAGGAGTGGTGTTTAGGGGCTTCAGATTTCTCTGGAAGTTACTTTCTCTCATAGTGGCTACCATAACTTTTGCTTCTATTTTGGCTTTTTCTTCGTCTCTCCAGACATAAACCTTTTGAGTCTCTCTTGATCATTCATTTAATGATCTATCATATTAATGTACATTTTCACCTTAAAAAGTTGTTTTTATTACTGTTATAATTAACATTACTACTTTATCTAACATTAGCTAACATAAATAGATGGTTTGTTAACATCTACTTTACCTAATATGCTCCTATCCATATGTGTACAAGTAATTATGCTCAAGCCTATGTCCTCAGCTTTATCAGATTTACAGTAAGAAGTAAAGTTACAGAAAGTAATGAGAAAACCTGGCAGGTTAATAGTTGGTGAATGAACTTAAAACAAAATCAGGAATATATCATTTAATGCATATAATTTATTATCCTGCCTATTTATACTGCATTTTGTTCTTGCAGGAGACAGATGTTGAGTTTAGCTCTGCTTCCATGAAAATGTTTCTACATATCCATAAATTTAAAAAAAATGCAGCACTGAATATGAAGTTTTGTGGTAAGCCAAGTCCAGAATTTTAAAGTTTTGATGTTCTTGCACACTTCAGGACCAACAATCTGACCTATAAAACAGTGACAACAGTCACGGGGTGATATATTTATGGCTGCACTATAAACACAAAATCATAAAACCTGGTGATTACTTGGAGCTTTGCAGTAGGGGCTGATGGATATAAGCCCCTCATATTAATAAACAAGATTGAGATCACTGATACTGTAATTCTTTGGTTAGTGCTTAACACAGTGGTTTGCCACAAAGACATCCCTTTCATACCTTATGTTGGTTCAATTGCTTAGCCAATGCTTTGCTATTTTCAGGATGTATTTCTTGAATCTTCCGCTGAGTGTCTTCCACTTGTTGAATCCAAGTGTCCAAAGAATTGTAAGTATCTTTATAATACTTCAGAGATTTATTAATACCTTCTAAGTCACGCAACCTGATTTTATTTTCGAAGACAAATCAAAGGGGAGAAGATGAATATTAAAGACAAAAAATACAACACTAAGACAAATACAGCTTTAAAGGCTTCAAGTGCCTTAGCTCTGTTACAGTTTAGTATAAACATACTAAAGTAACACCAATTAAACAGCAAATTCACTTCTCATACACTAGGGCTCTCAGATTGATGAACTCTTTCATTTGTCATGAAGGACATCCAGGAGAAATCCTAGAACACAAATTCTATAATAATTCTATATAACGCTCATTAGCATGTTCAAATGCTTGAAAATCCAGGAGCACAGGAAATCCCAAGAAAAGGGAGGGCTCTGCTACAGCAATCAGCTCTGTTACAAGAAGTGAAAATATTTAAAATGTGACCTATGAATGGAGGAGAGTGCCATGCTGGAGTCAGGTAATGGTTCACCATATCCTCCGTGCCTCTCACAAAACAGCAGGAGCTACACTAAAGCTAAAGACTGTAATTATGCTAATGTGCAAAAATAATTGAACATTGTACATGTTCTATTTTTTCCAGCTTTTTTTTAATATCTGGCCAGGCATAAGTGACAAAATTAACTCTTAATAGAGCCTGTCCTGGAATTGTATCAGGATCTATTCCAGAATATTGTTTCATATTTTTTAAAAGCCGTTCCAGCCTATCTGTTGGTGTTTCATCCTTTCCTTGCTGTACTTCAAAAGACTTTTTGACATTTTGCCCCCGAGGTGCTGCCTCTTTTATTCCTTTGATTATCAAGTTACGATAATCATGCATATGCTGTCTCCCTGTTTCCTTATTTTGATTCCAATTAGGAGGTGCTATTGGCATTTTCTGGTCCCCCGGTGGTCCCTGCTGGTTTTCCCTTTCCGAAATCTCTATCCCAGCATTTCTAATCATCTGTCTCTCCTCTTGGGAAAATATTATTTTCATTATTGATTGCATCTCTTCCCAAGTAAAAATATTTGGGCCTAAAAATTGGTCTAATTGTTCAGCTGTATCTATGGGATTTTTTAATAATCCTTTAGTTTCCCTTTTAAATTCCCTAACTTCTGTAGAAGTTAATGGGGAATTAACGAACCCCGTCCTCCTCTCATAGGGACTTCCCTTAATGGGAATAAATGAATCTTTTCTCCCCCGTCCTTTTGTTTACTGTCCCTTATATCGCTCTTTTCTAGTTTTGGGGAAGCATCCGAGTAGGTTTGCCGTTTAACAGAACTCCTTGTGTTTTGATATGGCGCTTCTCCTTTAAGGGAGGAGAAGCCCTGGACAGCCGTGTCCATTGTTGATAAGGGAACAGAGGTAGGCGTTCCCTTGCCCGAGTCCTCCGAGAACGGGGAGGGGGTGTGGACAGGGACTGCCCCCGGAACCGCTGCCAATGCAGATCCTTCCGGCGGAAACCAAACCGGGGCACGGACAGCTGCATGGTCAGAGGAGTCCAGCACGGCTGGGCCGGGGACGGCCGGGAACGGGACAGCTGGAGCGGCTGTGGCATAAGCGGGCAGGAGTGGAGCTGCTTGTGCTGCCATGAAGGCAGGCGAAAGCGGTGCCGTGGGGGTTGTTGCCATTAAGGCGGGCGGGAACGGTGCTACTGGTGCTGGGGCGGGGTGCTTAGAGCAGCCGGGGCGGGGGCCATGGCGGGAGGAGCAGGCAGGAGCGGAGCTGCTTGTACTGGGGGGAACGGGGGAGGCAGCATTTTTAAGGGATCTCAGTTCTTTTCTTTTTTTTTGAGTTTCTGATATTTTATAAACTTTTACCTTCAGTGACTCTTTTTCTCTTATCCAGCATGCAGCATATCTCCTTCTTCCGGGTTAACTGGTTCTTTTGAATTTACAAATGTGTTTAAAGCGTGACAGATCCAAGCCTCAAAAGACCCATATCTTGGTATCTTGGCCAGAAAACATGGTCAGATCTTATTTCTGGTTTTGTCCATTCTATCATACAAAACTGAATCATTTTTACTTTTTCTTTTCTCTTGTAGAAGGATTAGCCTCCCAATTATCTAACATAATTCCTAAAGGGCTATCTTTAGGTATTTCTACTGGCACTTTTTTATCCCCTGTTTCTCCTGAGCCTTTTTTTTCTACTTTTTTGTCCCATCTCTCAATATTCTATCTAATTGCTCTTAGCCTTTTTCCCACTTACCCAACACTGCAATATTACTCTTGTCTTCTCCACAACAGTGTGTTCCACCTTACTTTATAAAATTAGGATTAATAATCAGTACTATACACACTTTTATTCACTCACAACAAGACATAAACACAAAAATAAGGTACCTCTTACTCTTTGAGTTAGTTCTTAAAATTTAATTAGGGGTATAAAACCTCCAAAGCCCAGATGTCTTAGGTCCTTGACATAGTACCAAGGAAAGCCCAGGTTCTCTTGGATTTTATCCTCAACCCGGCTGCTTCTGTGGAGCCCTACTAACAAAAGCCCAGGTTCTCTTGGATTTTTTCCTGAACTCTCAACCCAGCATCTTCCCTTTTTTTTTTTTTTTTTTTTGGTTTTTTTTGTTTTTGTTTTTGTTTTTTTTATCCTGTTTCCTAGTGGATTGTACCAGGAAACCCTCAGCTCCCTCCAAGGGGTCCTCAGCCCCTCCCCCGGGACCCAGTCCCAATTACCCACGGGGGATTCTTTTACTCTTTTTCTCTCGCTTCGTTTCCTCGCTGACTGAGTGTCTCACGACACTTCAGAACTGCAGCCCTTGGAAACTCCGAACTCGCTTTGCAGGTCTGGAGTAACCAGCCCGTGTCTCAGACACACACTACTTGCCCCCCCCCGTCTCTGCCTCCCCGAACAATACTTACAACCCTTTTAATTGTCCGGGTCTTCGTGCACAAGAATTGTGAGGCTAATGCTGCGGTCTCAGGGAGATTTTTTTTCCTTCTCCTTTTGCTTTATCTGCCTCCTTTTTGTCCTTCAGGTAGTCTGACCTGCAAACCCCAATCCACACCAGGAGAAGCGGAGCGAGGCCGCCAGAATTGGGTGGGGCGTGCCCCTCGCTCTGGGACCGCTGGGGTCTTGGAGGCGAGGTGTCGATCCCAGATGAGAGCCCCAGCTGTGAAAAACACGGTTCACTGTTTTGGGAGAATTAAAAGGTTTAATAAAAAAAGGCAATAGGAGACATACATAAAGCAAAGGGTTAAAACGGCCGGGTGCTTGGCATGCTGCCGAGAGCACACGCAGCTTCGGGAACACCCCTTTAAATACGTTTTACAAGCCATCCATTTGTTACATATTCATAGACCTTCATGCATAGTCAACTGTTTCTGGGAACTGTTTAGCATGGCGACTCCTTGGGTCCGCCTTTTTAGAGCATGCTTGTTTCTTGGTTTGTGGTTTTATTCTTTACCTTATCCTTTTTAATTTTGTGTGGTGGTCCAGTCGGTGCGTGTTGATAATTGTCTTGTCAGCTGCAGGGGTCCCCATCACATGTTCACAAGCTGTTATCTTTGACTAAGCAGGTAGTTTAAGCATACTATCTCTAAAAACTTATGTCTAACTTTTTCTATTAACCAAGACTATATCCATATAGAAATGTTATTTTAACATTATATATATATAGCATTTATCCCAATACTTGCAAAGAGCCAGCAACATGTCATGTATTCATAACAATCCCCAATATGTAATTAAATAATTCTACTTTATATTTAAATTTAGAACTATAATATATGGCTAGATTTCCTGGTTAAAGAATACCAGTCAGATATTGTTTACTGTTCTTGCACAAGTTGCTGCCATAATCTGTAGGTATCACTGTGAAATTTGCCAGTTTCTGAAAGACGTTATTGTGAGTTCTAACTTATTGAGGTGGAGCAAAGGCCACTGGTACACGGATGACAGTGAGCCTCTGTTAGAGCTGTTGTGATGCTTTCACTCACTCAGGCAGACTAAATTTGTTGCAGTGAGGCTGTCCTGTGCTATGGGCTGTTCCTCCGCCTCCCCTCCTCTCCTGGGAGCAATCTGGCGGGAGGGGTACGAAAAGCGTCAGAGCCACAGAACTCAGAGCAGCAGGGCTGGGCCAGCACTGAAACAAAATGAGCCTAAGAGGGAATGCACCGAAACTCAGGGTTTGTGGGTTACTGTCAGTTGTCCCATTGACCTGTCAAATAGAGCAGCACTGCAGACTCAGGCATGAGGACTCCACCAAGGCAATGTTGTGGCTCCCGGGCACCAGGCGCAGCTCCTTGAGCCCCGGGAACCTGGCACGGGGAACGGGGTAAGGGACAGCTCAAAATCCGGGAATGGTCCCCCAAAACCTGGGAATGGTACCACAAAACACCTGGGAATGGTCCCCAAAAACCTGGGAATGGTATCCAAAACATCTGAGAATGGTCCCCAAAAACCCGGGAATGGTGCCACAAAAAACCTGGGAATGGTACCACAAAAACATGGGAATGGTCCTCAGAAACACCTGGGAATGGTACCCCAAAACAACTGGGAATGGTTGCACAAAAAACCCGGGTATGGCACCACAAAAATTCAAGAATGGTACCCCAAAAAACCAGGAATGGTCCCCAGAAGCCTGGGAATGGTCTCCAAAAACCTAGGAATGGTAGCCCAAAAACCATGGAATGGTACCCCAAAAAACTCAGGAATGGTCTCCCAAAAACCTGGGAATGGTACCCCAAAAAACCCAGATATGGTACCAGAAAAATTTGGGAATGGCCCCCAAAAACTCTAGGAATGGTACCCCAAAAACCTGGGAGTGGTACTCCAAAAATTTGGGAATGGCCCCACAAAAACCAGTGAATGGTCCCCAAAAACCTGGGAATGGACTCCCAAAACACCTGGGAGTGGTCCTCAAAAAATTCAGGAATATTCCCTCAAAAATTCAGGAATGTTCCCCAAAATTCAGAAATGTTCCCTCACAAACCCCAGGAATGGTTCTCCAAAAACCTAGGAATGGTCCCCAAAAAACCTGGCAATGTCCTCCAAAAAATTGTTTCCCAAAACCTGGGAATGTTCCCTCAAAAATTCAGAAGTGTTACCTAAAAGTTCAAAACATTCCCCCTAAAAACCCAGCAATGTTCCCCCCAAAAGTTCGGTAATGTTCCTCCAAAAAACCTGGGAATATTCCCCCAAAAATTCAGGAATGTTGCCCAAAAATCCAGAAATTCCCCCACCTCCCCACCTCCCAGTCCAGAAACATTCCTCAAAAAATCCAGAAACAACCCCAAAATCCTGAAATTATCTCCCAAAAATCCTGATACTTTCCCCAAAATTTGACCCCCTCCCCACTCTGAGTTCCCGCAGCCCCCCGGAATTCCCAGATTCCCGATTCCCGGCTCTCGCTGCTTGGAGAGCATGGACAGCAACAGCTCCTTGGTCTCCTCAGGGAGGTTGGTCAGGAAAAGGATGTGGTTCAGGGGGTTCTCCGACAGCTGTGGGAATGGGGGAAACAACCCAAAATCAGACAAAATCAGCAAAGATCAGCCCCAAAACAGAAAAAATCAGCCAAAAATCAGCCCCAAATCAGCAAAAAAGCAGCCAATATCAGCCAAAAATCAGTAAAAAGGCAGCCCAAATGAGTCTCATAATCATCCCCAAATCAGCAAAGCCACAAAGCAGAAAAAAACACCAGCCAAAATCAGCCCCAAATCAGGCAAAATCACCCAAAAATCACCCCAAAACCAGCCAAAATCAGCCCCAAATCATGCAAAACCACCCAAAAATCAGCCCCCAAACCAACCGAAATCGGGCCCAAAGCAGCCCAAAGTCACACTGGATACATCTGCCCAAAACATCTGCCCAAAATCTTACAAAAATCCTCAAAAATCTGCCAAAAAACTCCAAATCCCCTGGGGATGGGGCCATTCATGGGGGGATCCCAGGATTTGGGGCCATTCCAGGGGTGGGATCATGTCCCGGGGGGGGGATGTAGGGCAGTTTCCCCCAGATGCGGCAGCATCTGGGGCAGCTGCACCAGCGGCGGCATCCCCTGAGGAGAGACCCCAAAACCAGCCCAAAGTTACCCCAAAGCACAGAGCCCCAAATTATCCCAAAAAACACCCCATGTTATACCAAAGCCATAGACAGAACGCCAAATTACATGATCCCAAATCCCATAAGTGACCCCAAATCCCATAAGTGAGCCCACATCCTATAACCCCAAATCTCTTAAGTGACCCCACAACTTACAGGCACAGCTCCCTGTGCCCCCTGTGCCCCGTTCCCTTTTTGAGGTTGGGTGTGTCCCCACCCTTGGCCTTGCACTTGTTCCGTTTGTGCTCGTGATCCTGATCCCACTCCCAGAACTGACCCCAAACCCCATAACAGATCCCATAACTCACAGGCACTGTTCCCTATGCCCCCTTGTTCCAGCTGCACAAACATTCCCTTCATCTTGGCCATGATGTCTGAGTCCATCTTGGTGAACTGGATCCTCTGCAATGGCACTTCCCACATTTTGGGGGTTTTGAGGGGTTTGGGGGTGATTTGAGGGAAGTTCCAAGAGGGAATTTTAGGGTTTCTAAGGGATTTGGGGCATTTCTAGGAGGCTTTTAGGGGTTTTCTGAGGGATTTTGAGGGGGATTTTTGGTTTTATGAGGGATTTGGGGTTTCTGGGGGATTTGAGGCATTTCCAGCAGGGATTTGGGGGTTTTCTGAGGGATTTCTGGGCGATTTTGGAGGATTTGAAGGAATTCTGAGTAATTAGGGGGGAATTTGGGAGTTTCTGAGGAATTTGGGGGTAATTCAGAGAGATTATAGAGGAGTTCCCGGAGAGATTTGGGGGTTTCCAACAGATTTTTGGGGGTTCCAGGTTGAATTTGAGGTTTTGTCGTGGGCTTGGCATAGAAGGGAAACCTTTGGGAATTGCTGGCTGGAGTTCAGATTTTTTCCCAGAATTTTGGGATTTTCCCCCGGATTTCAGGGGATTTTTTCCCAGGATTTAGCTCCCACCATGAGTTGCTTGTATCAGAAAAAGCTTTGGGGCAGCTCCTGGTTGGATTTTGGAGCATTCCTGGTTGGATTTGGGGTTCTTTGCAGGATATTGGGGACATTTGCTACTGGGTTTTTGGTTTTTTCCCAGAATTTGGGGGTTTTTTCCCAGAATTTGGGGGGTATTTCCCAGAATTTCAGAATTTTTCCCAAAATTCAGGTATTTTTCCAAAGGATTTGGCTTCGATCACAGGTTCGTCATAGAAGGGGAAGCTCTGGGAGGTTCCAGGATGGACTTTAGAAATATTTGAGGCTGTATTTTTAGGTTTTTTTTTTCCCAGGAATTCAGGATTTTCCTCAAAATTTCAAGATTTTTCTACAAAGTTTCAGATTCTTTCCCCAAATCTTGGTATTTTCCCCCAACTTTGTGTCTCACCATGGCCTTCTTGTAGCAGGAGAAGCTTTGGGCTATTCCCGGTTTAATTTGAGAGTGATCCCAGGGGATTTTGGTTTTTTTTAATCAGTATTTCAGGCTTTTTCCCAGAATTTCAGAGTTTTTTTCCCAGACTTGGGGTTTTTCCCCAAACCCTGGTATTTTGCCCCAGATTTGGTCTCACCATGGGCTTGTTGTAGAAGGGGAAGCCCTGGATGGAGCGCAGGCCGATGCTGGCACTGCTCATCTCCTTGAGGATGATGAAGGCCTGGCCCCGCATGCGGAGACTGCGCCACACCAAAATGTCCAAAATCTGCCCAAAGTGGGAGAAAATGGAGCAGAGGGACTTCTTCAGCCCTGGGGGGATAGACACAGCACGGTGACGTTGGGGACAGCATAGATACAGTGGAGACAGCACAGGGAAAGTGGGGACAATGGGGACAGCACAAGGACAGTGGGTACAGGTGACGTTGGGGACACAGAGGGACTTCTTCAACTCTGGAGACACACAAGGACAGCACAGTCACCATGGGAACAGTGGGGACAGCACAGGGACAAGGGAATACAGACTCCTTCAGCACTACAGACAATGGGGCCATAACAGTGACAACAGGGACAGGGACGCCTTCAGCTCTGGGGACAAGGACAGAAAGGACAATGACAAGGACAGAGGTGACAATGGGGACAGGGTGAGCGGACAGATGACCATGGGGACAGGGACTGCTTTGGCTCTGGGGACACAAGGGACAATGACAGGGACAATGAAACGATGGGGACAAGGTGAGAGCACAGGGACAGCTCTGGGGACAGGGACAAGGACAGGTGACAGTGGGGACAGGGACAGCTCTGGGGACAGACACAGGACACACAGAGAGGTGACACTGGGGACAGTGACAAGGACAGGTGACAATGTGGACAGTCCCCCAGCCCTCCCCCACCATCCTTCTTGATCTTCTCGTTGAGGTTGTTACTGTCGATGGTGTGGCTGGGGCGGGGGTCCTGCACCGCCATGGCTGGGACCCTCTGTGGGGACAGGGGCGGATTTGGGAGGGACGGGACCCCTTCACCCCCTGGGATCTCCAAATCTACCCCAGACCCACGTAAATCCTCCCAAATACCCTCAGACCCTCCCAAAGCCCCTCAGACTCCCCCAAACCCTCCAGACCCACCTCAGAACCCCCCAGACCCTCCCAGTTCCTCTCAAAACCTCCCCTCAGACCCCTCTAAAAACCCTCCAGACCCTCTCAAGCTCACCCCAAAGGCCCCTTAGATCCCCCATTCCCCCCAAACCCACCTCAGACCTCCGTGATTCCTTTCAACCCTTCCCAAAGCCCCCCAACCCCCCCCAAATCTCTCATTTCTCGTCAGACCCAACTGACAGCCCCCTAGTTCCATCCAAAGCCCCCTAAGTTCCTCTCAGAGATCCCCAAAATGCCCCGAAGCCCTCCCAGACCCACCTCAGATCCATCTCAGAACCCCCTCCATTTCTCCCCAAGTCCACCTCAGACCCGCAAAACCCGTCAAACCGCCCCCAATTCCCCCAAATGCATCCCAGACTCATTTCAGACCACTCCATTTCCCTCAGACCCACCTCAAATCCCTTCAAATCCGCCCCCCAGACCCACCCCAGATACCCCATTTCTCTCCAAAGCCTCCCCAAATGCACCTCAGACCCCTCAGATTCCCCAAATTCCCCCCATTTCCCCCTGCCCCACCTCAGCTCCCTCCTCAGCTGCTCTCCCCCACGCCTCTCCTCGGCCACCATCTCTGCCAAGTGCTAGCCTCCCAGCCAATAACAGCACTCTCCCCGAACCAACCAATCAGCAAGCGGCTCCTTCCCGAACCAACCAATCAGCAAGCGGCTCCCCTGAGCAACACCCACCTCCCCCGCGCCGCTGCAGCCAATCAGAGGCCAGGCGGGAGTGGCGCCCTCTGACTCAGGGCCAGGCACGGAGTGCTGCGGCGCGTGGGGGACAGCTCCTCCAAAAACACGCACACCTGTGGCCACCTGCGCCTCTCCTTTTATTCTCTACAAACCAGGAATACACAATTCGCCTAATACAAATCCATCGCCTCCTCGCTTCATATGGAAATTAGTTTTATGCCCCTTTGCGCATTGTTCCTTTTAGGTTGCTCTGCTTTTTGTCTGGAGGTCTTTGGGATGACCCCTGGGTCTCACAGGCTCCATGCCAGCTCTTCACTGTCATATTTCGGCACCCAAAATTCCTCCTCAAATTCCCACATTTGGAACCAAAATTCCCTAATATACCCTACAGAGATCCCAACAATTTTATATAGAGAACCCAAACTTCCCATGTTGGGACCCATGTTTCTCTATACAGACCCCAAAAGTTCCCTATGGGATCCTCCAAAATTCCATTTCAGGACCTCAACATTGCAGAAATTCTCAATAGAGACCTAAAAATTCCCATGTTTGAACTAAAAAAAACCAACAAAAATTCCCAGTGGAGACCCCATAATTCTCAAAATTCTCCATATAGGCCCAAAAATTCCCTACAAACCCTACA
This sequence comes from Luscinia megarhynchos, assembly GCA_034336665.1. NCBI lineage: Eukaryota > Metazoa > Chordata > Aves > Passeriformes > Muscicapidae > Luscinia > Luscinia megarhynchos. The sequence continues at coordinate 37,369,735 of CM067570.1, forward strand.
AAATTCCCTTTAATTACCCCACAATTTCCATATGGGGACCCCAAAATTCCCAAGAGACCTACAAATTCCCTTTAAGGACACCAAAATTCTCAATAGGTACCGAAAAATTCCCTACAGAGACCCCAAGAATTCCCTATACAGAGCCCAAAATACCCAAAAATTCCCTTTAAGAACCTAAAAATTCCCCTATAGAGACCATGAGATGCCCCTGAACCCTCTAGAGGTTCCGCCAGGCCCCTATAAATCCCCTACAGACCTCCCAGACCGCCTTTAGGGACCCACCAGAGACCCCCAAATCCCCTACAGACAAGCCCAAATCCTCTACAGAGACCCTACGACCCCCCCTAGTCCCCTACAGATCCCTACTATAGATCCCCTCCAGCCCCACCGCAACTCTCGGACACACTGAAGCCAGGCTGAGGGACCGGGAGCAAAGATGGCAGCACCTGGGAGGCACTTCCAGGTGCTCTGAGCATGCGCAGGGAGAACGCGCCAGGAGATGGGCGGAGCTTAGAGGGGAATGGGGCGGGGTGAACACAAGGGCTCGGTTGGAATGAAAGGGGAGGGGATAGTGATTGATGGGCTGTGAATAAAATGGGCGGGCAAATGGGCAAAAACCGGGGGAAAAGGGGCGGGGTCAGAAAAGGGCGGGAACTGTGAGGAGAAAGAACTGGGCCAAAAGGCCACATGATACTAAAGGGGCCTGGTTTGGCCTAAAATCACCTAAAAAAGTCACAAATTCAGCCTAATTCTAGCAGGGTTGGCCTAAAATCAGCCAAAGGGGCCTCAAATCCACACAAAGAGGTCTAAAATCATCCAAATGAGACTAACATTGTCCGAAGGGTCCTAAAATCCAGCCTAAAACACCTCAGTTTGGTATAAAATCACATAATTGGGCCTAAAAGAGACTAAGACCTGCACACAAACCAGCAACAGCACCATTTCTGAGGCCAAAATCAGAATGGAGACCGAGACCAAGATGGGGAACAGAACCAACACCAGAACTGAGACCAGCACCGCTCCAGAACTGGAACTAAGACTGGGACTGAGACCAACACCAATACTGGGACTGGCACCAGGAGAGCTACAGGGCTGCTCTGGGACTGGGATCAGCATCAGGAGAACTCCACGACTGAGACTGACAGCAGCACCAGAACCAGCACCAAGACTGATACTGGCACCAGAACCGAGACTGGCACCAATATGGGACCGGGCCTGAGACTGAGACTGGCGCTGGGAGCACGACGGGACCAACATTGACACCAGTACCAGCACTGAAACTCAGACCGCTCCACAACCCAGACCAAGACCAACATTGATCCAACACTGAAAACAGAACCAGAACTGGCACCAAGATTGGCACCACTGTCGGACCCAGACTGAGATCAGCACTGTGGAAGCTGAGACAGAGAGTGCTGTGGATTTAATTGGCATTAGCAGTTTGATAACCAGGATGCCTTGGCAAGAACAAGCAGAGTTTTGATGATCACAAGAAGACGGGATCAAGACTGACGACAGGAAAGAAGATTGAACTAAATAAGGAGAAATGCAAAGTTTGTCTGAGTGATGTTTAACCCAATGAATGTAGTAAACATTACTGCCTTCCTAAAAATGGTATATAAGCAAATGTAGCTCTCAATAAATTTGGATTCTGAACACAAGCCCGTAGTCTCTGTCCCTCTCTCTAACGTTGATAAAATGGCCCAGGACTGAAACCAATACCAAGACTGGGAACAGAACTGATACCAGAACTGAAACCGGCACATCTACAAAACCACCACTGGGACTGGGACTGAGACTGAGCCCAAACCGGCCTCAGAACCGGCACTGGGACCAAGACTGAGACCAAGACAGACACTAGAGCCGGCAATGGGAGCACTCTGGGACCGAGACTGAGAACGGCACCAGAACCAACACTGAGACTGGCACGACTGTAAGACCCACTGGGACTGAGACCAGCACCGCTCTGGGATCGAGACCGACACCAGGACCGGAATGAGCACAGGGAGCACTCCGGGACTGCTCCAAGACTGAGATCAACACTGGAATCAGTACCAAAACCGAGGCTGACACCAGGAGTGCTCCGAGACTGAGAGTGAGATTGAGGGCGGCACCAGGACTGGGATCAGAACCAGGATCACACTGTGAGCACTCTGGGACCTCCACATTAACTCTGGGGACTTCTGGCTGTGCTCCCGAGTGGGACTGGGAGGGACCCATGGGTGAGGCAGGATCTCTTTGGCTCACATCATTCTGGAGCAGCCATCCTGGTCCATATGGTCCAGTTTGTACAATCGCAGTCCATGTGACCCCAGTTTGTACAATCCCAGTCTGCATGGCCCTGATCCATCTGGTCCCAGTCTGTGCAGTCCCAGTCTGGAGGATCCCAGTCTAGATGGTCCTGCATAGCTCACACTGCCAGGGTCTGGAATTCCAGTTCCCAGCCAGGAAAAGATGTTCCTGCTCTTGAAGGCAAAGCTTTTCAGAAGGTGCCAAAAGCCAAGTGCAGCAAGATCTTACAGGGACATTTCACTGGCAGCCTTCATAACTTCACCCATGGCTGCTGGAGCTCCTGCAATGGGAATTGAATCATGGCAGGGTCTTTGGTGGGAGCTGCCCAGTTCAAGAAACAGAGCAGGCACAGAGAGGGGCAGGAGAGAAAGGAGGACATAAACACAATCAGCTGAGAAGGTGTCACTGAAAACAAAACTGGGACTGAAAGAGAATGGGACAGAAAACAGGAATTGTCAAAGTTTTATTTACTATCAAATCCATCCCACCCAGCCAGCCCCATACAATGTCGATCCCACTGCTCCAAATTTGGATCTCACGTCTCCCAATCTCCTTCCAACCCCTTCTCATCCTGGTGGCTCTGGAATCCAGTAAGGTTCATGTGGGATTGAGTTGTTTTGAGGAGGGAACAAGGCACTTTGAAGTTGGATTGAGCCCTTTTGAGTCAAAACTGAGGTATTTTCAGTGGGATTTGAGTGGTTTTTGAATTGACAGATCAATCTCACTTGGCTTTTGTAGCACAAAGAGATGGAAACTAAGACCAAAACAAACAGATAACCAGACAGGTATCTTCCCAGCATGGATATCCCAGGGAATGTAGGTCACCACAGCTCTGCCCAACGTGGGTCCTGCAGTGGGGGATGGAGTTGGAGCAGCGCACGAAGCTCTTCCCGCACTCGGGGCACTCGCAGGGCTTCCCTTAGTGGTGCCTCCGTTGGTGTTGGGTTAAGGCTGAGCTCTGGGAGAAGCTCTTCCCACACTCCTCACACTCGTAGGGCCTCTCCCCAGTGTGGATGCGCCGGTGGATAATGAGGTAGGAGTTGTGCCTGAAGCCTTTCCCACAGTCAGGACACTCGTAGGGCCTCTCCTCTGTGTGTGTCTGGTAGTGCCTGAGGAGTTCAGACTTTGTGAGAAACCTCTTCCCACACTTCGAACACTCGTAGGGCCTCTCCGCAGTGTGGCTCTTTTGGTGGAGGACTAGGGCAGAACGGTGCCTGAAGTTTTTCCCACACTCCTCACACTCATAGGGCCTCTCCCGAGTGTGGATGCGCCGGTGGCTGATGAGGTGGGCGTTTTGCCTGTAGCTGTTCCCGCAGTCAGGACACTCATAGGGCCTCTCCTCTGTGTGGATGCGCTGGTGGACTTTAAGGCCGCCTTTCCTCCTGAAGTCCTTCCCACAGTCAGGACACTTGTAGGGTGTCTCCTCTGTGTGTATCTGGTAGTGCCTGAGGAGTTCAGATCTTGTGAGAAACCTCTTCCCACACTTTGAACACTCATAGGGCCGCTCTCTGTCCCCATTGTGGATCCTTTGGTGGCAGATTAGGATGTAACGCTGCCTGAAGCCCTTCCCACAGTCCCCACACTTGTATGGCCTTTCCCCAGTGTGGATGTACTGGTGGCGGATCAATTGGGCGCGCTGCCTGAAGCCCTTCCCACACTCAGAACACTTGTAGGGCCTCTCCCCAGTGTGGATCCTCTGGTGGTAGATGAGGCTGCACTTCCATCTGAAGTCCATGCCACACTCCGAGCACTTATGGGGCTTCTCCCCATCACGAAGCTGCTCATAGACCACTAGGTCCGACCTCTGGCTCGATCTCTGGCCGCCTGCCTGGCCCAGGCCGAGTCTTTCCTCCTCAGATCCCCGCAAGCTGCATTTGCAGCCCCTCCTGGTGCGGGATCTCCGCGGCTTCTCCTCCCCGTTGGATTCCTGCGCCGTGGAGCCGCTGCAAACGGCCTCTTCCATGAGGTTCTGCCGCGGAGATTTGTCCTCCCTAGTTTCTGTGCTCAGGTCCTTGTCTCGGGGAGGAAGGACAAGGAGAGGATGGGATTTGCCTCTGTGCCAGAGGAAAGGGGAAGGAGATCCCCCCAGTGCGTCCCCACAGGACAGCATCGGCAGCGGGGCTGTGCTACAGCCGGGGCCAAGCTGGGCTGGGAGATGGAGCAGGACAGAGGGGGAAAGGGGCCCCGAGTTCCTCCTCACCTGCCTGGGGCTCCTGGGCCATCTTCCTCTTCCTCACAGCCTCCTCCTCCTCCATCGGGCCAAGGCTTGGGAATGCCAAATCCTGGTTTAGGGAAAAACAAGGGATGAGCGCATTGTGTTGGGGGTTCCTCTGGCCCAAGTCCATCTCTAGAAGTCCCCGAGCATCTGGGGTCCATCAAAACCTCCCAAACACCAACATTCAGCCCTGAAAATGCCTCCCAGGTGTTCATGGTGGGCATGGTCCCTCCACTTTGGTGTTCAGAGGGTCCCTCCTGTCCCAGCTTCTGCAGGTCACGCTTCTACTGGGGGTCCCCCATCTACTTGGTCCCCACCATCCCCAGGCTGCTGGGAGTCCCAGGAATGTGAAAAGCTCCCCCCTCTTCCCTCTCCCCATTTAGGGATGCTGGGGGATTTTGGAGTCCCAGGGTGCCTTCTCCCCTTATTCTCTGCTTTGAGGTGCAGGGGGTCCAAGGAGTCCCCCCTGCCTCTCTCCAGGCTGTTGAGGGTCCCGCCAATGGCGGCGCTCCCCCCTCCCTGGGCTCCCCACTTTGGAGTCCTGGGGGACACAGAGCTCTGCTACCCCAGACTTCCAGGAATCCTGATGTCCTGGTATTGCCCCTCTCCACTCTTCCCCACTCTGGGGGTCCCAAGGTTTTCCCTTCTGGCTCTCCCTCCGGGTCCCGCATCCCCTGGCTCTGTGCTGGATGTGGCCCTGCCCGATCGGGGCAGACCCAAACCCCACTGCGGGGAAGACCCCAATTCCCCCCCCTCTACCAGGGCTCTGCTGGCACAGCCACCAGGACACCGCAAAAAACACTTCATAGGGACCCCCCAATGTCCCTCCAATGGGCATTTTCTGCTCAGCTTTGGAGTTCTGCATTCTCCACACATCCCTTAAAAAAAAACCTAACCCAGGGACCTCCTGGGATATCTGGGCTGAGCTCCCCATCCCCGGTCACCTGAGGAGTGGGGGATGGGAGACATATGAATTCACAGAGCGCACGCTGGGACACTGGGGGTCAGTGGGAGTGACTGGGTCTACACTGCGGGAAACTGGGCATGACTGAGACTCTGCTGGGAGGGACTGGGACTATGCTAGGGGCAACTGGGATCACACTGGGAGGAACTGGGAGCAACTGGAACCATGCTCAGAAATACTGGGAACATACTGGCAGACATTTGGACAGAACTGAGGGTGACTGGGAGAGGCTGAGCAACTGGCTCAGTCTGGAAGCAGCTGAGGACAAGTAGGAGTGACTGGGAACATGCTGGCAGAAACTGGGATGCACTGGGAGAGACTGAAACCACAGTAAGGGGAAATTGGAGCAACTGGAACCACACTGGAAGATAATGGGAGCAGCTGTGGCCATGTCAGAGTCATATTGGGATCCTACTGGAACTACCTGGGATCATACTGCAAGTGACTGGAATAGTACTGGGAAAATCCACAATGACTGGGATCACGCTGCAATCAGATTGGGAGTAAAGGAAAAGTGCTGGCCAAAACTGGAACCATACTGGCAGCTACAGGGAGTCACTCTGGGCATGACTGGAGTAATACTGGCAGGATCTGGGAGTGACAGGGGTCATACTGGACATTACTGGAACCACACTGGGAGTGACTGGGAGGAACGGATCATACTGGGAGGTACTGGAGCCATACTTGAAGTGACTACAGGTCCTACTGGGATCATCCTGGGAGCCAATGGAATTACAGAGGCTGGGCATGGAACCTGGCTGGGAGTTACAGGGAGCTACTGGGCCCATGTTGGGAGGAAAATGTGGACACACTGGGAGCAACTGGGATCAACTGGAAGGTACTGGAACCATGCTGAGGGGACTGAGGCCGTAACAGGGATCATACTGGGAGCAGCTGGGAGTATGGGCAACTGACAGAAACTGGGATGAGGCTGGAGACAACTGGGAGTAACTGGGAAAGACTGGCATCATTCTGAGGTAACTGGAACCACACTGGAGAAACTGGGATGTAATGAGAGTGTCTATAACCATACTGGTGGCACTGGAACCACACTGGGGGTTACTGGGAGATAGTGGGACAATGCTGAGAGAGACTGGGGTTATTGTAGGGATCATCCTGGTAGGAATTTGGAACAACAGGAATGATGCTGGCAGCAACTGGGATCATCCTGGGATGAGCAGCTGGGTCCATGCTGGGTGAGACTGGGATCACACTGCAGGTGACTGGAATCATACTGGGATGCACTGGGAATGGATGTCAACAACTGGAATCATGCTGAAAGCAAGTGGGAAGAAGTGAGAGTGACTGGGAGCATGCTGGGGGTGACTGGGATATACTGGGAGAGACAGGGAGTCACAGGGATTATATTGGAGGCCACTGCGGTCATGCTGGCATTGACAGGGAGCAACTAGGGGCCACTGGAATCAGACTGGGAGTAATTAAAATCAGACTGCAAGTGACTCAGATTATACTGGGAATGGCTACAATCATACATTGGATATCATACATCATACTAGACTCATACTGCAATCACACTGGCAATGACTGGTACTGTACTATGGGCAACTGGAAGAAAAGGGAATACACAGGACCAAAGTGGTAGGAACTGGATGCAACTGGGACTGTGTTGGGGCAAATTCCATCATAACAGAGAATGGCTGGGAGTGACTGGGCTCATTTTGGGAGTGCCGAGGAAACTGGAACCACATGCGGGGAGCAACTGGGCTCATCCTGGGAGCAGCCACTGCCGGCACTGGGACCCCTGAACCCCTTTCCCGGCCATGCTGCTCCTCTAGCCACAGCATCCGCCGCCGGGGTCCCGGCAATGCCAGGGGTCCTCTGTTCGGCTCCCCGCTTTGCCCTTCTGGGGCTCTCTCTGGGGTCCTGCTCAGGGAAGTTGCGCCTCTCTCGGGGCTCCCCAAAACCGCTGTCCGCCCGCCGATCCCGCGCAGTCCCCACATGGCCCCGGCAGAGCTCGCAGGGCCTGGCCCGGGAAGCCCAACCCCCCCACCGGGGCTCTGCCCGCACCCACCGGGACCCCCAAAAACACCTCCCGGGGACCCCCTGATGTCCCCCTCAAGGGCCATCTGCGCCTCTGGAGCCCTGCAAGATCCAAAAATCCCCTCAAAAACACCAAACCAAGGGAAACCCCCCGAGGATATTTGGGGCGAGCTCCCCCTCCCCGGGCACCTGCAGGATGGGGGCCGATAGTCCCGGGGGGGGCTGCAAGTTCAAGGAGCTCCGGTCTCGCGCGCGCTTCACTCGCTCCCTCACTCCTCCTGCTTCTGCTGCCGCTCCGCCTCTTCCTCCCTCCCTCATCCTCCTCCCCCATTCCGAACCCCGAACTGGGAGGGGATGGGTCAAGGGAAGGGCGGGAACTGTGAGGGGAAAGGGGCGGGGCCAAGGGAAGGGCAGGACTGTGAGGGGAAAGGGGCGGGGCCAAAGCGCTGCGCAGTCGTGAAAGGATCTGCTTTGGCCTAAAATCACCAAAAAAGGGGCTCAAATGCAGCCTAAATCTACCAGGTTTGGCCTAATATCAGCCACATAGGCGTCAAATCTGCAGAAAGGGGTCTAAAACCATCCAAATGGGCCTAACATTGTCCAAAGGGGCCTAAAATTCATCATAAAATTGATCAGGTTTAGCTTAAACACAGACAAAGGCCAGAAATCCACCCTGTATCCTCACATGGTTTGGTCTAAAATCAGCCAAATGGGCTTTAAATCTAACCAAGGGATCTAAAATTTCCAAAACTGATTAAAAACCCACACAACTGGCCCAAAATCACCCTTCAATCTCCCCTGATGGCCATAACATCAACCCTGAAAGTGCCCGGTTTTTCCTAAAATCACCCAAACTGGCCTGAAACCCCTCAATGGAGCCAAAATCACCCTAAAATCAGACTCCTGGGTCTCATAGGCTGTATGCCAGCTGTTCACTGTGATATTTCACCACCCAAAATTCCCCGCTGCTAAAAATTCCCACATTTGTGCCCTGAATTTTCAAATATTTCCTAAGGAGATCTCACAGATTTCCTCTAGAGAACCTAAACTTCTCATGTCTGGACCCAAGTTTTTCTATATGGACCCCAAAAATTCCCGATGGCATCCTCCAAAACTGCATTTGGGGACCCCAACATCGCAAAATTTCCCAATAGAAACCTAAGAATTCAAATGCTTGCAGAAATGAAAAGAAACTTACCATTGTAGACAGCATAATTCTCAATATAGGCCCCAAAATTCCCAAAAATTCCCTACAAACACTACAAAATTCCCTTTGATTATTCCAAAATTCCCAAGAGACCTCCAAATTCTTTTTAAGAACCCCAAAATTCCCCTCTAGACAACCTGAGATCCCCCTGGACTCTCCATAGTGTCCACCGGGCCCCTATATATCCCCTATACCTCAAAGACCACATTTAGGGAAGCCCCAGAGTTTCCCAAACCCCCTATAGAGAAGCCCAAATCCTCTATAGAGACCTTCACCCACCCCCAGTCCCCTACAGATCCCCTAATGGTCGCCTATAGACCTCCCAGACTCCCTTTTTGGACCCCGCAGAGCCCCCAAATCCCCTTTGCAGATCCCCAGAAAACTCCCAGGGCCGTAAAGCTCCTCCCCAGACCCCTCTATATCCTCTATAAACCTCCCAATGCCCCCCAAATCCCCTCTAGACCAGCCCAACTCCTGTATAGAGACACTCAGCACCCCCAGTCCCCTAAAGATCCTCTACAGACCTCCCGAAGCCCGTTTTGGGACCCCCACAGAGCACAAAATCCCCTTTGCAGACCCCCCAGAAGCCTCCCAGGGACGTAAAGCCCCCCCCAGCCCCTAGAGATCCCTTATAGACCCACTACAGACCTCCCAGAGCCCCCAAATCCCCCGATAGAAAAGCCCTAATCCTCTATAGAGAGCCTCACACCCTCCCAATCCCCCATAGAAATCCCGATCCCCCCTAAGGGATCCCTCCAAATCCCCCTACAGAGAAGCCCAAATCCTCTAAAGAGACCCTCAGCCCCCCACCAGTCCCCAACAAAACCCCCTAAAGATCCTCTATACACCTCCCAGACCCCCTTTAGGGATTCCGCAGAGCCCCCAGATCCCCTCTGCAAACTCCCAGAAACCCCCCACGGTCGTAAAGCCCCTCCCCCCAGGCCCCATAGATCCCCTGTAGACCTCCCGGACCCTCTTCAGGGACCCCGCACAGCCCCGAAACCCGCTATATACAAGACCAAATACTCTGTAGAGACCCTCAGACCCCGGCAGCCCCCTACAGATGCCCTATAGATCCCCTATAACCCCACCGGAGGTTTCAGACGCGCTGAAGCCGGACGGGGGACCACAAGTAAAGATGGCGGCGCCCTGGAAGCACTTCCGGCTGTTCTGAGCATGCGCGGAGAGAACGCACCAGAAGGTGGGCGGGGCTTAAAGGGAAAAAGGCGGGGCGCACCCAGCTGGGCCGCTGGACCTTCTGAGGAGGAGGGCCCGGGCGCATCCTGCAGCTGCTCCGGGCGTGGTTTCAGAGGGTCACCAAATCAGCAAGGTTGTGAGAGGAATGTTACCTTTGTCTTTACAAACAAGTTGTAGATCTGTTGGTAGTTAAAGTTAGCACCTGGAGATAAAAGAAACAATGGGAGGGATTACACTGATTGATGAATGGGAAAAGAGATTTGCCTTTACAAACAAACTGTAGGTTTTCTGGTAAATGAAATTGGGTAACAGAAGATGAAAGAAGCAAGGGGGGGGGAGCTATGAATTCTACAAGAATTAAAAATTAAAAGCGAGGGTTATACATTAGAGGGGAATGTCAGGTGTCGGGCGTTCTGGGAAGTCTGTGCCTCTCGAGTACCTCAGCCAATGGGGAAAGAGAGAAGGAAATACGGCCGGGAAATTAGGATAAAAGGAGGCTGCGTCCTCCAAAAATTTGAGAGATCCCAGGGGAATGCCCTATGGCCTCTCCATTTATTCGAATAAAGCAAAAAGGACTCCTCTGTCTCCTTTTTGGACAAAAACCTCTGGTGTTTGTGGATTAATTTTCCTTACGGTTGGAAAAGACTTTGGAGATCATCGAGTCTAACCTGTGCCCTAACACCACCTTGTCTCCTCTGAGCCATCTCTTCTTCAGGATAAACAACCCCAGCTCCCTCACCCACTCCTCTCAGGACTTGTGTTCCAGACCCCTCATCAGCCTTGTTCCCTCCTCTGGACACACTCCGGCCCCTCCATGTCCTTCCCAATTTGCGGGCCTCAGAACTGGACACAGCACTCGACACTGTGCTGAGCACAGGGGAAGAATCACTGCCCTGCTCCTGCTGACCATTCTTCATCCCTAGCAGTCCCAGGTCCTGGATGAGGGAAATGGTGGGGAGGGGGTGGGTACAAAGTGTAATTCATTGTCAGCCATGGAGGATCTTCATTTTCATATCTATTTAGACTGCATTAGAAGGTTCTGGGGTTCTATATTAATTGGACATTGCTGATGTCAATCTAGAAACAGGAAAAGAAAACTTAAGAGGACAAAACACTTCTCTCTGCATTGTTACTGATATAGTATATTCACTTTAAATAGACTTCTCAAATCTGTCTAAATAACCTCAGAACCATTTAAAACTAAAATTGTTCCCATGGGCTTTTCTTGCTTGAGTGTATTGAACAAATATTTATGAGTCTTTGTCACTGAATTCTTGAACTGAGGATCTCAAGTAAGAAGAGGCCTCTGGAGTAACAAAATTCATTAGCAGCCTCCAAGTGGCTGAGGATCCACCCTCATCAGAGCAGGAATGAACAGAAATGGGCACAGCTTTGTGGCTGCCCCAGCTCTGGGATGGGCCCTGGGCCTGGAGCAGGAGCAGCTCTGGAGGGCCCCAAGGCCGGGGCTGTTGTTCTGGCCTGGGCAGATGGGATGGCAGCAGGGGCTGCAGAGCTCTCAGGAGCTCAGGGAGAGGGGAGCAGGGCACAGAGGGAGCCTCCTTTTGTCTTGGCCAAGCACCTTGCCCATGGCTGGGGCTGAGTCCTGTCTGAGCTGCAGCTGCTGCTGTGCCCTTGCCAGGGGCTGAGGCCGTGGGGCCACTGCCCAGAGCCCCCTGCCCTGAGCAGAGCTGTGGGGCCAGAGCCGGCTGGGCTGGGCTGGGGAGAGGCCCTTGGTGCTGCCCAGAGCTCAGGGCAGCTGGCACAGCTTGCAGGGAGCTGGGCTGGCCTGAGAGAGCCTGCCAGAGAAAGCAGCAGGGTCCATCTCAGCCTGGCTGAGCGTGCAGGGGCAGGACTCAGCCCAGGCCTTGTGGGGCAGGGCCAGCGCCTGTGGAAGGCACTGGAAACAGGCAAGTGGCCCAGAGAGGAGGCTGCTCTGTGCCCTTGGTGGCATGCACAGAGCAGGGAGGGGGCCCAGCACATTTGTAACTGCAGCCTCTGTCCCAGCCCTTGCCAGCCCTGGCTGCTGAGCCCAGGTTTGCCCTGGGCTGAGTTTGGCTGTGGCCCAGCTCCATCCTCCTGCGGGGCTCAGGGCCTGTTCCCGGCCATGGCCAGCCCTGCCCGGCCTCTCTGCTGGCCCAGAGCCCGGCAGAGCCCGGGGCAGGGCTGTCAGTGCAGCCCACAGGTGCCACGGATTGTGCAGGAGCTGGCAGAGGCTGCCCAGCAGGGAGCCATGGGGCACAGAGCCCCAGGGCTGCTGTGGGCACCACGGCTGCACCTCCAGCTCCAGAGATGTGACAGATGGTAGCAGAGACAAATAATTCCTGCTGCGTTCTTTACTGTGTTTACTTTTACAGATGACCTGCATCCATAGGTAGAGGAGGTGTTTTGTGTCAGATAATGCTGCTAGAGTGATGAGAGTAATATTATTTAGTTGAAATTAATATTTCATGCATAATCCACAATGAGAAAAAAAAAGACATATGATCAGAAGAGCATCGGAGTTTTTCAGAGGAGGAGAGACTCATTGATGTTCCAGTAGTCAAACCTGTTCAAATACTTTCCTCAAGGCTTGCTTGAGATAAGAGATGACCACCAGAGGCCAAGGCCAGCGAGAGCTCTCCATCCCGTTTTGGCAGCTTATATCTGGGAGATTCCTTGCATATAGGGAATTTTTCAGGGGGAGTATCAATTTTGGCCATAGGTACCTGGAAAGAGGGATGGTTCTTTTCCATAGGAAAGAAAGCATGGGGCTGCAGTTGTCCAGAGGTTGATGAGCAACAGCCCTATAAATGCCATGATCAGCTGGACCTGTCAGGTGGCTCCTGGGAAGCAAAACCAGCCAGACCTGTTCCGTGTCCCCTTGGTTCTGATAGGCAACTCGATGTCACAATATTCTCTTTGTTTCTGCAGGGTCACAATGGCCCTTTGGTTCTGTCGGGCCCCCAGTGTCACAATAAATTCCCTCCCTGTGCCCAGGCTGGGTCTGTTGTTCCCGTTCGGTGCTCGGGGCGGGATCTCTCCCATTCCTTCTCTCAGCTCCCGGGCCTCTCCTCAGCCAATCAGACTGAAGAAGATCTAGCCAATCAGGGAGAGCAGCTCTGATGACTCACCGGTTGCCGGGCAGACCCGCAGCACCAAGTGTTCTCCACCTGGACCCCACCCTCCCCGCGCAATCACGATCCCCCCGCGGGGTCCCCCCAAGTCCCTCCCCAGTCCCGCCCCACAATAAACGGCACCAAGGAAAACTGTGAAGCTTTTTTGGGAACAGCTGGGCAGGCGCAGAACGACAGCGGGGCTGGGGGTCCTCCCCCAAAACCAGCACGGGACGGAACGTGAGGTCCGGGCTTGGCCCGAGGTCATGGGGAGGGGCTGCAGCCGCTGCTGATTCAGGAGTTCTTGGGGCAGAGGAAAAGTGGGTGACACCATGCCAGGGGTCCCCATGGGGAGCACACACGCTTCAGAGGAGGGGTAATGCGACCCCCTGAACCCCCCCTCACCTTCTTGCCCAGGTAGAAGCTGAGCCCCCGCGCCAGGGAGACGAGGCCAAACATGGAGCCCTTGATCTCCATCAGCACCTTGCTGTGGGCAGCGTCCAGCAGCACCTCTGAGGGTCCACAGGGGCCCGAACCCCCCAAAACGTCTCACAGACACCCCAAGCCCCTCTAAGCACCTCAAATCACCTCCAGCCCACTTAAGCTCTCCAAAGGCTCCTCCCAACCTTTTCCCAGCTTTCACAGGACCCACCAAAGCCCCTCCTGTCTCTCTCATGGTCCCATAACTTCATTCGCCCCTCACCATCCTAGGACTTCCAAATCCTCTCCCAGTCCTTTCCCAGCCCCACTAGGACTCACCAAAGCCCTCCCAGTCTTTTTCAGTGCACAACCAACCTCATTGCAAACCCTGGTTTGCAATCCTTGATCTATTTCCATCCCCTTCAGGCTCAGTCAAATCCCTCCCAGTTACACCCAGCACTCCCCAATCTCCCTCGCAGTGCCCACCAGCACCCCAGAACCCCATCCCACCCTCCCCAGCATCCTTCAATCTCCTTCTCAGACATTCTAAACCCTCAAACCCCTCTCCCAGTTTAGAACAGGCTATCTCAAACTCCCTCCCAGTTACTCCTGGCACGCCCCATTCCCTCTCCCAGCCCTCCCAGTACCTCCCCATTCCCCCTGCACTTTGGGGTCTGGGCCGTGCCCCAGTGCTGGCTCAGGGGGTGCTCCAGGCTGACGTGCTCCACCTGGCAAATGGAGATGACCCCACTCCAGGATGTTGGGGTTTCCAGCAGCACCAGGAGCTGGTAGGTCCAGTCCTCATTGGGGAACAGGTCAGTGGCCCCCACATGCCCTGAGAGCTCCTGCTGGCCCTGGAACCACATCAGCTGGATCTGGGCAGGGTAGAAATCCATGACAGAGCAGAGCAGGCAGCTGGTGCTTGACTGGGAGCCCAAGGGCCACAGTGAGATGGATAAACTGGAGGGCACTGGGAGAGAGTGGGGACACACTGGGATCAGCTGGGGGCAACTGGGAGAGATGGGAAAGGGCTGGTGTAACACATTGCTACCGAAGTGCAGGAAGTCCTCCCAGTTGGAGATGTTCCTCTCCATGAACCTCACACAGTTGATGTTGTCAATGAAGTGACACTCGGACTTCACCATGTCCTGGAACAGCCCTGTGTGTGCAGGATACTGGTCCATGGGTGCCCCCCCAGCAGCCACAGTAGCCAAGAGCTCTGGGGCAAACCCATCTCCTTACCCCCAGTGCCCCACGGCCTCCATGGGACATTTCTTCCTGCGGTCCCAGTTTCTCTGTTCCAGACACTGATCCCCAGTGACCCCCGTTGGGCAGATCCCTGGTGATCCATGGTCCTGGTGATCTGTGTTGGGAAGACACCTGGCTGGGGGGTGCTCCGCATCATCCTGTGTCCCCTGTGGGCACCTGGATGAACTCAGGGCAGGAACATCCATTGGGACGCAAACCCGACATCGGGAATTCTTTGGGGAGAGTGGATTCATTTTCTATGAACCCCAGAAAATCTTCTGTGTTCAATCTTGTCTTCTGGTGGCATCCAGGAATACTGAATGATCTTGGAGGTCTTTTTCCAACCTCAGTGATCAATCAATTTTGATTTTCTATTACTAAATGTTGTCTTCCGTAGCAAAATGGTGACGGATTGGGGCAAAGACCAAGATTTTGGAGACAGTGGGGTGGAAACTCCATTCCAGAACAGGTTCTTCCTTCCCACCCAAGCACATGGACAGCTGGCATGGACAAGGAAATGCTTTTCTTCTCAACTTGATTGATTTGCTTTTCATTTCTCTTCATCCCTTTAAGAACATCCAACACTAAAACATAAAAGACACTGAACTGAGACTGGGGTGGGGACATGGGGGGACATAGACATGGCGGGACACAGACATGGTGAGTGACATGGTATCACATGGACATGGAAGGGGTACATGGCCATTCATGTGGACATGAGGGGACATGGGCATGGATGGAGATGTGGGGACAGGGATAGAAACATGGTGGGGTGAGGACCCCAAGGACCCCTGCCCTGGAGCCCCAGCCAGGCATTGGGCTCCTGGAAGGGAATGATCATCCTTGTCCCCAGGAGGGATATCCCCGGCACACCCCAAGGTGTCGGGGGAAGCTCAGAGGCCACCACAGGGACGGGAAAGCCAGACAGAGCTGTCCCCCCCCAAAAGTGCACCCCAAAAATCCCAGACCTCAGGCATTCCTCCCAGGAAAAAGTGGCAATGAGGTGCCTGAATTGTGAGATTGGGGAGTATGGGACCTTTGGAGTAAGGGGAGGGGCCTGGAACCCCCCAAAACCAAGTATGTGGGATGGGGGTGGTGGAATGGGGGTTAGTGGGGAAGGGTGGAAGAGCAGGGGAAAAGAGAAGCTGGGAACCCCCCAGAGTGGAGGAGGGGGCTGAGACCTTCAAATTCATTGGTAGGGGTCCACTCCTCCTCCTTTCTAGTCCTGCCTCCTCTTCCTACGCTTTCCAGCCCTTCTCCCAGTTCTTCCTTGGGCCTCCTCCTCCTCCATCCCTTCTGCTCCCCCTGGGCCCAGTGCCCACCCTTGGCCCCCCACTTTCCCAACACCATTGTATCCCACGGGAGGAGCTAGGATGGAGCCAGAGCAGTTTGGGCTGTGGCTGAGCTGGTCTCTGCCCGGTCTGGGCCCCCATCATGCCCCCCTCCCTGAATTCCTCTGGCAGCTTAGGGGGTTTCTGGCACCTTTGGTGTTGGCCCCGGTGCCGTGTTCGTGTTCAGGTTCCTCCCAAGGTCCCCCAGAGCGGGGTGAGAATGAGGGGACACAACCTTTCCTGGGGGTCCCTATTCCCAATCCATGCCAGGGCCTGTTCTGCACCCCCCTTCCCCAATCATGGCTCTCCCCACGGAGTCCCTCCAACTTCTTCCTCACTGGCCCCCAATAAACAGGACCAGGTGAACTGGGAGGCTTTATTGGGAATGCTGAGAGCAGCCGTTCGAGGGCAGAGTGACACTGGGCTGGGGGTCCCCAGGGAGAGCACATGCGTTCACCCAAATCCTGCTGGTCCCCAGACAGATGAGCTCCCAGCACCACCAGTACCACCAGTACAGCCCCAGCTCCCCCAACATACCCCATCCCCAGCAGCCATGTTGTGCTGTAGAGGGGGTCTCGGAAGCCCTGCCTGGACAGTGCTGGGAGCACCAGTTCAGACTGGTTCAAAGCACGGGCGGGGGATCACAACCCATGGAAGTGAGTCCATTACAAGCCGTTTAGAACCCTCAAAATTGGCAGGAAGCATCAGGATTCTCCCAAAAAGGGGTCACCTCTGCCCACAAACTAACTGGGAAATCCCGCAAAGCCCTCCAAAGTTTATAATCTCCTAAAACTGACAAAAGCATCAGGATCTTCCCTAACATGGGATCCCCACATCCTTCCCTGTGGGGCCGAACTCCATTGTCAGAGCCTGTTGGAGTGTGTAAAATACAAACCTCTCTGAGTCCCTCAGAGAGAGAGAAGAATGCAGGGATTGAACTAAAGCCTTTGGAGAAATTAAAATATATTAAGCCACAGACATGAAGTAGAAATGTAAATTTTAGTTTTAAATAAGTAGGGATATTATTAAGTCACATTGATATGAAGTAGAAGTTTTAGTTTTAAGTAAGAATATACTATAAGTGCCTTAAGAGAGTTAAAAGCCCTAAAATCTAGTTAAAAGTTCAGGAACATAGCCCCAGACTGTCCTAGGTTACAATGTAAAGATGTGTCCAAAAGTATGTATTCTATCACCATCTTTATGAAGTGTGGAAACCAAATGGGGTAGTAATTCCTTATCTCCGTGGGAGATAGTGTCTGCTAATGGACCATCTGTTAAAGACCAGATGGGGCATTGTTCTTTATCCTTTCCAAAACCCACCCTTCCTCCATGTAGAAATCTTCTGTTAATGGGCCATTGAGTCCAACTGCATGAGTGATAAAAGTACATCATCCCATTGGGAGGTGCTCCACCCAGGGGAAGCAGCCAAACATTTCCTACCTAGATAAAAACTTAGATTTGGAACACCAAGGCAGCCCTTACCCACTGGTTTCCAGAGGCCAAAAGCTACCAGACCTTTCTAAGGGATCACTACTTCAACAAGACCACTTCATCTGGAATGCTACCACCACCCTATCTCGCAGGGTGTCAGGTTGTATTCTGACTCTGCCAGTGGTTTACTTTTGTACTATTGCATGTATTTTATATTTTTTTTCTTTTCCTGTTAAATTGTATTTTGACTTGAGTCTCTCACTGGTTTTGCTTTCAAATCAGTACACAGACATAGTGAGAACATAGTAAGGACATTGCTTACATTTCTAGATAGAACAGATAGAACCATTTACAAGAATAGATAGAACTATATGTGTAAATTATGACTACTTTTGTACTCTAGAACTAAGATTATGGTAGGTTTAGAAGGAATGTTTTAGGTTTATGTTTTTAGCTCATTGGATGATTTACAAATAACAACCCCTGTAATGGGCTGAGAGACCACCATCTTCATCACCACCCAGAAAAAGAAGAAGAAATACCAGGCTGCTGCTGCTGCTGCTTTTCTTGCTTGGGACTCTATGCCAAAAGCCTTTAGCCTGGACTTTAATATTCTGAACTCTTTGCCTTCGAGACTGATGTACTTCTGCAATAAACAACTTTACAGCAACCAACAACTGCTCTTGTCTCTTTGAAGATCCAGACCCGTGAATAACTTGGTAAGAGCCAGGTGACTTCCCCCTTCCAAGTAACTCATCCCTCAGGATTGCAAGGTGCTCCAAAACCTCCTCAGTAACCGCATCGCCTCAAGCTCTTCATCCCAACGTGTGTCTGTCTCATGACAGACACCATCCCAGCCATCCTACCTCTTCCAAACACAGTTCTTGGCAGGGCAGAGCCACTGCCAGGGGAATCGCTGTGTGCAGAGGATTCTTTCTCCCCCTCGTGCAGCTCCAAGCTCCCAAGGGCAAAGTCCTGGTTTCTAGTGCTGTCCCCCTCCCCAAATTTGTCATGTTTAATACCCAAGTGGGACAAGCCCGTGCCCTGTGGCAGCAGCCGGCGCTGGGACAGCCCCGGGAGATGTGTTAATGCCCAGCGCTGCCCAGGAGGGACTGATGGGAGGGGAGTTCATAAGGAACCCCCGCGGCCCTCGCTGTGCATGGGAAGGGAAGGTTTTTTAGTGCCTGGTATCGATTTTCAGGGATTTCTGTGTAGGAGAATAGATTGTGAGAAATTAGGAATGGGGCTGCGGCCGAGCCTCATCCCTAATAGGGTGCAGCTTTGTAAGACAGGTGAACATCATTAAAGGAAAAGGAGCATGGAATGCTGATTTGTACTGACCAATCACAAAAGGGTTAAAGGGCACATAGGTGTTATGTATATGGAAAAAGCGTATAAAAGGTTGTACTGGAGCATAATAAACTGCTAATGCTTGGAATTACTCTTGGTGTCAGTCGTGTTTCCTCCGTCATTTCTGGGCTTTGAGGGACCGAAGTGGCGGCAGCAGGATCTGCAGGGTCTGGCCCGTGGGAGGGGCCCATGGGGGCTGCAAAATTTCACGGTGGCCCCAGTGCGGTGCCCGAGGGCTGAGTGGAGCTGTTTGGGAACCCCCTCGGAACCCTCCCCCGCCCAGTTCCTGGCAGCTGAGCTGGAGCTGTTTGGGAACACCTAGCTCATCTCCGCTGCTCAAAGCCGCTGCCGCTCGGCTGCCCTGCGGTTCCACCGAGTCGCCCCTTGCGGCACAGGTCAAGGGACTTGATCCCGCCCCTCGCTGCGGCTCCTTCAGTGACACGGAGCAGCCGAGACTCCCCCGGTGCTGCCCCAACAAACCGCAGGGTGGTTCTTTTAGTGTCAGGGAGTGGTCACTGCTGGAGCGGGTTTTTTTGTTATTTTTTACTCTATTCTATATCACCGCTGCTTCTCACCGTTCTCGGTGCAGCTCCTCAACCTGACACGGACGGTGGGGAACCCTCAGTGTGGCTCTTTTCTTGTATTTTATTCTATTCTCTATGTTTAATTCTATTCACAACTCCCACCTGCCCCAGCGCTGCCCTTCTGGCCACATCCGACCTTGCCCATCCCACGATGCAGCTCTCACAGTGCTATGGAACCCCAGTGCAGCTTTTTATTCTATTTTACTCTATTGTCTGTATTTTATTTTATTCACCAACCACCCGTGATTCGGTGCAGCTCCTTCAGATGTGAGCAGAGAAGACGCCCTTGGTGTGGCTCTTTGATTGCATTTTAGTCTCTTCTCCGCGTTTTTGTCTCTCCTTTCATTCCCACCTCGCCCGTCTCATGGAACGAGTCCTTCGGGGACCCAGAACAGCACAAATCCCTCGGGGCGGCTCCAACAGGGCCCCACCTGCCGCCGTTCCCCAAGGCCTCCTCGCTATTCCCCAGGGATCGGACACTGCAGGCGGCCCCGGCCTCTTCCTCTTCTTCCTTCTGACAGGATTGAGCCCCCGCCGCCGCCAGGCTCCTTCTGCCGCTCCTGCCCAGCACGAACCGGCGCTGCCGCTGACGGGGCCGGAGCGTGGCTGCCCCGTGACTGCCCCGCGCCTCAGGGCCGGGCCGAGGAGTGACCGCACGGGTGGGGAGGGACCCCCACTGGACAGGAGACAGACTGACCCCATGGAAAGGACCCCACGCCCTGAAGCAGGGCAAGGATTACTATCCCTGGTGGGGAAGCAGCGGCACGAACTGGCCGTAACCCCCATTCCCTCTCCCTGCACTGCTGGGCCGAGGAGGGAGGGAACTGGGAACTGTGTTGAATTTTTATATTCATTGTTACAAAGCAGAGTCACAGTGAAGCTCCGCTTTCAGCTTCAAACGAGGGAACCCAACATGGGCACTAGGATTCCCTTAAGCTCAGGGTGTTACTTGATGCTGAGCAATTTAATTTTGGCACTATGAAGCCCATCAGCAGCACTGTCTGTCCCACACACTGGTTTCTGTCTCAGATCCAGCTCGGAAGTTGGACAAGAAACCAGAAGTCCCAGGAGAAGTAGCTCTGCCACTACTTCATTTTTTTCATTCTTATTCTAAATTTTATTTAGATATCATACATATTTTACTTTTGCTTTTTCTATAATCCCGTATTTATTCTCTATTTCCTTCCAGATCTTGTCCCCCTCCCGGAGGTTTGTGGGGAAGTGCCATCCCACCATTCTTCCTGCCCTGGCACTCACGGCCGCTGAGTGATTGGGAGGAGATTGTAAGGGGTCCAGGAGGGGCTGGAGGTGATTTGGAGGGTGCTTAGAGGGACCTAGGATGTCTGAGAGAGGTTTTGGGGGATCCATGTTTGGCTTCATCTTTCTGGTGCTGGGGCTCAGCTTCAACCTGAAAGTGAAGGGGGGGTCCCGGAATCATGTTCCCTCTCCCTCGGAGCATGTCTGATACCCCCGGAACGCCCAGCTCGGTGTCACCTCCTTTTCTCTGCCCAGGGAGCTCCTGACCCAGCAGTGGCTGCAGCCCCTCCCAGTGGCCTTGGCCCCGGCCAGGACTCCCCACTCGCCCCCGTGCTGATTTTGGGGGAAGTCGTGTGTCTCCTCCCAGCCCCGCTGTTGCTGTGCCCCCACCCGGCTGCTCCCAGTGGTAGCACAAAGGCCTCCTACTTCACCCCAGTCCCGTTTATTGTGGGGCGGGACTGGGGAGGGGCTTGGAGGGACCCCGCGGGGGGATCGTGATTGCGCGGGGAGGGTGGGGTCCAGGTGGGGAACACTTGGTGCTGCGGGTCTGCCCGGCAACCGGTGAGTCATCAGAGTTACTCCCTCTGATTGGCTGAATCTTCTTCATTGCATTGTCTGATTGGCTGAGGAGAGGCCCGGGAGCTGAGAGAAGGAATGGGAGACATCCCGCCCCGAGCACCGAACGGGAACAACAGACCCAGCCTGGGCACAGGGAGGGAATTTATTAACAACCAAATCACAGCAGCACAAGGAAAGGGGAGAGAAATATCTCCAAACCCCTTCCCCCCACCCAACGGGGACTGCCAGGACCACGGATCACCAGGGCTCTGCCCAACGGGGGTCATTGGGGATCATCCAGCATCGATCCTCCCATGAGGGATGGAGCTGGAGCAGAGCACGAAGCTCTTTCCACACTCGGGGCACTCGTAGGGCCTCTTCCCAGTGTGGATGCACTGGTGCCTGATGAGATGGGAGTTTTGGTTGAATCTCTTCCCACAGTCGGGGCAGCGAAAGGGCCTCTCCTCTGTGTGAATCCGCTCATGTCTGAGGAGATTGGAGCTGGTCTGAAACCTCTTCCGACACTCACGACACTGGTAGGGCCTCTCCCCAGTGTAGATGCGGTGGTGTCTTCTCAGGTCAGACATCCACCTAAAGCTATTCCTGCATTCCAAGCAGGTGTAGGGCCGTTCCCCTGTGTGGATCACCTTGTGCTGCAGCAGATAAGAAATAGTTGTGAAGCTCTTCCCACACTTCCCACACTCGTAGGGTTTCTCCCCAGTGTGGATCCTCTGGTGTCGGTTCAGCCTGGAGCAGCAGCTAAAGCCCTTCCCACATTCCAAGCACTTGTGCGGCTTCTCCCCTCCATGAGGCTTCTCCACCAGCTCTGAGCTCTGCCGGCATCTCCGGCCACCTTCCCGGCTCAGGGAGAGTCTTTCCTCCTCGCAGCTTCCTGGGCTGGGTTTCCCTCTACTCGTGAGGGATCTCTGCGCTTTTCCTCCTGCTCCATCTGCGCACGCCTTGGGAATGAACAATCCTGGTTTGGGGAAAAAGCAAGAAGAGAACTCCATGGACTGGGAATAACTCCTTGCCCAAGTTCATCTCAGGAAATCATTGGGCAACTTGCGTCTGTAAGAACCTCCCAAACACTACATTCAGACCATAAATCTTCCTGTCTTGGTTTGAAAGGTAAGTGTCTGCTAAGAAAGGCAGGAGCCTGTCTTTGAAATGGAGAATGCAAACCCTCTCCCTCCAAATTATTATAATTTTGAATTTAAAAGGCTCTAAGGTGTCACTGTCTGAGGGTCTTTTGTGGCCGAGACCACTCAGATGGACATAGGAGGGTGGTTCAGGGCGCAGGGAATTCTTGAAGCAGCCGAAGAGAAACTGCAGGAGACAGTCGTCCGGGCTCAAGGTCTGTCTATTGTTTGTTATCTAGAAAGTGTTCTTGCTCGCGAGCAGCAGTCTGGTCACCACCGTGTCCAGGACGAGAGTCTGCCCACGGAGGGCTGAACTTATCTTTTATACTCTATACTACGTATTCTATGTTTACAATAATATTCCAATACTACAAAGTTTTATTACTATGTCTAGTTTTGTCCCCAACCAATCTGTGATTCCCAGCATCCCACACCAACATGGAGAGCAAGAAGAAGAAGAAGAAAAAAGACACCACACCCCAAATTCTCCATCTTGGCTTTGTGACTGATAATATAAACAATCCTAAAAACCACCTTTTCTACATGTTAAATATCTAATTCAGACCCTAGTTATTCTCAAAGGTCGTATTTCTTCTCTGCAAGGAGGCAGATGCCCCTGAGGAGCTGAATCCAGCTCTCGGACCCCCCTGACCTCGCTCGGGGGTCTCTCAGGGGTTGGACAGGGGGGTCTCCGCACTCCTGGAAGGTCCAGAGGGACTCCCTGGACCCCCACACTAAGGCAAAGAGACAGGAATAGGAAGAACAGTCCTTTACTAGGAAAATTAAAATAGAAATACAGTATTTCCAAGAGAAAAAAACAAACCCAAAACACTCACCAAGTCAGAATACAACCTTACACTCCGCCAGTCAGGATGTTGGTAGCAGTCCTATTAAAGGGTGGCTGCGGTCCTCCTGGAGTGACAGATGAGGTTCAGCTGGAGCAGTGCTCCCGGTGAAGGGTGCTGTTTTCCTCTGAAGCTCCAGTGATGATGGGGAATGGTCTGTTTTCCTCTGGAATCCAGGGGAAAAAAGATGCCCTGATGTTCCAAATCTCAGTTTTTATCCAGGTAGCAAAGGTTTGTCTCCTCCCCCTGGCTGGGGCATCTCCCAATGGGATGATGTAATTTTATCGGTCATGCACTGGGACTCAATGGCCCATTAACAGATGATATATCCCTGGGGGAAGGATGGGTTATGTAAAAGATAAAGATGACTGCCCCACCTGGTTTTAACAGATGGCCCATTAGCACATAATATCTCCCACAGAGATAAGGAACACTGCCCCACCTGGATTCAACAGATGCTGATAAAATGCATACTTATGGTCACATCCTGTATTGAGACCTAAGACAAGGTTTTATTTTTAATTTTATTATTCCTTTAGGTGTTTAATAAAAGTTTCCCTTACACTCTTTAAGTTTTACTGCCTTGCTTTTGCTCCTAATCCTGTCTCACAGCAGGAAATGAGTGTATTGAAATTGGCATATCAAAACCACTACACCACCTTACTTCTGCTACTTACTCAATTTTAGAAACTTTGTTATATTTCTTCTGCCTCGACTCAATAGTGTTCCTTGTTCTCTTATTCCAAATCCTCTGTTTTCTTTCCCCACAGGTATCACTGTAACCTGCTCCTTCCTGAGCATGCAGATTGGACAGGAAAATCTAGAAAGGAAAAGTGGCCATTGCAGAAGGGGTTCCCATCAGCCAGACACACAGCAGCAATTGCCAGGAGCTGTCACTTCCCAGCCCACGGCTTTAAGGATGCTGTGGTGGTGCCAAAGCAGAAGACCCATGGTGCTTTTCCTATGTACAGGAACTCTGTGGTACCAGCAGTGGAGCAGCTGGGTGAGGGAGATCTGCAGCCTTGGGATATTTCTGCAAGACCCTTCACCCCTGGCAGAGGCTCGGTGAGAGCTGCCAGAGTGCAGAGGGAGGCAGCCCTTTGAACAGGCGTCCCTGCTTCCTCAGAGCCACGTTGTGAGACCAACAGCCTCATCCCTGAGGATGCAGATGGGCAGGAAATGCCTGGAAGTAAAAAGGAGAGCCCAGCCGTGTCCAAGAAGCTGTTCACAGAGGCAAGTGTCCCGGCTGGAAGTGTCCTGGAGCCGCTTGTGTGCAGCCACTCAATATCCCATGCTCTGCCATGGAGGAGGTGACAAAGAGCCTGGAGGGAGCATGTCCAGGACAGCCGAAGAGATTGGCCAGAGGGATATTCTGGGTGCTGGGAGCACCTGGATGTGGGACCAGCCAGCTCCTGCTGCCTTTTGGTGGTGCCTGAGCAGGGCTGTGACGATGCCAGGGACATCCTGCAGCCACATCTCCCCTGTCCGCCTGGGCGAGCTCTCGGTCCCAAAGCTCACCCTGATCCTGAGTCAATCTCACTCCATGGTGAGACACACTAACGCTCCCGGATTTAATCTCATCCCAGTGCCAGACTGGTGCAGCCCCAGAGCCAACCTCGAGGCCAGGCCTAAGTCAAATGGCACATTTAGCCCTAACCCCAATTCCAGCTCTAATCTAAAACCCAGCCCTAACTGTCAAGTCCACCTCAATTCCAGCCCCTTGCCAAAAGCTCAGCCCTAAACCAAATGCCACGTTTAGCCCTAAGCCCAAAGGCAGCTCTAACTGCAACTCTAAGCCCAACCTCCATGGCAGTCTCAAGCCCTAAGTGCAGCTTTGGGCGCCAGTCCACACTCCAATGCCAGCTTTTAGCTTGAACTCCCAAACTCAGCCCCAAATCCTGCCCCAAGGCCAACACCATTCTTGGACCTAAGCCCAATGACAGCCCCAGTTGCACTCCCTAGCCCAAGCCTGGATCTAAGCTCCAGGCCACTGTGATAAATATATTACAGTGTTGGCTTTAGCAATTGTTAGAGTGAATTCTATGTGTTTTAGAAGATTGGCTTTTATAAAATAAGCTTTGCTAGAGTTTAGAGATTTTTTAAGTGGATGGTGTGTTTTGATACCAATGCTGAAGACTTGTTTTAATGTTAACACGAAAGAATGGAAAGCTGTTGAATGTATTGAAAAGTAACAAATGATCAGAATTAGGACAACTGAACACGGTTGAAAAAGGTGGGATGGGGGAGGAACTATGTTAAAATGTTTGTATATGTCTCTCAAACACAGCCTCCTTTTGTGCCTCTTTGTCCCATCTGCATCTGCCTCTCCCTTTGCGCTGGCTGAGGTACCTGGAAGGTTCAGACATCCCGATCCACCTACTGCATGTCCCCCTTAATGTGCACCCCTACCACAATATTAATCTTACTGCTTTCACTCCCTCTTCTTCTCATTTTCTCAAGAATTGTGTTTACAATGTTTTGATTACTATTGACTCAATCTCTTTTCCTGGGTCCTCTTTGGTTTTGGGATTATTTTTGAAAGGAATGTTGAATTTGTCTTTATAAACGAGCTGTGGATCTACTGGTAGATAAGACCAGCAATGAGAGATAAAAGAAACAATGGGATGGATTCCACTGATTGATGAAAGGAAAAAGATAATTGCCTTTACAAACAAAGTGTAGGTTTGCTAGTAAGTGAAGCAGGATATTGAAAGATGAAAAAGCAATGGGGAAAAACGATGACTTTTATAAGAATTAAGAATTAAAAGGCAGGGTTATAATTACAGAGGAATCACAGGTGTGAGGCGTTCCGGGAATGTCTGTACCTCTCAAGTACCTCAGTGAATGGAAAAGGCGATAGGGAAATGCAGCCAGGAAAAGAGGGTACAAAGGAGGCTGCGTCCTCCAAAAATCTGAGAGATCACAGAGGAATGGCCCATGGCCTCTTCCTTTATTCCAATAAAGCAAAGAAGGACTCCTCTGTCTCCTTTTTGAACATAAACTTCTGGTGTTTGCGGATTAATTTTCCTGACATTCTCAGTGACCTTATTGCCTGTCCTTGCAACCTAATTCTGTAATTCCAATGAGAAATGGGTATTTTGCCCCAGCAGTGTTAATTTGCATTTCTAAAGCTCCTCTCCTGGCTGCCTGGAACCGATGTTTCTCTCATGGAGCAGCTATTGCATGACTCACATATGCCCCCCCCCCACAATCTGCTTTTTACTTGACATCTTTAGTGTTAGAGAGTCAAGAAATTATTTGATTCTTGCGCAGATGTGCAACAGAAATAATTTCTTCCACACATAATCCGGGTGTGCAGAGAAAATCATTCCATGACACGTGAGATCTACCGGATTTTTCCTAACTTTCATACAGTCTGAATCTATTGAAATCCATTGGTTTGATGTTCATTGCTTCCAAGTTGTGAGTTCTTACTATTTGGTTTCGTATTGGACCCCCATTTCTTTTAATCTGCATCTGTCCTGATGTTAATTTCATCCTACTCCTGGATTCCCTTCTCAGCCTTTTTGAAGACCAGGTGTCCTCCAACACTGCCTGGGGCTGTGTCAGGGATGGGTGTTCCTTCATGTTTGCTGATGGCCGTTGATGTTTTGTTAATGGTCGTTATATTTGTGGGGATCTTTTGGGCCATTCCCAGTCTGTTGAGATGTTAAACTCACCTCTATTGAACTCTGTAACATTCCATAAAAAAACACTTTAAAATTCCTTTCCCAAAGGCAAAGGCAAACCAAACCCAAGGTCAGAATTAAGATTGTTTAAAAATTTAAATTTTGTATATTTTGCAGCAATCGAATCCCAGGCAGCCCAGTTTGTGAGTGTAACTGAGAGGCAAAGTGGAATTGTGCCGTTGTGTTCCCCAGCAGCTGTGGCAGTGCAGGCACAGAAAGCAGCCAAGCTGCAGCAGTGGCAGCAAGGATTGGCCCCAGGGGCTGGAGATGCCAAAGGAGGGTGTCCAGGCAGAGGATTTGAGCAGAGGATGTGTGGGCAGGTCCAAGGGCTGCCCCCGCTGTGGAGCCCTGGCTGCTGCTTCGGTGCCTTCAGTGCAGGCTCAGTGGGGCCGCCTGTGCTGCTGCTGCAGCCGGGAAGTGCAAATCTGCGGGACTTGAGAGCCCCTGAACCCAGGGTGAGGGGTCCCCCCGTGCTGAGCTGTGCTGGGGCTGTTTCTGTGCTCAGGGACACTTGGGATGGGCCACGGCACTTGGCCACCAGTGGTGCTTCTCTGCACTCCTTAGGCAGAGTGTAAGTCTTGGTCTAATTCCCTTTCCTTAATCAGAGCCTGTCTTGGAATTATTTTCCCTTCTCCTGCCCTTGCAGACCCATCCATAAACACATTTTGTCCCTCAGGCCAGGGAATGTCTCCTCAATCTCTCCTGTCCTGGCTCTGGAGCTCTGTCACTGGAATGCAGCCATGGGTTTGTTCCCAGCCCCTGTGCAGGCTGATCAAACAGGAGGCTGGGTTCAACCCTTTCCCCTGTCCTCAATTCTAAATCCTCCTGTGCCACTGAACAAGTTTCATTCTGTAATCACCGAGCACTTCTCATCCATATAGAGGCTCTTTTGGTTATCAGAGCTTTAACTTGGTGCCAGACTTGAACAGCAGGAGATCCTCCTGCCATGGGGTTTTGGGCCTCAGGTCCCCTTAAGTCTGTGGCTGCACAATCCTGCAGAAGAGTGAGTCCACCCTGGCCAGTGGCTTAAGCATATCAACGCAACAATTCCTTTGACATGGCCCTGTGTAATACCTACATTTTGAAAAACAAGGTTTACTTTGCTGGTTAATATTTAAAGGTTCAATAAAAGACAGTAAGAGATAAACAATTGTTGCATCTGGTTGTTGCTTGGGGTGAAAGCAAGTAAAAGAGCAGGAAGGGCTTTTGCAGAGGTTTTACAGAGATGTTTTATTTCAGCCATGCGTGTGCATCGTCCAGAGTTCAGGGAGCAAATGCTAAGGGGCTTGTGAGGGTCCAGGTTTAGTACATGGGATGAGCAGGGCAGGGAGAACATCAGAGACCAATTTTCAGGGGACATGGGGGTGTTACAAGGGGGGGGTTGAGGCATGGGGGCCAACAGAGAAACAGGGTGGGAGTGACTAGAGACTGAGGGACAGGGGCACAGGGTTGACCCAGGATATAGAATGGGGTTGCTTTCCCTAATTGGGAATGACTTTGGTCTTCACAACTCCCCTTTTCTTTATTAATTAAGAAGGCTTCTTTTAAGGATTTTAAAATTAAATGGTTGAGGTAACTAAAGGACACAATATAACAAAAGCAAACAAAAGCATTCAAAAAACAATTTTCAAAATGGAAGCCATTTCTTTGAGTCTCTAATGTCTGAACAGATTTTTGGAGCATCTTGGAACTGGTAGGAAGGGAGGTGAAGTTTTCTTGGCACGGCTTGTCAGGAAACTGAGTCAGGAAAGGGACTCTTCAGCATGGACTGGCACTCTGGTGGCTGTTAGCAATGTGGTTCACTATGATTGAGCTTGTACGAGGCAGAATGGGGGTGGAGTACCTGTTGGAACTCTAAATAGAAATTATTAATTTGGAAGAAAAAACAGAAGTTGTTACTTGGGGAGATTTTCTTTCTTTCCCACCCCTCATATCATCCTGCCCTTTGTATGAAAAAGGAACTTTGAGAAAACAGATTGGCAGCTGGGTAGCAAAGGTAGGGAGAAACCTGGGTGTGGGACAGGGACAATGGAGGGGAAAGGGGGGTAGGAATTTGAGGGAACATAAAGAAAGGGTAATAGGATTTGGGGAAAATGTTGAAAGGACTTATTTTGTGGATGAAAAAAGGGGAAAGTGGGAGGGAAGTAGGGAGACAATAGGGATTGGGGGAAGGCACTTATCCATTTGGTTTTGCAAATGGAGGAATGGACTTTCGGTTCCAGGACAGCAGATTGGTGTTTTGTGCTGTCTTTGCTTTTGGGTTGCTGCTGTGACTTGATGGCTGCTGGTTTGGGCTTTATTTCATAGGTTGTTTTGTGAAGGACAATGTTTTTTGGGATGTGGATAGTAGTTGCAGTTTGGTGCATGAATGCTTCCTTGCACCAGGGCTGCATTAGGTCCTGCAACATTGTCTGCTTGAGGGCCTTTTCTTTCTTGTACTTTGTCAAATTGCACTGTTTCTCCATCTCCTACGCTGAGAAGATATTTTCTGGGATTATTTTTTTTGATTGCAGTTTGATAGACAAACACATCTTCTTTGCTATCATTTCAGGTGATGAATCCATACTTATTTCTCACATTGAACCATTTGAGAGTTCCCAACACTTTTGCAGCAATGACCTTTTTACTTTTGCCAATGAGTTTGTGTCCATGGCTGTGTTGATGGATGTGCTGGTGCTGGCGAGGCTGTTGCTGTTGCGGGCAGGAAGCGGCAGAGCTGAGCGGGGCAGGCTGCACCGTGCCCGCGGTGTGGTTTGCGCCAGTGGGTTGGGTGCACAGGGTTCAGCAGCGGGCGGGCGGGTTGTGGCTTCTCCTGCTCTCCCTTCCAGTAGCACAGGCGAGGGGGCAACACAGCGGGCATGTGGGCAATGCAGAGCACTGCTGCTGGTGGCGTGGCTTATGGCGCGGGACTTCCGAGGCCAGACCGAGCTTCTCCAGGGCTGCCCCAGCTCGGGCAGTGGCAGAGGGCGGCCGCGAGCTTTGGAGAGAGTGGCGAGACTCGCCGCCCGCATTGCGTCTGGCAGTGCCATGGCGACCGAGGTGAGCGTTTTCGCTCCATCGGATGCAGTCTCCAGTATCACGGAGCTCCCCAAGCTGTGCGACCACAGCGGGCTTGGCTGGTGCAACTGTAATTGGTGAGTTGGGGGCTGCGCCTCCAACTCCTCCACCCTTGCCTCTGGGACCAGGCCGTGGAAACTGGGGGAGTGGCTTGGGACCTGGGGGGCGGGGTGTCCTTGGGGGCAAGGTCCCAACCACGAGGAGAGGAACCTGACTGGGAAAGGGGAAAAAGGGAGACCTCATGCCTCCAGCCATGTGGTCTGCACCATTTTGTGGAGCAGGGGTAAGGACGGAAAAACTTGGAGAAGAAAACTTTTCTTGCAACAGGGGAGAGGGTGTAGGGAGAGCGGAACGTGGAGGAGAGGTTTTTGGCCGGGATTCAGCATTTTCTGAACGTTCATTAGAAAGCTGAACACCTACAGCAATTACAATAAACAAACATAAAGTTTTCATCACTGGAAAGTCTCCAGTTTGCAACTTGCTCGTGGCCTCATTCAAAAAATTGTTTAGAAATGAGTTCTGTGAAACATCAGGATAATGTTCACACAACCAGTGTGCTAAAACTTCAAATCCCCCTTTAAAAACTCAGAATTGCTGTGACAAATAATGTTTTTAAATTCAAGATAGACTTCCGGCTGTGAGTAGAGGTATCTTACTGGCATTTTTTCACCCCAAGTCTCTTCCCAGCACTCGAGAGTAAGATGAGAAAAAGCGAAGAGTGCCCCAAAGTTTCAAACTCGCCACAGTAAGGTCAAAAAACACTCTCGGGGTGGTCCATCCACAGAAGCCCCTGTTCGATGTGCCATTTTTTGCATTTGGTGGTGTTGGGGTGAAAGCAAGTAAAGGAGCAGGAAGGGCCTTTGCAGGGGTTTCACAGAAATCTTTATTTCAGCCATGCATGTGCACCGTCCACGGTTCAGAGAACCAAGGCAAAGGGGCTTTTAGAGGGTCCAGGTAAGTACATGGGATGAGCATGCGGGGAGAGCATCAGGGGCCAATTACCAGGGGACATGGGGGTGTCACAAGGGTGGGGTTTGGGCAAAAGGGCCAACAGGGACACAGGGTGGGAGTGACTGAAAGGCTGAAAGACAGGGAGAGGGCATAGAGCTGACCTAGGGAACAGAACAGGGATTGCTTTCCCTAATTGGGAATGCCTTTCTTGGTCTCCACACAGGGATTTTTATTTGTAAATCATCCAATGAGCTAAAAACATGAACCTAAAACATTCCTTCTAAACCTACTACAATCTTGGTTGTAGAGTATGAAAGTAGGGTCATATTTTCTGCATACAGTTCTGTCTATTCCTGTAAATGGTTCTATCTGTTCTATTTAGAAAATGCAAACAATGTTCTTACTATGTTTTCATTATGTCTGTGTACTGGTTTGAAGGCAAAACCAGTGAAAGACTTCAAGTCAGAAATACAATTTAATAGGGAAAAAATACATACAATAGTACAAAAGAAACCCACTGACAGAGTCAGAATACAACCTGACACCCTGCTAGTTAGGGTGGTGGTAGCAGTCCAGATGAAGTAGTCCTGTTGAAGTAGTGATCCTGTAGAAAGGTCTGGTAGCCCTTGTCCTCTGGAAACCGGTGGAAAAGGGCTGCCTTGGTGTTCCAAACTTTAGTTTTCATCTAGGTAGGAAACGCTTGGCTCATTGCCCTGGGTGGAGCATCTCCCAATGGGATGATGTAATTTTATTAGTCATGCAGTGGGACTCAATGGTCCATTAAGAGAAGATTTCTACATGAAGGAAGAATGGGTCGTGGGAAAGATAAAGAACACTGCCCCATCTGGTTTTTAGCAGATAGCCCGTTATCAGAGGATATCTCTCACAGAGATAAGGAACACTGTCCCATTTGGTTTCCACAGTTCATGAAGATGGTGATAGAATACATACTTTTGGGTATATCTTTACATTGTAGCCTAGGACAGTCTGGGGCTAAGTTCCTGAACTTTTAACTAGATTTTAGGGCTTTTAACTCTCTTAAGGCACTTATAGTATATTCTTACTTAAAACTACATCTTCTACTGCATATCTATGTGACTTAATATTATTCCTACTTACTTAAAACTAAAACTTAATATTTCTACTTCATGTCTGTGTAGCTTAATATATTTTAATTTCTCTAGAGGCTTTAGTTCAATCCCTGCATTCTTCTCTCTCTCTGAGGGACTCAGAGAGGTTTGTATTTTACACACTCCAACAGGCTCTGACATTGGAGTGGGGCCCCACAGGGAAGGACATGGGGAACCCATATTAGGGAAGATCCTGCAGCTTTTTGCCAGTTTTAGGGGGTTATAAACTTTGGAGGGGCTTTGGGGAATTTCCCAGTTAGTTTATGGGCGGAAGTGACCCCTTTTGGAGAGAATCCTGATGCTTCCTGCCAATTTTGAGGGTTCTAAACGGCTTGTGATGGACTCAGTTTCATGGGTTCTGATGCCACCTGCCCAAGCTTTGAACTGGTCTGGACTGGTGCTCCCCAGCACTGCCCTGAGGGCATGGGGACCCCTCTAGCAGCACCGCCCGGCGCTGAGGATGGGGTGTGTTGGGGAGCTGGGGCCGTACTGGTGGTACTGGTGGTGCTGGGAGCTCACCTGTCTGGAGGCCAGACAGACTCAGGGAGAGACTCCCCCTGGGGACCCCCAGCCCAGAGTCACTCCGCCCCTGAACAGCTGCTTCTAGTATTCCCAATACAGCCTCCCAGTTCACCTGGTCCTGTTTATTGGGGGCCAGTGGGGTAGAAGTTGGAGGGACTCCAAGGCGGGAGCCATGACTGGGGGAGGGGACAGAACGGGCCCTGGCATGGATTGGGAATGGAGACTAGGAAAGATCCTGTCCCCCATTCTCACCCCCGCTCTGGGGGCCTTGGGAGAACCAGAACCCCAACACGGCACCGGCCAACACCAAGGTGCGAAACTAAGCTGCCAGAGAATTCAGGGAGGGGGGCATGATGGGCTCAGACCGGGCAGAGACCAGCTCAGCCACAGCCCAAACTGCTCTGGCTCATCCAGCTCCTCCTGCTGGATGCAATGGTGTTGGGAAAATGTGGGGGAGGCCAAGGGTGGGGCACTGGGGCCCCAGGGGGAGCAGAAGGGATGGAGGAGGAGGCCCAAGGAAGGACTGGGAGAAGGGCTGGAAAAGCGTAGGAAGATGAGGCAGGACTAGAAAGGAGGAGGAGCAGGACCCTACAAATGCAATTTGGGGGTCTCAGCTCCTCTTTTCCCTGCGCTTCCACCCTTCCCGTTGCCCCCAACCACCAGCCCCATCCCACATGCTTGTTTTTGGGGGTTCCAGGCCCTCCCCTTACTCCAAAGGTCCCATACTCCCCAATCTCACAATTCAAGCACCTCATTGCTGCTTTTTCCTAGGAGAAATGCCTGAGGTCAAGGATTTTGAGGTGTAGTTTTGGGAGTTGGACAGCTCTGTCTGGCTTTCCCCTCCCTGTGGTGGCCTCTGAGCTTCCCCGACACCTGGGGGTGTGCCGGGATATCCCTCCTGGGGACAAGGACATTCATTTCCTTCCAGGAGCCCAGTGCCCCGGCTGGGGGCTCCAGGCAGGGTCCTTGGGGTCCTCACCCCACCATGTTTCTATTGTCCCCAGATCTCCATCCATGCCCATGTCCCCCATGTCCCCCATGAATGGCCATGTCCCCCTTCCATGTCCATGTGATCCCATGTCACTCTCCATGTCTGTGTCCCGCCAAGTCTCTGTCCCCCATGTCCCCACCCATGTCTCAGTTCAGTGTCTTTATGTTTTTACCCCAGTGTTGGATGTTTTAAAGGGATGAAGAGAAATGGAAAGCAAATCAAGTTGAGAAGAAAGCAAGTTGAGAAGAAAAGCATTTCCTTGTCCATGCCAGCTGAGGATCCATGTGCTTGGGTGGGAGGGAAGAACCTGTTCTGGAAAGAGTTTTCCACCCACTGTCTCCAAATCTTGGTCTTTACCCCAGTCCATCACCATTTGCTACAGAAGACACCCTTTAATAACAGAAAATCAAAAATTGATTGATTACTACAGGTTGGAAAAGACCTCCAAGATCATTCAGTATTCCTGGATGCCACCAGAAGATAGGATTGAACACAGAAGATTTCTGGCATAGAAATGAATCCACTCTCCCAAAGAATTCCCAATGTCGGTTTGCATCACAATGGACGTTCCTGCCCCTGAGTTCATCCAGGTGCCCACACAGGGAGAGGGGATGATGCAGAGCTCCCCCAACCAGGTGTCTTCCCAACGTGGATCACCAGGACCACAGATCACCAGGGCTCTGCCCAACGGGGGTCACTGGGGATCATCCAACACTGATCTTCCCATGGGGGATGGAGCTGGAGCAGAGCACGAAGCTCTTCCCACACTCGGGGCACTCACAGGGCTTCCTTAGTGGAGCCTCCGTTGGTGTTGGGTCAAGTTGAGCTCTGGAGAAGCTCTTCCCACACTCAGGACACTCAGGCCTCTCCCCAGTGTGGATGCGCTGGTGTCTGGTGAGGTGGGAGTTGTGCTTGAATCCCTTCCCGCAGTCAGGGCAGCGGAAGGGCCTCTCCTCTCTGTGAATCCGCTCATGACTGAGGAGATTGGGAGCTGGTCTGAAACCTCTTCCCACACTCAGGACACTTGTAGGGCTTCTCCCCGGTGGGATGCGCTGGGGGCTTCTCAGGTTGGAGCTGTCCCCAAAGCTCTTCCCACATTCCAAGCAGGTGTAGGGCCGTTTCCACTGTGGATCACCTGGTGCCGCATCAGGTGGGAAATGTTTGTGAAGCTCTTCCCACATTTCCCACACTCGTAGGGTAGTTCCCCAGTGTGGATCACCTGGTGTCGGATCAGGTGGGAGATGTCTCTGAATCCCTTCCCACATTTCCCACACTCATGAGGCTTTTCACCAGTGTGGCCCATGTGGTGCCGGATGAGCCAGGAACTGTAGCTGAAACCCTTCCCACATTCCAAGCACTTGTGGGGCTTCTCCCGCCCATGAGGCTTCTCCACCAGCTCTGAGCTCTGCCTGGATCTCCGGGTGCCTTCCGGGCACAGGGAGGGTCTTTCCTCCTCGCAGCTCCCTGGGCTGGGTTTGCAGCCCGTCCCTGTGAGGGATCTCTGGGACTTTTCGTCATTCTGCATTTCCTTATGCCTTAAGAATGAAAAAGCTGGTTCTGGAGGAAAAAACGAGAAGAGAGCTCCATGGACTAGGAATTCCTCCTTGCCCAAGTTCATCTCAGGAAATCACAGGACATCTTGTATCTGTAAGAACCTCTAAAACACCAAGATCCCAAGTGAAAATTGTCCAAATCTTCAAGACACAAAAATTAACCACTGGAAACAGCAAAATTCGGCAGAAAACCCCCTACAAAATACAAAGATTCAGGCCCTGCAAAAAACCAAAGCACAAACCTTTTACCCAATAAATTTCCGAAACACCAAGATTCACCTAGGTGAAAATCGTGGCTCCCCCTCTCCGGTCACCTGCTGCATATGGCGGGGGAAACACTACAGGTGCTGGGGAGAGACTGCAGATACAGGGAGGGGTGGAACCTTGTGCTGCTTCCCGTTTTTGCTCCTCCTTCTCCGGTGTCCCTACTCTCCCTCACACTCCTCTTCCTCCTACTATTTCTGCTCGTCCTGCCCAACCCCACCTTCTCCTCCCACGTGCATCATTTGACCATTTTGTCCTTCAGCCCTGCTTCTCCTTCCCTGCCCCTGCTGCCCCCAGGCCCAGCAGCCACTGCCGGCTCCCTCTTCCCCCAACCCCGCAGCATCCCAGCGCAGGGGCAGGGATGGAGCTGGGGCAGTCGGGCTGGGGCAGCGCTGGGCTCTCGGCCGCTCCCGCCCGCACTCGGTCCCCACTGCAGCCGCTCCCGCCCCGGCAGCGCGGGGGGCCCGGCCTTGGCGCTGCCCCCTCCCACCTCCCCAAATTCCCCTCGCGGGGGGCGCTGGGGCCCGGGGGGCGCAGGTGGGGAACGCCGGGAGCTGCGGCTCCCAGCACAAGGGATGATGATCCCAAAATATCTCTGAAGGGTCCCTTGGGAGCAGGTTGAAGGAGTTTGCACATTCTCCCAGAGGTAATCAAGGACATGGACACCTGGGGGGCAATAAGGGAAGTCCAGAAGGGATTTACACAACAGGGGATTGATGGTGTTGGTGTGCTGGGAAAGGACTGGGTGAAGGGGAGTGTGCAGGAATATGGTTCAGGAAAGAAGCAGCAGCAGAAATGTATGTGGTAAGAAAAGGGATGATGGAAAATAGGAGGAAGAGAAAAATACTGAGGATGGGGATGTTTCTCAGCAGGCTCTTATCCTCAGAAGTTGCCAGCTGCTCCAGACCCTTTCTATCCCCGGCTGCCAGGCCAGGCAGACAAGGAGGTCAGGATTTCAGGGGGTTTCTCTGTGCTGGGAGCGGCAGCAGCGGGCGCAGAGGGGCGGCACCGGGAGCAGGGCTGGGGCCCGTGGGGAGCTGCGGGGCCGGGCCGGGGCTGTGGGGCAGCCGGGGCTCAGCGCCGGGCGCTGCCTGAGCCCAGCACCCCCGGGCAGGGCCGGCAGTGCCCCCGGCCCCCAGGAGGCTGCGGGACGCCCCGGCCGCTGCCCGGCCCCGTGGAGCTGCCGGCCCTGCCCGCCGGGGCGTGTTTGGACACTGCGGCAGGACAGGGAGCGGCTCTGGGATACGGGCTGGGGAGGGCAGGGCAGCACAGGGAGCAGGAGCAAGGAACAGCCGGGAAATGTGCGTTGGACGTGGAAGGATCGAGATTAGCTTGTAAGCATTTTGTTTGGGTCACTGCAGAAACGAATTATTTTGCAGGAAGCTCAGCAGCTGTCAGAGGATGAGCACCCCCAGGCACTGAGGGCGGCTGCAGGAGGGGCAGAAGAAGCCCCTGGAGCAGTTGGTCAGAAAGGCACAGCAGGTGAATGCAAGAAGGGATGAAGAAAAGGCCAAGGTGAAGGCAAAGCCATGGCTGAGTTTCTACAGCCCCTGAGGGATGAACCCAAGGGCCCAAGGGGGCTCCAGCACCCAGGGGGTCTCACAACTTACACCATCTTGAAGCAGGTTCCCTCCTCACATTGCCACCATTCAGTACTTGAGGTCAAAGATGCTTTCTGAGGATACCCACTCACACAGGATGGCATAGTGTATTTTACCTTTGAGTGGAAACAAGAGGAAAAACGTTAAAGACAGGGACGGTTCTTCTGCAGGGATGCACAGAAGCACCAGCCTTATTCAGGGAAGCCTTGCAGAAAATATCACAAGAATTTACTCCACCCCAGGGATTGGGTTAATTCAGGATGTGGATGATTTGCTCCAATCAGGAGGAGAAGAAGTGCTAGATGAAGCCTCTGTGAAGCAGCTGAATGTTCAGGCTAAAAAGCATCTTTGAGTATTTGGAAAAAAAAAAAGCACAAATTGTACAGAATAATGTTTAATATTTGGGACATATTTTGACTGAGATTTGTGATGTATTGACCCAGAGAAGGACCAGGGAATCTCAGAAGTAATGGTACCCAGCACTAAAATGGAGCTGAAGATTAATAGGGAATTACAGGACCTGGAGACTGAGAATTCTGTTAGAGCCAGAGCATTGTGTGACTTTTTAAATCCAAATAGGCTCAATGTTGTGAAAGGGACACGAAAAAAAAACAACAAAACTTGAGAAAAAACAAAGTAATTGATGCCTCAGCCATGGCTCTTCCAGAGTCAGAAAATAAATTTGAATTGTATGTGGATGTTAAACAGGGCCATGCCAAAGGAATTCTAGTGCTAAAATGTTTAACCCACAGGCCAGAGTGGCCTCATTGTCTGCAGGATTGTGCAGCCACAGCTTTAATGGGACCTGAGCCCCAAAAACTGATGGCAGGAGGATCTCCTGTTGTTCAAGCTTGGATAACCAAAAGAGCCTCTACATGGATGAGTAGCGCTCAGTTATTACAGAATGAAACTTGTTCAGTGGCACAGGAGGATTTAGAATTGAGGACAGGGGAAGGGTTTAACCCAGCCTCCTGTTTGAACACGGGAGCTGAGAACAAACCCATGGCTGCACTCAAGTGACAGAGCTCCAGAGACAGGTTAGGAGAGATTGATGAGACTTGTTTATGCATGGGTCTTCTAGGAGGAGCTTTAGAAATGCAGATTAACACTGCTGGGGCAAATGACCCATTTATCATTTGAATTACAGGATTAGGTTACAAGATGTCCTCCAAATAATAACCAATCAGACAGATGCAGCTCCTCACCTTCTTACAAATGGAATCACCAAGGAAGAAGGCAACATTGGTGGAAAACTAAATGACTCAAACAGCTGTTTGCACATAGATGATAACAGTG
Organism: Luscinia megarhynchos; assembly: GCA_034336665.1. Classification (NCBI taxonomy): domain Eukaryota; kingdom Metazoa; phylum Chordata; class Aves; order Passeriformes; family Muscicapidae; genus Luscinia; species Luscinia megarhynchos. Next base: position 37,407,920 of record CM067570.1, read on the forward strand.
GTAAAACAGAAAACAGAGGAAATACCAAAGTAGCTCATATTCCAGTCCAAATATAGAAGGGATGGGAATGGGACACATTCTCGTGTTTCCCTGGCAGACCATGGGTTAAACGAATGCTGCTCCTCCTCTGATGGGCTTCAGCAATTCTCATCTTTTTCCCATGCTTGGGAAACACCTTGCTGAGTGCAGCTCATTCAGCAGCTGAGCAAGGGGATGCAGGTGGCAGCCAGGCCTTTTGATCCAGAAATGGCTACAAAAGGACAGGGAGTGAGAGCACTGAAAATAATTCCAAAATCAAAGAGGAACCAGGAAGAAAAAACCAGAATCAATGAGTAAATGTGTTGGGAGATGGGGACAGGAACTTGAACATGAAGAAGCAATGGAAAAAATCTTCCGTTTCAGAAAATGTTACTAATTGACACGGACTGCTGCTCAATTCCTGAACTTCGAGAAACACTTAACAGAGCCGGGAATACCGGATGTTATACAAAAGGAGGAGTGCATATTAAGGGACACATGCAGCAGCCGGATCGGGAAATCTGAGCCTTCCAAGTACCTCAGCCAGTGGGGAAAGGGAGAGGGAGATGCAGCCGGGAAAATAAGGATAAAAAGGAGGCTGCGTATTAGACCGCATGGCAAATACCCATAGACTCTTCCTTTGTTCATCAAAAAAGTCACTTTTACAGGACTCCATTGTCTGCTTTGGGCACACAAACCTCTGGCCACATGAATTTTCCCGCACAGCCTCTGGGCACACAAACCTCTGGCCACGTGAATTTTCCCGCACAGCCTCGGGGCCTCTCTCAAACATCCCTTGCTACGGCTCTGGCTCCTGCTGAGGCTCCAGGTGGGTCCCGGCTCCATCCTGTACTCACCCCCAGCTCCCACCGCCCGCAGCTCCCGCTCACCCCGAACTCTCGGCGGCTCAGGGCAGCAGCGCTTCCTTGGCCCGATGCCCGGGCCGGGCCGGGCCCAGCGCGGAAGCCGCTCCTCAGGCGAGGTTTCCGAGAAATGGAAGAGCGAGGGGAAAAAAAGGGGAGTCCGTCCTGTGTAAAGAGCCCGCCCTTCGCTGCGATTGGCTGATTTTGCCCTCACTCCTCGTCCTCGCGCGCTGATCGGGCAGAGCGGGGACAAGCCCGGCCCCGGGGCCAAAGGCGCCATTTTTGTAGCTTCTGTGCGGGTCCGGGAGTGGCGGCAGTGGCCGGAGCCCGGTGAGGCGGCGGCGGAGCTCAGAGGCGGCCTCAGCGCAGGTGGAAGCCGCGCTCCGTTCTGCGGGGGCTCGGGGCTCGCTGCGGGCGGAGGGGGCGGCAGGGGGCCCTGGCGGGTTTATTGAGCCGTGCCCGGCGGGTGTTCCCCCTGGGCGGAGGGCGCTGCGGGAGCGGCTGCCCGCGGTCTCGTTCTCTGGGGCCTCGTTAGGAGCTGGTGCTGAAGCAGCGACTCACCGCGCTCCGGTCGCTGCCGCTCCTGGGCCCGCACAGGCACTGCGGCAATGGCAGCACCGGGACCGGGCTTGTCCCCGCTCTGCCCAATCAGCTAGCGAGGACGAGGAGTGACGGCAGAATCAGCCAATCGCAGCGAGGGGAGGGCTCTGCACACGGCAGCAGACTCGCCTGCCTTCGCTCCGCCATTTCTCGGGAACCTCGCCCCAGGAGCGGGTACCGCGCTGGACCCGGCCCGGCCCGGGCATCGGGCCAAGGAACCACTGCTGCCCTGAGCCGCCGGGAGCTCGGGGTGAGCGGGAGCTGAGGGCGGTGGGAGCTGGGAGTGAGTCCGGGATGGAGCCGGGACCCACCTGGAGCCCCGGCAAGAGCCCGAGCCGAAGCAAAGGATGCCTGTGAGAGGTCAAAATCTCTCAGTCGCTTCCCTCCTCACCCTGGGCGGGAACAGAACACATAAGGAAAGGTTCGAGGGTCTGGATAAGGGTGGGAACAGATGGTCGCGGGCACAACACTTGACTTTGGGAAATTAATTTAATTTATCATCAGACAAATCAGAGCACTATAATCGCAGGTGTTATAAATGAAAAACAAAAAGTCCCGATATTCAGCAAAATTTAGGTGGCTTTATATTGTATAGATGGAGCAAGCAGCGTTGGGGAACGTAAGGGGTCACCCCCCACTCCACGCTCCATTGAACCTTGGTTTGCAGCCTCTTCTTATGGTATGGTGTCTTGTTGTAGTCAATAATTTTGGGGTTTTTTGCTGTCATAATTTTGCCAGGTAAACAAGTGGTGGTGGAATAAACATCTGTAAAGTCTCTAGGTGATAGTCAGTCTCATAGATAACCATCTGGTCTTGGTTTTATCTAAAAAGATAAAACAATGCAAAAACCGGGAAGTCTGGCCTTTGTAGATAGGCAGCATTAATTAAACAAAGGCAGGAAGTCTGAGCTTGCAAAATCTATCAGGCTATTGGAAAGTCTGATTTTGCAAACTGGTAGTAGATACAACTTATTTAGTAAATGTAATTTTCATAACAGGGGGATTTAAAACAGAATGATTTAGTCATATTTTTTTTTCTATCTAGTGTCAATGCTTCACTTCCGACCTTAGTGTTCTGGTTTATACAAACCCCAATACTTTTATGATTAATACCAATCTTTTATCAATTATCACAATTTCCCCACTTCTTTTTTTTTTTATCCCATTAGTTCGTATTCTGGCTTCAATTTTTTCAGTACTTCTTGTGCTAGATTTAATTCATTCACTGCCATTAGTTTTGTTGTCGACTCAGGATCCATTGGTATTGTAGGAACTTGCACTCCTTGAACCACCGATTGGATTAGTCAAATGGACCGTGGAACAAGACAGGGAATGAACAGTAGTCCTAATAATGCACATGTTAACATAAAACTTAGGTTTTTTCACTATGCTCTCCCTAATAGGTTATTTCACTAAGTGTTATTAAGCATAGAGTTCCAGTTTTGTACAGGTACATGTGCTGTTTGTTTTATTTCTTCCACAATTTTAGTAATTACTTCACCATTATTATCAATTTCTAAGCAGCATTCAGAATTATTGAACTTCCTACACATTTCTCCTTCTTCAGCTAATAGATAGTCTAGGGTTAGTTGATTTTGGTATACTGCTGCTCTAGTTTGAGTAAGTTGTTTAGCTATGAATTCCATTGCTCAGGCTGTTCAATTGGAAGCAATTTCTGTTACAGCTTGTAGTCTGATAATTCTATTTAGCATATAAATTGGAGTGTGATAGCCCCAGCTTCCATCTTGAACCCAGGTCTGGTCCATAGTACTCGATAATTCTTTCTGGGGGCCATTCATTATCCTTTGAGATTTGTGTTCCCCTTGTGGTGTGGCTGCTTTTGTTTCGATACAAAGTTTCCTACAAGGGAACTCCTAACACTCTATTACCTTTTTCTTTCGGTAATGTAAAAAACGCAAGCTGGATAATCCCTAGAGTACATGTCCCTCTCCATCTTTCTGGTAGGGTATTATAAGCTATTTTCCCACAGATCCAAAATATTTTGTCTGGGGCTTTCCAGCTTTGTTTAACTGATTTAGGTTGTTGCCAATAGATGCTTACACTTTTTACTTCTTCATATGGGTTGGCTCTATTCTTATTAAACCAGCATAGTCCTGTAAAATTGTTCTTTCTACAATTGATCCAAAATATTTTGTCTGGGGCTTTCCAGCTTTGTTTAACTGATTTAGGTTGTTGCCAATAGATGCTTACACTTTTTACTTCTTCATATGGGTTGGCTCTATTCTTATTATACCAGCATAGTCCTGTAAAATTGTTCTTTCTACAATTACCTTTACTTAACTTTTCCCCAATATCCTTTTGGAGCTTTGGGCCACCAAGACTGACTGCTTGTATTTGTAATCAGGATAGTCTTACAGGGAATGTGCCCCACAAATTGGGTTAAGTTAGTTCCCTGATGTGTTATACATACTTCTCCTACTACCTCATGACTTAGAATTCACCCTTCATGTCTATTGACTCCCCTCGATATTTCCATTTGATTCCAATAACTGCTCTGGGCCTAATCCCTCCCCCTTCCGTGGCCATTGTTCAGTTATCTGCATTTCTCCACAGTTCCAACAGTGAGTTAAGTTCAGTTCAGTAGTAATTTCTTTCATTAATTCTACAAATAAATTCTTTCCTGAGGTGGGTAAGTCCCGTTCGCTGCGTTGTTGCAATTTCTCGTATAAGTTAAAACTTCCCTTATGGTTTGTCCTTGTTCCCTTGAACGCATTATCAATTCCTCCTTGTAGTGATCTTGCTCTCCTCCCTGATCTGAATATCCTCACATACCTTCTTTTGTGAAGCAGAGGTGTGCTTCTCCTACTGGGCAACTTTGCTATGACAATGGAGCCCACCCTCCTTTTCTCAAATTGGTGGCTACCCAGTAACTTTTTCCCATGATAGTGCAGGTTTCTAAGTTGTGCTTATTATAGCAGGCCGAATTGATGTGTATGGAAGGCAGGGGTGGATACCATGTGTCTGCCGTACCTAATTGTCTGGGAACACTTGGAACAAGTATCAGCATTGTTTCCTTTTATCATAATTAGCACTAGGATGACTCCCATGACTATTTTCATCCCTCTGCCTCCCTCAAGGCCTATAGGGTTGCTACCAGTAGCCAAGGTTTGTTTAATCTTCTTGGCAGCAGGGAGTATGTCCTGGGATCTCCCACTTTGTCTTCCTCTTTTGGTATCGTTTCTTAATTTTGTCTCAGCCTTTAGCTTTAACATTCCAGTACAAGGTACAGCAGTAACAGCATGGTATATGCAACCCTTTCTGGCACTCTTTTGCCACTACCTCTGCTTTGGCTTTCTTCTTTCCTTTTGTTCCATTCTTAAATAACTCCCACCAGTTATGATCATCAATTTCTATTTTTCCTTGTGGTGATAGGGTATTACGTACCTTAACGGTTTCTTATATTCATTTCTTTTACATTGGACACATAATGCAAATAGGAGATACCCACCATAGGAATGACACCACCACAACTCAGTACAATATGGATACACTTTTTGCTAATTTTCAGGTTAATCATCTTTGACACTTCTCAACTGTAGATTTTTACTGTTTCTTAGGTATTTTCCATTTGACAGGCACTGGAAATTCCCATTTACAAAGCAAAGTTATCATATAAGTCACAGGTTAAGGCCAGAATATGAGAGCTTTCTGAGTGAAACAGTCCTGATCTTGTTTGAAGTGGAGGTATTTTTCCTCCGATGCAAAAGCTCAAAGTCAGCTGCTGGTGTTTTTGTTTGTACACAAAACAGGCAGGCTGCCCATGCACTGAAGCTAGACATTTGAAATAGTAAATAAAAACACATAAAACAATACTAAAACGAAAATTGAGCAGCAGTAATTGTTTAGAATTTTAACTACCATACAAAAGCTGCTGAAGTGATCTTTTAAACTAGCCTTATATGTAGCAGGTGTGTCATGTTGCTAATGCAACATCTCCTATTTCTTACTTTCTTGCACACTGCCAGCAGCAAGACACTTCAGTGATCTTTCTTAATTTTAACTGCTGTTTCTTAAATTCTTCTTATAATGGTTTATTCTATGCAGCCTCGCTTGGGGCAGCTACTGCTAGCTTTTCCTTCAGCATTGTTTTGTTTATTGTATTAATTTGGTTTTTAGGATAAGCCACATCAGTTTGATGTGCTTACAGAGCACTAGATGCTACTGTGCTCTACACACACTCCCTTGTGAACATTAAAACATTTCAAGGAATCAGAGAATTACAGAATGTGTCAGGTTGGAAGGAACCACAGTGGGTTATTTGGTCTTATCTCCCTGCTCAGGGTGTCTTTAGAACACGTAGCACAGCACATTTATTTACTTTTATCTGTGGCGTTGCACTCACAGAAGATTTAGCAAATCATTGCAAACCTTACACAAAAGCCAGGACTGTTTTTTACTCAATGGCATGAAGTTGAAAGATGTTTAAACCTCAGGAGAGGTTAGATTGGAAAACGTTTTCTATCCAGAGAGTAGTTGGACACTGAGCAGGCTCCTTAGGGAAATGGTCACAGCACCGAGCCTGGCAGAGTTTAAGAAGTTTGCACAATTCCTTCAGCATGTGGTAGGGATATTGGAGTGTCCTGTACAGAGACACAAGTTGGACTTAATGACATTAATGAATTAGTGACTTAATGACTGTACAGAGACAAAGTTGGACACTTTGATGTGTCCCATCCAACTCAGCACATTCTGTTATCTTGTGATTTTTATGATTCACTAAGTGCAGCACACTGCAGTGCTGCACACACAGGTGCTGGCTGGGCAGTTAGGATTCCAGCATTTGAGAAACACAACTACACACACACACATATTTGATCATCACTCAAAATTATGGTATATTTCTTAGAACTGACAGTCTGTAAAGAATTATTTCTTTTCTAGAAGTTTGATCCCAGCTCTAGCTATTTGCACACATAATTTTACATCTAGCATTTATACTTTTTACTACCTTGAGTACAATGGCAATAGGCACTACATTATTATTCTTTTTCCTGGCTTGTGCACACTCCACACTTTTCATTTAGTGAGTCAGATGTCTACTGCTATTAATAAAACCTAATACGTTATTACTGATTTTAGGAACCAGTAAGACATTTCTTTTTTACACTTTTTTTCATTCTTAATTGTTACACTTTTAATGATAGGAACTTTAAATTCTTTTTCTTTCTTGCCCTTGTTATTATACGCCTTACATCTTTTTGTAATACAAGTTATTTTTATCCTTTTATTTACTATAAATCTTAACACTTTTTTTTTTTTTTTCACAGCAGAAACAGGCATCCTTAGCTTGCTCTTGGTATCTCGACTGTGTTAAGACTTCACTCCCTCTCCTCATCTCTAAAACAGGAATGTTTAGAGAGAGAACGAGATTTGATCATCCAAAGTAGTAATGTCGGGGGCAGGGCCCGGTGCCGGAACCGCCCAAGAGCTTTTTGTTAGATGAGTGCACGGATGGTCACGCGCGGCCCATGGCACCGGGTAGGGATTGGGGACCGGGCAGGGGAACTGGCGTGGGCCATGCCAGCACAGTCGGGGAGGCCAGCACAGCCCGAGCAACCAGGGCAGCCGGGGACACGGCCAGAGCAGCTGGTGAAAAAGCCGCAGCAGCTGGGATTGAGGCTGGGGAGGAACCGCCAGAGGTTCAGTTGTGGGACTGGGGAAACCCGATGCTAACGGGGTAAGCAGTATTTTTAGAGGGTCTCAGCCCTTTCTGCTTTTTGTTTTTTGGTTTTATTTTTTCTTTTCTTGTTCTGTGTCTGGGGGTTCTGATATTTTAAAACCTTTTACCCTTAAGAGTTCTGTGTTTCCTGCCCGACATGTGGCATACTCCCCGTTCTCTGGATTAATTGTTTTTTTTCTGAATTTACAAATTAATTTAAGGGCTGGCAAATTTAAGCCTCCTGGGGAATATCTGCCCGTTCATTTATCCTTGCCCTTTGCCTCCTTTTCACTAGTTTCTTTGGTAATTTAAACATCACATACCCACCCCACAGCACAAAAAACTTTTCTAACAATACAATCTACCTTGTCAGAAAATAAAGTTAAACTTTAAATTAACAATATTAATTCATTCACATTCACTCTTATTTATGGACGACAGGAACCTGGACCCTTTTTGAGTCATTTGGACTTAAAACATCTTTTTACCTCAAGGGACTATTTTGAGGTGTTTGTGCTCCCCTTGTGTTCTGCCTGGATCCTGCATCTGCTTGGGTCAGGATGGGAAGGAATTTTGCCTCTCTCTGGGCTTGGGATGGGAAAAAGCAGCTTTTACCCTCTTCCCCCTATGACTCGTGTGTTGCTGTCCGCTTTTCCCCTCCTTGGGTCCCACCTCTGCCTGGGTTGGGAAAAAAACCTAGCTTCTACCTGGGCTAGGATGAGAAAAGAACCTAGCTTCTACCTGGGCTGGGATGGGAAAAGAACCTAGCTTCTACCTGGGCTAGGATGGGAAAAGAACCTAGCTTCTACCTGGGCTAGGATGGGAAAAGCAGCCTCCCCTCACTTGCTTTGTCCCTTCACTGGCCGGGTCCCTCGTGGGATACTGGAACCGTGGGTAGAAGGACTCTGCTCTCGCTTCATGGCAAACTCCATGTCTCATTCAGGGAAGCACACAGTCACCTCCACCAAACCAGACAATTAAAACTTCCATGCTCCTGTCTGGGTCTTTGTGCACAAGAATTACAGGTGATTTTGCTGCGGTCTTCTGGGGAGCTCTTTCCTTGCTCAGTCTCTATCGTGAGGTACATTGTTGGGTCCCAAGAACCACTGACAAACCGGGGCCACAAAAGAGGGGTGCCTCCTCAAAATCGCAGTGCCTCTCAGGGCTCCAAAGACATCCCGGGTTTCAGCACCAAAATTGTTATAAATGCGAAACAAAAGTCTCGATATTCAGCGAAATTTATACTGTTTTATTTTACGTAGACACAGCAGGCAGTGCTGGGGATACATGCAGGCGACTGCCCACTCCATGCTCCATCGAACTTTGCTTTGCAGCTCCCTTTTATAGCATGGTTTCCTTGTAGTCATCAATAATTGTTATTATTTTGCAGTCATAATTCTACTTGGGAAGCAGTGGCTGTCCGTGGGATCTCTGGATGACGCGAAGTCTCTAAACAATTTATCAAGTCCCACAGATAACCATTGGTCTTGGTAGATAAGAAATGACAGAAGTCAGGAAGTCTGGTCTCAGGCTGCAATTGATTACACAAAGGCAGGAAATCTGATTTTGCAGAATCTACTGGGCTGTGTGAAAGTCTTGTTTTGCAAAACAGTAAAACAGAATGATTTAATCGTATATTTTCCTTTCTTTAGTGTCATGCTTCATTTCAGACCTAAGTATTCTGGTTTATACAAACCCCAATACTTTTATGATTAACACGAATCTTTTATTAATCATCACGTCAGTCAAATTTCAATCTGGCCACTATTGACACATACTGAGAAGGCTTTGATGGAAAACATTTCCTTTTGCTTAGTAAAAATCTCAACGTGGCCAGGGTTGAGACTTTAGGCAAAAATTTTCTGTTATATTTTAAAATAAATCTTTAATTATTTTTAAACATTATAAACAGGAGTTATAAGAAGTAGGTATTTTAGAAAACTATGCAATTGTAATTTGTCAGTAAAATATCCTACTAAGCTCATCCACATAGATTTGTTTTGTTGAACTTGTAATATTAGAGTAAGCAAGATTTTCAAAATTTTCAAGATGGCTGATTGAGTATGATGCTAGTGCAATGTCTATGCATAAAGTTAACTAGCATTCTACTGTGAACTTTAATATACACTTAAAAAATTGTAGACTAACTGTAAAAAACAGGTTAACAAGACAAATATTAACTTAGTAAAGTTTGCAAAATATACTGGCTTTGGCAAACTTAAATTAGAGGCGGGTGAAGCATCTGTTGAGCTCTGCTGGAGGCAAACATTGTTTACATCACTGTGGTTGGTGTTGTTAAGTTTTTTAAATTTTATTTTCACTGTCTTAAGACATGAGGCAAGTAGCACGTTGTTACATTTGTTGAGACGATGGTTTGTTCTCTGTTGCTGTGTTCTAGCTTTTCTATGTTTGGTGATGTCTTTTCAGGTTGGCTTGTTTGTTACTGTCTATGAAGCTTTATTTTGGTAATTCTTTTCCTGCTGCTCTTCACTTGGTGGGCATTCTGCGGGGGCTTTTCCTACTTATTAATTTCTGGTTCTGATGCTAGTATAGGTGTTTGGGTCTCATCCTCTACTTGGGAAGGTGGCATTTTGTGTGATTGGGGCTGTTTGAAAACATGATTGCAGACATTTCCGTTTTATATCTATGTGTTTCTTCTCCCCAAGTGTGTAGGTGTTTATTTATTGGGGAGAGATTTCCCTGTTCCCATGGATGCTGAATGTTATGGAGCTGTGTTGTAATTAAAATCAAATCCCTCTACCTTTGCAAACTTACAGTTTTCGGTTGAGGTGGCTTGGAGGTGTGGTCAGAGGTTTGGTTTTGGAGATAGCAGCAGGATCGGAGCTGTTATTGGGAGCAGCAGTTGAGATTGGAGCTTTGGTGTTTTTTTCTTCCTGGTTCCAGTGGGCTTCTAGGTATGTGGCAGGGCACTGCTAGTACGGCCTCCTTGGGGATTCTCCTCTCCGGGCAGTTGTTGGCAGGGTTTCCGCGGTGGCTCCCAGGTGAAGGCAGCTTTCTTGCTGGGGCAGACACGCCCTCCAAAGGCTGGGCTGGGGTCGGGACCCCTCCCCCGGAGCAGGACTCCGTGGGGCAGAGACAGGCCCTGTGGGGCTGGCCCAGGGTCGAGACCCTGCCTGCCTGAGGCTGGACCGTGACCGGGGTACCACCCACCAAGGCTGGGTGGAAGGAGGGGGTACCTCCCACCAGGGCATGGTCAGAGTGAAAGGCACGCCCCGTCAGGGATGGGCTTGGGGTGAAGCCGCATCCCGCCAGGGCTGGGCCGGGTGGAGCCGCGCCCCACAAGGCAGGTTGGGTTTCTTTTTTCCCACTGGTGGCCGTGCAGTCACCGCCATTTTTTGGGCTTTCCTTGTTCTCTTTTCTCCCCTCCTCTCTCTCTGGGATGGTGCTAGGCTCTCTGCTGGCTCTTTATTTCCAGCTGCTGAGGGTTTACTGGTTTGTGGGGTCGCTCCAGCAGCGGCAGGGTGTTTACGGTTGCCGGGATTGTCTCCAATGTTCTGCAGCTGGCTGGAGTCTCTGCACCAAGGTATTTTTTACTCTGTGCTGCTGCCAGAGGGGATTGGCTGCATTTCTCCATGCCTCCCTTTGTCTGCGTTTGGCTACCACCCTGCTTGTTAATCTGCACTTTGGATTTTATCTGTTTTATCAAATTTAGAATGATCCTTCAAGGTTTTACCACCCTGACTGCCTCTGGATCACTTTTTAAAGCTCCATCTATGATTTGTTCTCCAATTTTATTCCAGTAGTCCATATCTAATGCATTTCTCTAGTTGGTTCTACCTCTTTTCTTTTTGTCCATAAGATTAAATCAAAAAGCAATGCTTCTTCATAATCTCTCTCTCACTCTTCCAGAAATTTGGACCATAGCTGAATGACTGGGTGTCTGTCTGTGGAGAGGGTTCCTCCCATGTTTTTCCTGGCTCACGGCTGAAATATTATCCCATCTCTTGGATGTCCCTGTCTCTTGGCCAGTTTTTTCTTTTTTTGGGCATTTCTCCATAGCTCATGGCTAGAAGTTCCCTCCCGTCTCTTTTTCTGGATGGATTTCTGTCTCCCACTGCAGGTCTAGATCTGTCAAATCCACACCGGGGAGAGGCTCTACGAGTGTCCTGAGTGTGGGAAGAGCTTCTCACACAGCTCACCCTTGACCAAACACCAACAGAGCTGCCACTAAGGCAAGCCCTGTGAGTGCCCCAAGTGTGGGAAGAACTTTGTGCTCTGCTCCATCCCCCATGGGAGGATCAGTGTTGGATGATCCTCAGTGATCCCTGTTGGGCAGAGCCCTGGTGATCCGTGTTGGGAAGGCACCTGGCTGGGGGAACTCTGCATCATCCTGTCTCCCTGTGGGCACCTGGATGAATACAGGAGCGGGAATGTCCATTGGGACACAAGCACAGAGGGAATTCTTTGGGGTGAGTGGATTTGTTGACTTTCAACCCCAGAAAATCTTCTGTGTTCAATCCTGTCTTCTGGTGGCCTCCAGAAATACTGAATGGTCTTGGAGGTCTGTTTCAACCTCAATGATTCCTGGATTTCCTATATCCCAAGGGTGTCTTCTGCAGCCAAATGCTGATAAACTGGGGCAAAGACCAAGATTTTGGAGACAGTGGGGTGGAAACCCCTCCAGAAAAGGTTCTTCCCTCCCTCCCAAGTACATGGGTTCTCTACTCACACAGATATGAAAATCCTTTTCTTTTGGCCTTCATCTGCTCTTCATTTCTCTTCATCCCTTTAAAATATCCAACGTTTGGGTAAAAATAAAGATATTGAAGTGAGAACAGGGGTGGGGACATGGGAGGATGTAGTTATTATGTCGAGATGAACATAATTGGCATAATCACCAATCCTTTATTGAAAACTTCTTGGCCTTCTTTCAATGAACTTCTTTCAGGCAACTCTGTCTCCTTTCCTCATAGGCAGCTCCACACAGCTCTGACTCCTCTCCTCTCTGCAAGTTTCCTTCTACATGACTGGCTAAACCCCAACCTGTCCCTCACACAACTTATCTGTCCCTTGCACAACTTTGTGTCCCTTACCTACCCACAGCACAACCAGCACACTCCATGCCAAGCTGCGGGAGACCCTGGGTCTCAAGCTCTAACTCCATCAGCAGCTTGTGGCCAGCTGACCACTCTTTTATAACAGCCACCCTCATTGGGCAGGCAAGGCTGTTTCCACTCCTTGGTAATCAGTACAGCTGTAATTCATTGGGAAAGATTGCCTTCTGCACTGTCCTTAGAACCTATCTTCCCACACCTGAACTTCCATTTCCAGGCACCCAGAATCCCCTGAACCTCCATTCTCGGGCAGGGGAACCCCCGGAATCCCCATTTTGGGTCCTGTGACCCCCCTCAATCCTCTTGTCTAGCACTGGGACCCCACTGTACCTGCTTTCCCAACATCAACACCTTCCTGTACCCCCTTATCTGGCACGGAGATCCCCCTGAACCCCCCATTTCTGGTCACAGGCACTCCCTGAACCCCCATTTTCTGGCAGCGGAACCCCCTTGAACCTGAATTCTGGGAAGGCAACTCCCCCTTAACACACATTCCCCAGCACGGGAACCCCTGAACCCCCATTTTTGGGCACTGGGACTCCCCCGCACTCCCCTTCCTCAGCACTGAGACCCCCCTGCACCCCCATTCCCGGCCATCCCGCCCTTCCCACACCCCCAGATCCGCCCCTTTTCCTCGGCTTTTGGACCCCCAGATCTCCCAAATTTTCGTGTCCCCCCCAATTCTCCGTTACCGGCACTTCCTGGGAGGGGGGTTCGTGGGGTCCCCCCGCATCCCAGGAGGTCTCAGCGAAGATCCAGATGAATTCCCTGGAATTCCCTTTTACTCCTGCCTCGCTGCTCGTCTCCCAAACGGGAGTCCCCGGGGATCCACTCGCCCCTCCCAGCCCCCCCTTTCCCGTGACCCAGGGACCCCCTGGACCCCCATTCCTGCCTTTCCCAGCTCCCAGCTTCCCCTTTTCCTCAACAATGGGGACTCTTGAACGCTGTTCCTGGGCACTGAGACCCCCTGGATCCCCCATCCTGCCTCTCCCAATCCCTTCCTTCCTGGCCCTCCCAGTTCTGCTTCCGGACCCTTGGACGCCGCCGGACCCCCCCCCCCCCAGTCTCTCAAGTGTCCCCCCAGTTCTCCACCCCCTTCTTGTCCTGCGGGGGCGTCCTGGGTGGTCCGGGGTGGGATTCAGGGGAATTCCCAGGATTTCCTCTGTTCCCTCCTCCTCCTCGCCTTCCCCCGGTCACTTTCGTGTCTCCCAAGCTGCGGCTACGGGATCCGCCCCCGGGACCGGTGACCGCCCCCGGCACCAGGACCCCCCTGAACCCACGTTCTTGGCACGGGGACCCTCCTGCACTTCCATTTCGGGGCAAACTCCCCTTCCTGGGCACAGAAAGCCCCTTGAACGTTCATTTTGGGAGCACGGGGACCCCTCTGTACCCCCCTTCCCCAGTCCTGAAAACCTGTGCATTCACTTATCTGGAACCTGAAACCAACCTGAACCCCTATTCCCGGGCATCGGCAACCACGGTGCCCATTTCTGGGCACCGAAACCCCTCTGAACCTCAATTTTCAGGCAGCAGAACCCCTTGAACCCCTGAACCCAGGAAGGCAACCCCCTGAACCCCATCCTGCTACACCGGGACCCCATGCGCCCCCATATCCAGGAATTAAACTCTTCCAAACCCTCCATTCTCACGCACCGGGACCACCCTGCACACCTTTATCCAGCACCAATGTCCCCCCTGCACCCCCTTTCCTGGCCCTCTCCCTCTCAGAGAGCCCAGTCCCCCTTTTCCTTGACCCCGGGATTCCCTGGACCCCCATTCCTGCCTTTCCAAGCCCCCACCCTCCACTTTCCTTAATCTGTGCACCCCTTTTCCTGGGTACAGGGTCCCCCTGTGTTGGAGTGAGTGAGTCAGGGGTCTCTGAATTCTTCAGAGAGAAACCAGAGTGCAGGGATTGAATTAAAGCCTTTGGATGGATTGAAGTATATTAAGCCACTCACACATAAAGTAGACATTTCAGTAGAAGTTAGTAATTTTAGGGTGAGCTCTAATGCTTTTAGTAAGTGAAAGGTTTCAAATGCCAGAGTAGCAGAGCGAGATCTAGTGAAGCTTGAAAACATATTGATATTTTCAGCAAGAGGCTCCAGGCTCACAGTGGTAGACAGGACATAGACATAATAGAGCTATAGTAATATTGCTTACACTTTTCAAATAGAACAAGATAGGTTGTATGCGTAGTTCTATACATAACCTGGTGTTCTAAGAAACTGGAATTCTAATAGGTTAAGGAGTGGTGGTCCGAGCTTGTGTCTTGGCTTGTTGGGAAAATCCTATATAAGATATGTATTGGGGAGAGTTGTTGCTTTTCAGCCATGGGCTTTTAGCCATTGGCTTTTGCCAGGGCTTTTAGTCATTTGCTCTTTGCCAGGCATTTGCTTTGCTACTGCTTTGCTTTGCTATTGCTTTACTGCGTGCCTTTTGAGACTGATGTGCTTTGTAATAAGAGGTGTTTTGTAATAAATAACCATTTTAACTATTAACTGCTTTGCTTGTTTAAGATAACCCAACGGATTAGGAGCCTAAGATCTCTGGAATAGGTGCCTAAGAGCACTGGAGGTCCGAGAACCTCACAGGGAGCAGCTGACAATAACGGAGTGGGCGATGTGAAAGAAGAAATAGGGAGAAGGGTGGACATTTCCTATGGGGAGATGAGTGTGAGGCGCTTGATCAGCAGCCCGGAATGGACCTGTGGGCTCTGGTGAACACTCAGTGCCAGCACAACCACGAGCTGATAACCCCATTCCTCATGGAGTGCAGAGCTGAGCGAGGGGCAGAGCAGGTCCCGTCAGGCTCTGGCCTGGGAATGACCCTGGAGCCCCTCAAAACATCCCTGGGAATCACCCAAGAGCCCCCAGCACTCCTTGTGCCCATCCCCGGGGCTTCCTGCCCCCTCCCCCAGTGACTCCTGTGGCTCACCCAGTCCATCCCAATGCCACCTCAGTTTATCCCACTGTCCCATAGTCCCTCCCAGACCCTGCTCATCTTTCTCAGTCAATTCCCAATCTATTCTCTGTCCATTCCCAGTCTTCTCAGGCCACTCCCAGACCTCCACCTTCTTTCCCAGTGCACCCCTAGTGCCTCCCAGTCCATTTCCATTTCCCTCTCAGTGCCACACTATCCCACTCCCATCTCTCCCAGTTCCCCCCAGCTGATCCCAGTGTGTCCCCACTCTATCCCAGTGCCCCCAGTGTGTCCATCTCGCTGGGCCCTCGGGCTCCCAGCCCATCCCTGGCTGCCTCCTTTGCTCTGTGATGGATTTCTACCCTGCCAAGGTTCAGCTGAGGTGGTTCCAGGGCCAGCAGGAGCTCTTGGGGCACGTGGTGGCCACCGACCTGGTACCCAATGGGGACTGGACCCACCAGCTCCTGGTGCTGCTGGAAACCTCCACCCTCCTCAGTGTGGGGTCACCTCCAGCTGCCAGGTGGAGCACATCAGCCTGGAGCCCCCCTTGAGCCGGCACTGGGGAATGGCCTGGACCCCAAAGTGTGGGGGAGTGGGGGAGGCACTGCGGGGGCTGGGAGAGGGGTTGGGATGTGCTGGGAGTAACTGGGAGAGAGCCTGGTTTAAATTGGGAGTAGGGCTCGAGGGTCTAGAATAGCTGAGAAGGGGTTTGAAAGACGTTGGGGAGGGTGGGATGGGGTTCCATGCCCATGGCACTGGGAGGGAGTTTGGAGGTACTGGGAGTTTGAGTGAGTCTGGAGAGGCTGGAAAAAGATCAGGGATTGGAAAGCAGGAGTTGGAGTGAGGTTGGTTGTGCTGGGAAGAGACTGGGAGGGTCTTGGTGAGCCGTGGTGGGGCTGGGAAAGGACTGGGAGAAGGTTTGGCAGTCCTGGGGTGGTGGAAGGCAACTGGGATGGGGTTATGGGATTCTGAGATGGAGAGGAGGGGCTTTGGTGGATCTTGCGGAGGCTGGGAATAGATTGGAAGGAGGTTTCAGGGGGTCCTGGATGGGCTGGGGGTGGTTGGGTGGATGTTTAGAGGGGCTTGGAATGTTTGTGAGAGGTCTGACCCCTGTAGAACCCCAGAGATGCCGCTGGACACCGCCTGAAGCAAGGGGCTCATGGGGATTAGGGGCACTATGTTTGCCTTCGCCTTCCTGGTGCTGGGACTTGGCTTCTACCTATACAAGAAGGTGAAGATGGGTCCCGGGGGCCATGTTCCAACCCTTGAACTTGTGTGCTCCCCCTAGGGACCCCCAGCCCGGTGTCACCCCCTCTTCTCTGCCCACAGAGCTTCTGACCCACTGGTGGCTGCAGCCCCTCCCCGTGGCCTCGAGCCCAGCCAGGACCCTCTGCTCCATCCCTATGCTGATTTTGGGGGGTTGTGTGTCCCCCCCAGCCCCACTGTCACTCTGCCACCACCCAGCTGGTCCCAGTGTTCCCAATAAAGCTTCCCAGTTCACCCTGGTCCTGTTTATTGGAGGGCAGTGGGGAGGACCTTGCAGGCGGGCCCTTACTGGGGGGGTGGGAGACCCGGCCCTGGGATGGATCTGGAATGAGGACCCGAGTATGTCCCCACTGTCACTCCACTCTGGGTACCCTTGGGAGGCACATGAACCCCAACACAGCACCCAGGCCAACCCCAAAAGGCACCAGGACCTCCCTAAAGTGCCTGGGGAATTTGGGGAGGGGGCACGTAGGGGGTGCCCAGGCAGGACCAAGAGCCCAGCACTGCCCCAGCCTGACCTGCCCCAGCTTCATCCCAGCTCCTCCTGCAGGATGCTGCTGAAAACCCCCAAACCCCGGCACAGGGTCACCTCCAGCTGCCAGGTGGAGCACATCAGCCTGGAGCTGGGGTTGGGAAAACTCAACAGTGGGCGGGGGGGAAGAGTGGGTGCTGGACCGGGTGGGGAGAGGAGGGATGGAGGAGAAGAGATGGAGGAGGAGGAGGAGGGATGAGGAAGGAGCAGGAGAAGGGCCAGAAAGAATAGGAAGAGGAGGCAGGATTAGGAAGGTGGAGAAGTGGGACCCCTCCCAACATGCAATTTTGGGGGTCCCAGCCCCTCTTCCCTCACTCTTTATGCGCACGGCTCACCAGCCCCCATCCCATGCTTGGTTTTGGGGGCTCCATGCTCTTTTCCCCACTCTTTCACTCCTACCCACTACCCCTAACCCACCACCCCCATCCCACATGCTTGGTTTTGGGGGTTCCAGGCCCTCCTCCTTACTCTGGAGGTCCCATACTCCCCATAGCTCACAATCCAAGAACCTTATTGCCGCTTTTTCCTGGGAGGAATGCCTGAGGTTTCGGATTTCTGAGGCGTAGTTTTGAAGTTGGACAGCTCTGTTTGGCTTTCCCTCTCCCTCTTGTGGCCTCTCAGCTGCCCCTGACATCCCTGGGGGTGCTGGCATGTCCCTCCAGGACGTTTCATTCCCTCCCAGGAGCCCAGTGCCCCGGCTGGGGCTCCAGGGCAGGGGTCCTTGAGCAGCTGCCCCAGAACCTCCACCAGGGTCTCCCCAGCACAGCTGAGCCGCTCGGCCTGGGGTCCCCAAAGCCTCAGCAAGCCCCAAGTGCCTCCCAGGAACCCTCAACTCCTCAAACCCAGCATCCCCACAGCCCCTGCAAGTTCCTCCCATGACACTGGCCGTGGCCATGTCCCCACATGTCACTGGCCATGTCCCCATGTCCTCACCATGGCTGTGTCCCCACCATGTTTCCATCCCTGTCATTGTACCCCACATCTCCATCCATGCCCATGTCCCCATGTCCCCAAATGGCTACATCTCCATGTCCATTTGTGCCCCATATCACTCTCCGTGTCTGTGTCCCACCATGGCTCTGTTCGCATGTCCCCACCCCATGTCTTGTTCAGCTCTTTAGTTTTAGTGTTGGATGTTTTAAAGGATGAAGAAATCAAAAGCAAAATCAAGTCGAGAAGAAAAGCATTTCCTTGTCCATGCCAGCTGAAGATCCATGTGCTTGGGTGGGAAAGAAGAATCTTTCCTGAAAGGGTTTCCACGCCAATGCCTCCAAAATCTTGGTCTTTACCCCAGTCCATCACCATTTTCCTGCAGAAGACTCCCTTTAGTAAAAGGAAATCAAAATCCTCGAATCACTGTGATTGAAAGAGACCTCCAAGACCATTCAGTATTCCTGGATGCTACCAGAAGACAGGATTGAAAGCAGATTTTCTGGCATTGAAAGTCAACAGATCCACTCTCCCCAGTGTCAGTTTGTGTCCTAATGGACGTTCCTGCCCCTGTGTTCATCCAGGTGTGCACAGGGAGACAGGATGATGCAGAGCTCCCTCAGCCAGGTGTGTTCCCAACACGAATCACCAGCATGACGGATCACCAGGGCTCTGCCCAACGGGGGTCACTGGGGATCATCCAACACAGAGCCTCCCATGGGGGATGGAGCTGGAGCAGAGCACGAAGCTCTTCCCACAATCACAGGGCTTCCCTTAGTGTTGCCTACATTTGTGTCGGGTCAATGCTGAGCTCCTGGAGAAACTCTTCCCACACTCAGGACACTTGTAGGGGCTCTCCCCAGTGTGGATGCGCTGGTGGACAGTGAGGTTGCTGTTGCATTTGAAGCCCCTTCCACAGTCAGGGCAGCGGAAGGGCCTCTCCTCTGTGTGAATCTGCTCATGAACGAGGAGATCAGAGCTGGTCTGAAACATCTTCCCACAAACAGGACACTGGTAGGGCCTCTCCTCTCGCCGGTATCTTCTCAGGGCGGACATCCGCCCAAAGCTCTTCCAACATTCCAAGCAGGTGTATGGCTGCTCCCCAATGTGGATCACCTGGTGCCCTGTCAGATGAGATATTGTATTGAAGCTTTTCCTGCATTTCCCACACTCGTAGGGCCGTTCCCCAGTGTGGGTCACCACGTGTTGGGTCAGGTTACAACTCTGGCAGAAGCTTTTTCCACATTCCCCACACTCATAGGGCTTCTCCCCAGTATGCATCCTCTGGTGCTGGATCAGCTGCAAGTTGTAACTGAAACCCTTCCCACATTCCAAGCATTTGTGGGGCTTCTCCCCTCCAGGAGGCTTCTCCACCAGCGCTGAGCTCCACTTGGATCTGCGGTCGCCTTCCCGGCTCAGGGAGGGTCTTTCCTCCTCACAGCCCCCTGGGATGGGTTTGCAGCTCCTGCTCATGAGGTAACTCTGGGGCTCTTCCTCCTCCTCCATTAACCCACGGCTTGGGAATGAAAAATCCTAGTTTGGGAGAAAAACCAAGAGGAGAGGGCCTTTCTTTGGCTGGGGGTTCCTCCTTGCCCAAGTTCATCTCAGGAAATCACTGGGCATCTTGTGTCTGTAAGAGCCTCTAAAACAGCAAGATTCAGATCAGAAGTTCTCCGAACATCAAGACACAGATCAAAAACTACTAAAACAGCAAGACTGAGCCAAAATCCCCTCCAAAATATAAAAATTCAGGTCCTGTAAAAAACCGAAGAACCATCATTTAGCCCAAGAAAGCTCAGAAACTCCAAGATCCACCCCTGTGAAAATCGTGGATCAACCTCTATGGTCACCTGCTGCATGTAGGTGAAGCAATGCTCCTGGGGCTGTGGGGGGAGGCAGCAGATACAGGGAGGGGTGGAACCTTGTGGTGTTTATTGTTTCTGCTCCTCCTCTCCTGTCCTGGCTCTGGAGCTCTGCCACATGAATGCAGCCATGGGGGCAGCGCCAGGCTGCCCCCAGCTGCTCGGGCGTGAGCGGCTGCAGTGGGACCGAGCAGGGCGGGAGCGCCGAGAGCTCAGCTGCCCCCAGCTAAGAGGGAGCCAGCAGTGGGTGCTGGGCCTGGGGGCAGCAGGAGAAGGGAAGGAGAAGCAGGGCTGAAGAACAAAATGATCAAATGACGAACGCAGTGATCGTCTCCCTTGGGGGGCGGTGGCACCAGGCATGGATTGGGTACCCGAGAGTGACCAGGAGACAGACGAGTGACAGATCAGGGGGGCAAGAGTCGGCAGCCAGAGAGCACTGAAAATCTCATCAGTGAGTGCAGTGGGATCTTCAGGGACTAAACATGGCAGGGCACCCATGGAGGGGAGAAAGGGAAGCCAGGAAGGGCTCCTGACAAAAGGGAGATGATCCCAAAATATCTCTGAAGGGTCCCTTGGGAGCATGTTGAGGGAGTTTGCACATTCCCCCAGAGGTAATCAAGGACATGGACACCCAAGGGGGCAATAAGGGAAATCCAGAAGGGATTGAGACAAGAGTATTCAGGGGATAAGTGGGAAAGATGAGCTGGTGTGTTTTATTCACCCAGTGTTAGAAGATGTGGAGGATGGGTTTGAATTCAAGAGCTTTTCTTTATTGTTAATTCTGATTGTAATTTACTGAGAAGGGATTTCATGGCTAATTTGGTAATGCAAATGAGTATTGTAAAGGTGATACAGAGTTTGCCTTTGTTTGGCAAATGTCTGGCAAGGCCTATACTGAAGTGAACTCAGAAGTGTGGGCACCTCCCGGAAAACAGGGGAAATTAGATATGGAGTCTCTGCAAAGTACTTTGAAGCAACCAGGACAAGTGTGTCTAAAGCAGTACCCTATTCCAAGGCAGGGAAGGAAGGGCTCACAGCCTGTTATTGAGTCCCTGCTAAAGGCAGGGTTTTTGGAGCCAGGGATCTCTCCCTATAATGCTCCTATCCTGCCAGTCAAGAAATCGGATGGAATTGATAGAATGGTGCAGGACCTAAGAATTATAAATGAGATTATTAAACCCAGGCACCCCACAGTCTCAGATTCTTCGACCATCTTGAACCAGGTTCCCTCCTCACACTACCACCATTCAGTACTTGCTGTCAAAGATGCTTTCTGGGGATGCCCACTCACACAGGATGGTAAACTGTATTTTGCCTTTCAGTGGGAACAAGAGGTAGAAGGGAAAATGGTAAAGACATGGACGGTCCTTCTGCAGGGATGCATGGAAGCACCAGCCTCATTTGGGCAAGCCTTGCAGAAAATACCACAAGAATTTACCCCACCCCAGGGATTGGGTTAATGCAGGATGTGGATGACTTGCTCCAATCAGGAGGACAAGAAGTGACAGAAGAAGCCCCTGTGAAATGGCTGAATGGTCAGGCTAAAAAGCATCTTCGAGTATTCAAGATAAAAGCGCAAATGGTGGAGAAAAAGACTAAATATTTGGGACATATTTTGACTGAATTTTGTGGTGTATTGACCCAGAGGAGGACCAGGAAATCTCAGAAGTAAGGTTACCCAGCACTAAAATGGTGCTGGGACAATTCTGAGGATTACCAGGCAATAGCTTGAGCTGGATGGAGGACTCTCTGTTTCAGCCAGAACACTGTATGACTTATTAAACCCACACAGACTCAACATTGTGCTATGGACACGCCAAACAGCAAAACTCCAGAAAACGAAATAAAACCAAAATGATCGGTTCCCCAGTCATGGCTCTTTCACACTCAGAAAAGAAATTTGAAGTGTTTGTGGATGTTAAACAGTGCCATGAGAAAGGAATCCTTGTGCTAAAACATTTAACCCACTGTTCAGACTGGACTCACTGCCTGCAGAATTATGTAGCCACAGCTTAAATTGGACCTGAGGCCCAAGAAATGAAGGCAGGAGGATCTCCTGCTGCTCAAGTCTGGCACCAAGTTAAAGCTTTGATAACCAAAAGAGCCCCTAAATGGATGAGCAGTGCTCGGTGATGCCAGAATGAAACTTGTTCAGTGGCACAGGAGGATTTAGAATTGAGGACAGGGGAAAGGGTTGAACCCAGACTCCTGTTTGAACAGCCTGCACAAGGACTGGGAACAAACCCATGGCTGCATTCCAGTGACAGAGCTCCAGAGCCAGGACAGGAGAGATTGAGGAGACATTCCCTGGCCTGAGGGACAAAATGTGTTCATGGATGGGTCTGCAAGGGCAGGAAAAAGGAAAAGAGTTCCAAGACAGGCTCTGATTAAGGAAAGGGAATTAGAGCAAGCACAGTTACCACCCGCATAGTCAGCTCAACCGCTGGAGCTGTGTGTGCTTGGAAGAGCCTGGCACTGAAATGCCCTGAGTAGGAAGGCTCAAATATCTACTGGGGACAGCATGGCAGCTAACAGGGTGGCAAAAGCAATTCTGACCTCTTCAGCAACCACTGAATCACTTATTAAGGTATTTCAAAAACAATTAACTCCAAGATAAGGGAATGAGGAAGCAACAGACTGAGATGGGGAACTCATTTTACAGGAAAGATCCTTCAGGGGGTTATGGCTGCTTTAGGAATACAGTGGGACCACCACAAGCCCTGGCACTCCCAGAGCTCAGGTCAGGTAGAAAGAACGAATGGAGAAATAAAGAAACTCCTTTGGGAGTGGATGATAGAAATGAAGATGCCACAGGTACGGCTTTTGCCATTTGCTTTGGCAAGTATAAGAGCCAGATCCAGGGCAGATATTCAATTGTGCCCCTTGAAATTGGTGTTTGGAATTCCTTACCCTGCTAATTCTCCATCTAGTGAAGAGTGGAGATAAGGGATGTAAGCTCAGCACGGGGGGACCCCTCACCCTGGGCTCAGGGGCTCTCAAGCCCCGCAGATTTGCACTTCCCGGCTGCAGCAGCAGCACGGGAGCCCCACTGAGCCTGCACTGAAGGCACCGCAGCAGCAGCCAGGGCTCCACAGCGGGGGCAGCCCCTGGGCCTGCCCACACATCCTCTGCTCAAATCCTCTGCCTGGCCACCCTCCTTTGGCATCTCCAGCCCTTGGGGCCAATCCCTGCTGCCACTGCTGCAGCATCGCTGCTTTCTGTGCCTGCACTGCCACAGCTGCTGGGGAACACAACGGCACAATTCCACTCTGGCTCTCAATTACACTCACACACTGGGCTGGGGGGATTAGAAAATCACAAAAAAACTGGGCTGGTGCTTAAAAATATACCTCGTTTAAATTTTTAAAAATTTATTTCTCTACTCAGGCCTTGTTTGCCTTTGCCTCAGGGAAAGGATTTTTAAAGGGTTTTTTTCAAGGGCTGTTACACCACTAAACAGAGATGAGTTTAACATGTCAACAGACTGGGAATGGCCCAAAACATACTCACAAAGGTAATGCTCATCAACAAAAGAATAAAGATCATCAGCAAACACCAAGGAACACCCACCCCATACACAGCCGCAAGGCATAGTTGGAGAACCTAGTATGCAAAAGGCTGAGTAGGAAATCCAGGAGTGCAGACCTAATTAATATCAGAGGAGGATAAATCCAGGGCCAATAGGAAACCAAAGAGTAAGAACTACGAAAATTTGAAGAAATGAACACTAAACAATGGATTTCTATGGGTTCAGACTCTATAAATATAGGAAAAAGCTAGTAAACCTCACATATCAGGGAATGATTTTCTCTGCACACCCGTCGACCTGTGGATATTGCGATTTCTGGCACACATCCTTGCCAGAATCAAGTAATGCCTTGACTCTCGAATGCTAAAGACACCAAGTAAAAAGCAGGTTCTGGAGGGGGAACATGTGAATCATCCATTGGCTGCTCAGGAAGAGCTTCAGATCCATGCAACCAGGAGAGCAGCTATAGAAATGCAAACTAAAACTGTTGAGGCAAAGTACCCATTTAGCATCTTAATTACAGAATTAGATTACCAGCTGTCCTCGAAATAATAACCAACCAGACAAATCCAGCTCCTGACCTTCCTGCCAACCCAACCATGCCAGAGAAAAAGATGACATTTATGGAAAATTGAATGACTCAAACTGATGTTTGCAAATAGATGAACACCGTAAAGTGGTGAAACATAGAACAAAGGAAATAAGAAAGTAGCATATAATCCGGTCGAAATGTGGAAAGGGTGGGAATGGGACACATTTTCGTGGTTCCCTGGCAGACCATGGCTTAAACGAATGCTGTTCCTCCTCTGATGTGCTGCAGCAACTCTCATCTTTTTCCCATGCACGACACCTTGCTGAGTGCAGCTCATTCAGCAGGTGAGCAAGGGGATGCAGGTGGCAGCCAGGCCTGATCCAGAAACGGCTACAAAAGGACAGGGAGTGAGGGCACTGAGAAAAATCCCAAAAACCAAAGAGGAGCTAGGAAAAGAGATTGAGTAAATAGTAAGTAAAAGATTGTAAAGATAGTTCTTGAGGAAAGAAGAGGACGGAGTGAAAGCAGTAAGACTAACACTGCAGTGGGGTGCATATTAAAAGGGGCATGCAGCAGGAGGATCGGGAAGTCTGAACCTTCCAAGTACCTCAGCAAGTGGGGAAAGGGAGAGGGAGATGCAGCCGGGAAAATGAGGATAAAAAGGAGGCTGCGTTTTAGAGACCGCATGGCAAATGCTGCATGGCCTCTCCCTTTGTTCATGAAAAAGTCGCTTTTACAGGACTCCTCTGTCTCTATTGTGCACACAAAACTCTGGCGACGTGAATTTTCCCGCGCAGCCTCAGGAGCGCCCCAGCCCCAGCGCTGGAGCCACGGCGCCGCTCCGCTGCGGCCCCGCCCCCAGCCCCAGCCCCGCCCCTGAGCAGCCATTGGCGCCGCTCTTCCCTGTCAGCCAATGGCAGCCCGAGTCTGCAGTAGCGTCACCGGTCGCCGGGCAGGTCCTGGCATTGCCGCAGGCTGCGGAAGTCAAAAGCCAAAGTGCCCGAGGGAGCGGGCAGAGGGTATGGGGGCAATTCCGGCGAATTCCCCTGGATCCCCTCCTGGGATCCCCCGGGACCCTCCCGCGCGCACTGCGGGGCCCCCGGGGCCGGGCTGTGCTCAGCTCCCGGGCCTGCGCTCCAGCTCTGCCTGCAACCCGCCGGCTTCGGCACAAAGCGGGGCAAGCACCGCCATCCGCGGATCCATTTTTTCCTGCGGCTGCGGCTCTGAGTCCCGGCGGAGGAGGACTGGGCGCTGCGACTGCGAGCCCTGATTCCCAGTCTCCTTCTCTCTCCTTCTCCTGTTCTCTCCCTTTCCTGTGGGTGATCATCAATCCCAGAGCGGCCGGAGAGCCCCGTGCCCAGTTCAGGTTTCCCAGGAAAAGGAGGCCTGGGGGTGAGATGCCCTGGGCCGGCCGGGAATGGGGGTACGGGGGTCCCCGGGGTGAAGGAAACAGGAAGTCCAGGGGCTGCGAGAGGAGGATACCCGGGGATGGGGGTCCGGGATTGTTGGAGGAGGATAAGGGGGTGCAGGGGGTCCCGGAGCTGGGGAAGGAGATGCGGGGGTTCCCAGTGCCCAGGAATGGGGATTCAGGGGGTCCCAGTTGGGCTCCCCAAAGGCCCTCCCAGGGGGGAGCAGGAGCTGGGGCAGAGAAAAGGGGGTGACCCCGGCATGGAGGGACATGGGGGAGTCTCACGCACTCCGAGGGGGGGACATGACCCCCGGGGACACCCCCTCACCTTCTGCTGCAGTGGAGGCCGAGCCCCAGCCCAGGCAGACGAAGCCCAACACGAAGCCCCGAACCCCGGCAGCATCTTGGGTGGGCGTCGGGCGGCAGCTCCGAGGCCGGGAGGGGCAGGATCCGGGAAATGGCGGCGGCTGCCGGGAAAGAGACTGGGATGGATTGGGGCAGGCTGGGATGGAATGAGACACTGAGATCCACTGGAATACACCGGGGCTAGGACTGGGACCCACTGGGAGCAGGATCAGACCACACTGGGACCCAGCAGGACCAGAACTGGAGCAACAGGGATCATGATGGGACCAACTGGCAGTGACTGAGAGTGACTGGGATCATGCTGGTGGAAACTGGAACCTTACTGGGACAAGTGGCTGTTACCTGGAATGACCACTGTCACAGTCCGAGGTACCTCCTTAGACTTGAGATCACTTCAGGAGGACATAAAGGTGGTGTGGAGCCCAGTTTTTTCTGATGCCCACCGATGAGAGACCGCAGGAGGCTGTTCTTAGAGGTTTTCATGGCTGTTTATTGTTTCTTATCTCAGGAATTCTTTGTCCAGCTAACAGTGGTCTGTTCAGCCGGGCGTCCAGGGCAGAATCCACCTGGCAGAGGTAGGACTTATTTTTTATACTCTAAATTACACACTAGATATTGATAATAACTTTTCAATACAATACAACTTTGTTAAACGGTCCAGCTTTGTCCCCATCCAATCTGAAAGTGCCAGCATGCCACCCAGCATGGATGACACGGAGAAGAAGGAGGAAGAGGTATACCCTGCCCCAAATCCTCCATCTTGGCCACGAGCCCCTTAATATAAACATTCTAGAAATCTACTAATTCTACATTCTAACAGCCTAATTTACACTCTATTTATTTTTGCAGCTTGCATTTCTTCTCTTAATGTTGGTAAATTGTTCCAAGGAGCTAAATCCAGCCCCTGAGACATTTGGTCTCATTCGACGGTCTTTGGGGACCCCGCCAGGGCGGTCTTGAAGCCCCCAAGGAAGCCAGGGGAACACCCTGGGCTCCCACATCTCCCCCCTCTGTTTGCACTAAAAACACCTCTTTCACAGTTTTCACCATGGCATGCCGAATGCATTGAATGATGCATGGCAAAATGACAAGAAGAACTACAAGCCCCACTAATATATAAAATCCTACTTTCAAAATTTTTTTTCACAAAGGTAAAAGATCAAAAAGTCAAACAGACCATACAACCGTGATCCAGTAACTTCTCCAAGCTTTGCCACACCTTCCTGCAACTGTCTTATGTTCTTACAAATTGATTTTGAATGATCAGACAAGTTCATGCAGCACATTCCTACAAATTCTTCACATCCATGCCCATGAGTTAGCAGTAAGTAATCAGTTGCTGCTCTATTTTGAACAGTGGCCTTTCTCACACTGTTGACATCAGTTAACATGTCACTCAGTGCAAGAGGGATAGCTTTGGCATTTTTGCTCAACCAAAAACCCATACGATCCAATTGAGCCAAGGCCGCCCCTGATTCCATTTGAGGTGAGAATATCGCTACCACAATTCTCTGTGCCTTGTTCCATGTATGGAAATTATCATCACAACTCGGATCGTATTGTTTGATTGCTCTCTTTTCTCTGTGCTTTAGTTTTCTTAGAATTTTTAAATCTGGGGTTAACAATGAAAGTCTCCCGATGCTGCATGGACCTCCTCTGACTTTCGCAGGGATACCAGCCCAAATTCTGTCCCCACAAATGAAAAATGTTCCCTGCGTAACTGAGCTGGAACTCGGAAGCATGGTTTGTTTGAGACTACAGTATAGTTACACAACAACAAAGCATTTTTATATACATCATGATTCCAAGTAACATCCATTGTTTGGTTCTTTGTCACTCCTGAAACATTAAATACCATACAAAAGTCCATTCTTGTCAAACCAAAAATTTCTAATTTTTCTGGTTAGAAAGAGGCCACAGGGAGAAATTGAACCCACACATGCCATCCATTCACAGGAGTTGTCACAACCTGCAACGCCCATGAAGGGATGCCCTCCGGAATGGGCCATTCTTTCACTGGCAATCCCACCAGACATGTTGAAAATGGCTTTTTTGGCCTGGAATGTCTCAAACAAATCGTGTCCAACCCCACTGTGCTAAATTTTCCCAAACATTCTCCCTTGGCTGCATCACTGGTAGATCCACTTCGTTACCTAACGTAGTTGACAAAAAGATAAGATACAACAACATATAAACAAACATGTTTCACTGTCAGTCCTTAAGTCTTTTGTGTGCCATCTGAAGAGGAGTTTGCGTCCTTTGTCTTTGATTCTGTCTGCGAGCTTCCTTCTTCACATTCAGGATTGGTGTCTGCTTGCGTTTAGGCTTTGGATATGGTTTCACGTATTTCGCAGGGACCCACTTCAATCCTCTATCTGGGAAACACAAGCAAAACCTTTTCCCCACGTGATTAGTTTGAAAGGTCCTTCGGTTTTACCTGTTTCTAAATTTCTGATCAAAACCAAAAGATTTTTCTTCAGCTTTGCCCTTGTATCATTCGTAAAATGTCTTCTAATTGGTGGAGTTCGCTCTGAAAAAGAACCATTTAAGAAGTTTAATACATATAAAACTTTTGTTCAACCACATGTGAGGTGTAGCCTCTGCCTCCTCCCTTTTTTGTTTTTCTAAAATTGCTCCTGAAAAGATGTCAACTGAAACGTGAATATTTTTCAGTTTTTCAAACGGTGAATATTTTGTAATGTCTGTCTGCCACAATTGCTTTAACAACCTGTGACTCAGATAATGAATTGTACAAATACCTGTATGATCTAACAATGCAATTACCAAATCCTGTGATTTTTGGTGTGCCCAATCAAAATATTGCTTTTTTAAGGGTAAATATATTATTAAACATGTCATTGTCATCAGCCTTGTTCTTCCCTTTATTATGATCGGAGCTATCATTTCTAAACCTGTAAGAATTGTTTTCGGGGATTGGTAAGATAGAAAAATCCACTCTATAATTAAAAGTGAGTCTTTCTGAGACTCGTCCCATTGAAAAATTAAACTATATAACTGTGTTCCTTCTCCCAACACTGCTAAACAAAAAGACAATGAATCTACATAGCGATGTGCTTGTCTTTGCTGTATAGTTTCTGCAACTTTTTCCAAAGCTCTTCGTGCTTCCAGTGTGAGAGTTCTAGGAGATCTGATATCGCTGTTTCCTTTCAGAAGATTTAATAAAGATGAAATGATGACAGTGGTAATGAAGAGACGGGGTCTTCACGATATGCCATGAAGCCGTTTATTGATCCACAAAGCAAAGTTTATATACTTTTTTACCTATTACTAAAAATAGCGCACCAATCATATTAGCGTTACTAAGTTATATAACTAAATAACATTGCTCAATCTATGCCTCGTTTAAGCTAACTAGGTACCAGGTAGATATTACGAAAATCCCCATAAAAACTGCAGGGTAAGCTCTTCGTACCAAGCACTTTCTTATCTCTTACATTCTTTCTTCAAAATCCCACTTACTCTTGCCACGGCTTGCGGCCTACTCTTGCTAAGGCTTGCGGCTTACTTACGCCAAGGCTTGTGGCCTACTATGGCTAACACATCCATGTCAGTTGTGACAAGCTGAGCAGTGCTTGCAGTCCTGCTCTCTAGTTGTATTCCCACAATGAAAGGTCTTCATTTGTGATTCTTAGAATCGGTCTCATCCAGTTTATCTCTCCAAGAAGTTGTTGTAGGTTTTGCAAATTGCTGACTTTTGAATTGATTGCTATTTTCTGAGGCTTTATTGTTTGCTCTGTGATTTTTCATCCAAGATATTTCCAAGGTGCAATTTCCTGAATCTTTGAAGTGCTAATTTCCAATCCAGCTCTTTGCACTTCTGTGATCACACAGTCACGGGCATCTTGCAGCTTCTGTTGTGTGGATGCTGCAATGAGCAAATCATCCATATAATGAATGATCTTCACTTCAAGATACTTTTCTCTTGCTGGAGCCAAAGCTTGTGCCACATACCACTGGCAAATGTTGGTGAATTCTTGAGGCCTTGTGGCAAAACAACCCAGTGATATCTTTTCAAAGGCTCTTCTCTGTTTAAACTTGGAACAGAGAACGCCATCCAATGAACATCATCTGGGTGAACTGGTATACTGAAAAAGCAGTCCTTGAGATCAATGATCACAAGCAGCCAATCTCTAGGAATCATCGTGAGAGATAGAAGTCCTTGCTGAAGAGGTCCCATTTCTTCCACGATCTCATTCAGGTTTCTGAGATCATGAAGCAATCTCCATGAACCAGAGGTCTTCTTCCAAATGATGAACACGGGAAAATTCCAAGGACTATTTGTTGGCTTGATGTGTCCTTTTTGCAACTGTTCTTTGACTAAATTCTTCAAAGCACTCAATTTCTTCTTTTCCAAGGCCCACTGATCCACCCAAAGATGTTTTATCAGTTTTCCAAGTCAGCTTCTGAGTGATGAGTGCTGCAGTGAGCCCCACTAAAAATTCATTTTCAGATAAATGTTCCATTGTCACAAGAGGTCTTTCCCCCATACTGTAAATGGCTTCTGCATCATGAATGGACGAGTAATAGCTAGTTTTCCTCCTGGCCCTGTGAATGTTACTGCATTTCTGCTCTGCAGGCATACAGAACTTCCTCCTATGCCTGTAATTCAACCTAAAGGTGCTATCAAATTCCAATCTCTTGGCCTGAAAATATATGAGATAAGTGTGACATCTGCTCCCAAGTTCCCCATGTGCTGTCTGGAGAGGAGTTCATTATCTTTGTTTCTGATTCAATCTGTGAGCTCGCCCCTTCACTTCCAGGGCTGTCATCCACCCACGCCTGGGCCCGACATAGCCCCATGTATCTCGCTGGCACCCGTCTCAGTCCTCTCTCTGTGGAGACACAAGCAGAACCCTCTCCCCAAGTAATTAATTTGAAAAGCCTTTCAATTTTCTTTGTCTCTAGACTTTTGATCAAACCTGGAGAATTTTCCTTCAACTACTATCTAACAAAAAATTTACAATACCACAATATTATTAAAAAACAAACCCAAAGTTTACAATCTTCTGCAGGTAAAACACAATACAACGATCAACAATACTTTAAATAACAGACATACATTTACAAAATTAGATAATCCTCAATCCTTAAAAACTGTCATCACCTCAGGGTCTGCAGACAGCTGATAAGCCTTGATTCAATGAGGAATTAGATGGTCATCTCTGGAAATGAACACCAAATTCATCCCAAAATTAGCTTCAGCTGCTGTATTGATAAGGTCAAATTGCCAATCCAAACAACTGGAATATTATTTTGATGCAGAAAACACCTGGGTTTACACAATTTCTCTTTCAGTTAGAATCAAGGCCTGGCCAGAGCCTAAATTCTAATTGGAAGAGAACTCCCTAACATCTTCTTATTAAAGGAAAAAAAACCCTACAATTCTTAACAACAAAAGCTACAATTAAACATTTCAAAGCAAGGAAGAAATCAAATTCCTCCAGCAGCTCGTTTTCTCTGAAGTTCTTCTTTAGGATGAGATGCTTTCAACATGCCATGCTGCTGCAGTGCTTCCGTGTGTCTTGGTTTTGGATAAATTTACGGGAGATATCTCGCAAAGGAGTCCCCCCTAGGAAAATAAACTCCCAAAACTCCTTCCCCCTCTCACTACCGGGTTCGGGAAGAACTTCCATCGAGGGAAAAAAGTGGAAAAAACTTGTTTATTTTAACAAACACACAGGAAAAAAAAACCACTTCCCAGCACCAGGAAAGAACAATCTCCAGATGACACAAAACGTTTTCACCAAGGTGAGTGAGGATGGACGAGCTCGGTCAGTCCCTGCTGGGAAGGGTGCAAAGCTTTTTTGGCAGGCTTCCAGAGGCAGTCTCTGATGTTCAGATCCCTCCGTCCAGAGCTGGTGCAGATCTTCGGGATGAGGGGAAGAAGGGAGAGAGAAAGAGGGAGCAGCTGGGGGCAGGAGAAGCTGGGGCAAAAGCTAGGAGCAAAAGCGGAAGCCAAAGCGGCAAAAGCAGCAGCAAAAGCAGCAGCAGCAGGCCAGCAACAGCAGCAAAAGCAGCAGGCCAGCAGCAGCCCAGCAGCTGGGGGCCCGCCGGGGCGGGGGAGGAACGGCCATGGCGGCAGCAGCTCCGTGCAGACAGAGGGGGGGGCAGGTAGAGGAGTAGTAACCCAGGACATTCTACTTTTTATTTTACATCGTGAACATTGACACACGATTGGGATATATATACCACTATAGAATGTAAAAGCTTTTATTTACTTGCTTAAACTTTCAACACTTATACGTTTCCTTTTATTTTACTTACTCAGGCTTTTAACACTTGTTATTTTTTTTGTTTTACCCTACAATCAGATTTTCCTGAGGTACACATCGTGTTGTTTTATCTTTCTGCATTACTTACCACGTACATCCTGATCTTTGAGCAAAGACAATTTTACGAATGGGTTTGCCTGTACTGGAGGCAGGATTAACTCATACTGCCTTTCTTAATAAACCTTTAACTTGGGCCACTGGGACTTTATCTCCATCCACTATATTAAGGGAGTCAGACTGGGCAGGACCTGCTCGGTTGATGGAACCTTTGGTGTTAACTAACTAAATAACCTTTGCTAGATGTTGTTTCCAGTTTTTAAAAGACTCCCCACCCAATGCTTTTAAGGTGGTCTTTAACAATTTATTGTACTTCTTTACTTTACCCGCAGCTGGTGCATGGTAAGGGATGTGGTATACCCACTCAATACCGTGTTCCCTAGCTCAGGTGTTGACGAGGTTATTTTTAAAATGAGTTTCATTGTTTGACTCAATCCTCTCAGGGGTACCATGCCTCTAAAGGACCTGCTTTTCCAGGCTCAAGATGGTGTTTCGAGCAGTAGCATGGGACACAGGGTAGGTTTTTAACCAGCCGGTGGTGGTTTCCACTATGGTCAGCACATAATGTTTACTCTGGCGAGTTTGAGGCAGTGTGATGTAATCAATTTGCCAAGCTTCTTTGTACTTGTACTTGGACCAACGTTTACCATACCAGAGGGGCTACACTCGCTTGGCCTGCTTGATGGCAGCGCAGGTGTCACAGTCATGAATAACTTCTGTTATGCTGTTCATGGTAAGATTTACCCCTCGGGCTCGTGCCCACTTATAGGTGGCATTTTTACTTTGGTGGCCTGAGGCATCATGGGCCCATTGTGCTAGGAACAACTCTCCCTTGTGCTCTTAGTTAAGATTTATCTTAGACACTCCTATTTTTGCAGCCTGATCTACTTGCTGATTGTTTTGCTGCTTTTTATTGGCTTTACTTCTGGGGACATGGGCATTTACATGGTGAACTTTTACAGGTAGTTTTTCTAACCAAGTAGCGATGTTTTTTTATTCTTCAGCAGCCCAAATTGGTTTTCTTCTGTGCTGCCAGTTCGCCTCTTTCTATTTTTTTAACCATCCCCACAGAGCATTGGCTACCATTTAGGAATCAGTGTACACATAGAGTTTCGGCCATTTCTTTCTTTCTGCAACGTTTAGGGCCAGTTGAATAGCTTTAAGTTCAGCAAGCTGACTTGATTCGCCCTTTCCTTCAGTGGCCTCTGCGACTTGTCATGTGGGGCTTTATACAGCTGCTTTCTACCTCCGGTTTATTTTTACGATGCGACAAGAACCATCGGTGAATAGAGCGTAATGTGCTTCCCTCTGCCGGTAGCTGGCTGTATGGTGGAGCTTTTTTAGCCCAAGTCACTGTTTTTTTTTTCTTTATCTGTGGCACTGAATTTTTTACCTTTTGGCCAGTTTGTAATTATTTTTAAAATTCCGGGGCGATTGAGTTTTTCAATTCGGGCGTGCTGAGTGATGAGGGCAATCTACTTGCTTCATGTGTCACTGGTGGCATGGTGGGTGGAGGGAACTTTTTCGCTGAACATTTACCCCAGCACTGGCAGTCGGGGTGCCAAGAGGAGTTGTGCTTCTGTACCGATTACTTTTGAAGCAGCTTGGACTTTCTTATAGGCGGCCAAGATTTCTTTTTCTGTTGGGGTATAGTTGCCTTCTGATCTTCTGTAATTTTTGCTTCAAAATTTCAGGGGTTGGCCTCGGGTTTTACCAGGCACCTTCTGCCACAGACTCTAAGACAAACCGTGGTTCTTGGCTGCAGAGTAGAGCACATTTTTTACATTTGGCCCCGTCCTAACTGGGCCAAGAGCTACTGCATGGGCGATTTCTTGTTTAATTTGGGCGAAGGCTTGCTGTTGTTCAGGGCCTTAATGGAAATCATTCTTCTTCTGAGTGACCTGGTAAAGAGGGCTTACAATTTGACTGTACTCGGGGATGTGCATTTTTTAAAAGCCTATAGCACTAAAGAAAGCTTGTGTTTTTTTCTTGTTAGTGGGTGGAGACATAGCTGTGATTTTGTTAATAACATCAGTGGGAATTTGACGTCTTCCATCTTGCCACTTCACTTCTAGGAACTGGATTTCACGAGCAGGTCCCTTAACTTTACTTTTTTTAATGGCAAAACTGGCTTTCAGGAGGATTTGGATAATTTCCTTTCCTTTTTTAAATACTTCTTTTGCTGTATTTCTTCACACAATGATGTCATCGATGTACTGCAAATGTTCTGGAGCTTCACTTTTTTTCAGTACAGCCTGGATTAGCCCATGGCAGATGGTGGGACTGTGTTTTCACCCCTGGGGCAGTCGGTTTCAGGTGTACTTCTCGCCCCTCCAGGTGAAAGCAAACTGAGGCCTGCACTCTGCAGCCAAAGGAATGGAGAAAAATGCATTGGCAATGTCAATGGTGGCATACCACCTTGCTGCCTTGGACTCTAGCTCGTACTGGAGTTCCAGCATGTCCGGCACGGCAGCGCTTAGCGGTGGGGTGACTTCATTTAATGCGCGGTAGTCTACAGTCAGTCTTTATTTTTTATCAGGCTTGCGCACAGGCCAGATGGGGCTGTTGAAGGGTGAGTGGGTTTTGCTAACCACCCCTTGGTTTTCTAGCTTCTGGATTATCTTATGGATGGGGATTACAGCATCTCGAGTTGTCTTATATTGCCGGCGATGTACCACTGAAGTGGCAATTGGTACTCGTTGCTCTTTTCCTTTCAGAAGTCTTACATTAATTGGATTTTCAGATAGTCCAGGCAAGGTATTCAGTTGCCAAATGTGCTTTGACATCACAGCAGCTATTCCAAATGCTCATTTAAGACTTTTTGGGTCCTTAAAATACCCACTTTTGAGGTAATTTATTCTTAAAATATATGGGACCTCTGGACCAGTCACAATAAGATATTTCTTTTACTTTTTTTCAGTTAAACTTACTTCAGCTTCTACTATGGTAAAGTTCTGCGATTTACCTGTCACACCAGCAATAGAAACGGATTCTTCCCCCACATATCTTGATGGAAATTATTGTACACTGTGCTTCTGTATCCACTAAAGCTTTATACTTTTGTGGTTTTGATGTGCCAGGCTACTGAATTTACACGGTCCAAAAAACACGGTTCTTCCTCGCCTCACCCTGGCTAGAGGCAGGGCCTCTTTAAGCCTGCTTATTCTTTTTTTCCGGGGCATAGGTTTTAGTAGTTTCTTCAAGAGGGTCAGACATATCATTATCATTATTATGTTTGGCATTTTGATTACAGGAAACAGGAGCAGCTCTTTTTTTGGCGGAACTTTCTTTTTTAATTTTGCTTTTTTTCAGATCACGCACCCGTTGTGCCAGAGCAGCCGTAGGCTTTCCATACCATTTCTTTATGTTCTTTTTAGAATTCTGCAAGAAAAATTACAACTCAGCTCGAGGAGTATACCTCCTCTCCCCATCAGGGAAATGTCTGCGTTGGATACCAGGACGTCTAATTTGCACAGCTGAAATTTGGAGGAGGTTTTTCTTAATGTCTTCTCTGAGCCTCTTATGATTTTCTTCTATGTTGTCTTCTAAGTTTTGCAAGCGTGTTTTTACGGCTGTGATTTTGGCATGTGTTGGGCTATGCACAGGATCCGCATAGGCTTGAAGCTTTTTAGCTATATCAAGAACTGTTTTATGTACCTCTTCCCGCTTTATTATTGCTAAGGCAGAGGCGTATTCAGATGGCCTGAGTCGCACAAGTTTTCTCCACATCACCGGTGTGCATGGGACCAGGTTCGGATTCCTTGTTGTTATATCTTCTGAAAAAATGATCTTCGCCACTGCCGTTTTCCTTAGTTGTTGGATCCCTTGCTTTATGTTTTTTTATTGGGTTTGTTGCATATATAGGTTATCGGCACACAGATATCTTTGTGCCACACTGTCTAAAACTCGTGCCCAGAGGCTTTGAGGGTTAGCCTTTTTCATTATTTTCTGATCGATGACAGGATCATGTGACAGGGATCCCAGGTGTCTCGCTTCGGTGTTATTCAGGATGGTAGCCTCGCCTGCCGCATCCTAAAGCCGGACTAGCCAACTAATTATGGACTCATCGGGTCGTCTTGTATAATTTTTTTTCCGACCACGGAGATTTTTTAGGGAAAGGGACTTATTATTAGTTTCTGATTTCACACTAGTTGTTTTTACTCTTGATTTTGTATCAGGAGGCGTTGAGGGTCTTTCTTCTGCATTTTTATCATTATAATTTACAGGCCGATCGGTTTTCTTTGTGCACTTTTTACTTTTGGTGCTAGTAGCCACGGCCATTGGTTGAAGCTTATTATTTAATTTCGCCTTTGTTCTTAAGTCTGGAGTGTTTACTACATTTTGAGTCACTGGGATGGTAACTAATTTATTTCTGTGTTTTCTGTTTGCTGTCTGAGGTCCTACAGTATTTAACAGGCTACGATAAGCATACGCCAGGGCCCAGCTCACTGCAGTGATTTTTTTTTCTTTAGGGTTATTATGGCACTTCTTTTTCAAATATTTTACTTCAGCTGGGTTTTGAATTTTCTCCTGTGGAAAGTTTTAAACTATAGGATCAGAAAATTCCTTTAACATTTGGCCCAGGTCCTGCCATTTTCCACACCATTCAGGACTCTTCACATTTTGCTTTGCTTCTAAATCAGGAGTTACACCAGCCCTTCTAGAAATTTCAGCTTTTATTTTATATAAGCTGTAAATAGTGTATAAAAAGCTTACTAAATTAAACATCAGAAAGATAATCTTTTTAGTATTTAGGGAAACCTGCACATTTTCTAATAAAGATGCAAAAAATTCAGAGGAGACAAAGGAAAGCAAAGGCTAAAAAGCCTTCTCTCCCTTTTTTTTTTCAACAAACTGAGTGCATATTTATAACCAGGATCCAGAAGATATCCCTGGAACCGATTTCAGCATCTTTATAAACCTCTTACAAGCCATCGCAACCAAGCCCAGTCCGATAAATATTTTGGTCATTATTCCTTTACTATAAAAACTACAAATAAGGGACAGTACTGGAACTATTTCCGGATAAGAAAATAACTCCAGAGACTAGAGAGGTATTAAAACCTCAAAAAACCCTAGTATTCAAAACCACATACCAGCTTTCATCCCAAAAAACATTTTAAATTTATACTAATACACAGTTACAAGGTAATAAAGTTTTTTCTACTTTCTCGAGCCCCACCTTGGGCGCCAAGATTTGTCCTGGTTTTGGACAAATTTACAGGAGATATCTCGCAAAGGAGTCCCCCTAGGAAAATAAACTCCCAGAACTCCTTCCCCCTCTCACTACCGGGTTCGGGAAGAACTTCCTTCGAGGGAAAAAAGTGGAAAAAACTTGTTTATTTTAACAAACACACAGAAAAAAAAACCACTTCCCAGCACCAGGAAAAAAAAACAATCGCCAGATGACACAAAACGTTTTCACCAAGGTAAGTAAAAATGAACGAGCTCAGTCAGTCCCTGCTGGGAAGGGTGCAAAGCTTCTTTGGCAGGCTTCCAGAGGCAGTCTCTGATGTTCAGATCCCTCCGTCCGAAGCCAGTGCAGATCTTCGAGATAAAGGAAAAAAAAAAAAGAAAAAGAGCAGCTGAGGGCAGAAGAAGCTGGGGCAAAAGCTAGGGGCAAAAGCGGAAGCCAAAGCAGCAAAAGCAGCAGCAAAAGCAGCAGCAGCAGGCCAGCAGCAGCAGCAGCAAAAGCAGCAGGCCAGCAGCAGCCCAGCAGCCGGGGGCCTGCCAGAGTGAAGGAGAAACAGCCACGGCGGTAGCAGCTCCGTGCAGAAAGAAAGGGAAAGGCAGGTAAAAAAGTAGTCATAACACTAACCCAGGACACCGTGATAGCAACTCAGGAGAACCATAATACTAGAAATTCATTCTGAGAATGAAGTTCAAATAATTTTCTGGAATTCTGAAAAACACTCAAAACTATAAGAGAGCAAAGGGCCAGGTCACAAAAGGCCTGCCAAAATAAAAGAGTGAATTAATAAAAGGAAAACAAAGAAACATTAAGTTCACAACTTAACTGATTATCTTTACACATTTGATTCAAGGACACGTCTGGAGGCTTTCCAAAACTTACTTGAAATGTTGAAAGACTGCAGATTAAACAATGAAACAGAAAACAAAATCATTCTGTGATACAGAATTCATACAATCTTATTACAGTGTTTTTAAAATTAAATACAGAAACTAAATTTGAACCTTAAAAATCGAACTGATAGATAAATACTGCTTTTCCAATATATATAAAGAAAATTTTGATTCAGATTAAATTTTACAATATAAATAGTAATCATAGAAGTGGTCTTAATTTGTGTTCACAATCACAAATTACAGCATTTCATTGACAATTTGAAAAATGTAAACTAGAAATCCATTGCAATTTGGTTTGAAGAAAAAACTAAAATACTGATAATAAATCTGCAAAGCATAAATTTGCAAGTTTCTTCCTTATAAGAATTCAAAATCTATTAATTTATATTGACAGTATTGCAAATACTTAGAAACTGGTTTCTTTAAAACAATTAATTATAGGAAAATTAAAACTCAATGTTGACATTTGGATAAATGTCCACTCATATCTGAGCAATAACAAATCAGTAAATATAGATGATATCTATTCAAATCAAATACAAAATACCTTATACCTTCACCACTCTTAAGAATTTCAGCATCTTTTTAATAACAATGCAAAAACAAACACCTTTACTTTAACATACAAGAACTGTGAAAATAGAACTGAGTCTCTTATCATGTTCCCTTGGTGTGTTTGTCCTCCACAAAGGAGATAAAAGCAGCTCTTGGCATCTCACCACCCCCCATTCCCCCTTCTTTTAGCAGCACTGGACCCGTGCATGGCAGGGTGGAGCAGCGGGGTGCCGACGGAGCCTCTGGGAGGGGGCAGTGCCACTCCCCCCTCCCTCGGTGAGACCCGGGATGGTGACCTCACGCTGCTGCGCCCAGGTTTTCTCTGGATCGGCTCCGTCCGGGCAGCTGCCCTGCAAATGCTTAAAAGTTGTTACATTTTCTCCCTTTGACTGTACAAAGCATGAATTTCTCTTCTCTTCTGAATCTGTCTTTCCCTAAAACAGGGCAATCCTCTCCTTGTGTCTGGGTTCTGTGTCCCTATCGCTGACACTTCCGGGTTTTGTGTCCCCTGCGCGCTTCTTGTCGTGCTCAGGTGCACTGCCGCCGCTGCCGCTGCGCCCTCCGTGCCCGGGGCCACCCCGTTTGCCGGGCCTGGGGTGGGGGTTGTCCCGCCTGGCACTGTCCTTTGGGCCCGGGCCGCCCTGCCCAGCATCATGCCCGGGACGGGGCCGAGGCCCCCGCCCACACCCGCACGTGGGATCGGATTCGGCGCAGCCTCTGCTGCCGCCCGCATAGTCCCGCCTTTCTGCGTCCTGGCTGCTGCCGCCGCCGATGGCCGGGCCCCGGACATCCCTGCGACTGAACGCATCGAGCCTGCACTTTTTCCCGCTATTTCAGCGGTCCCGACCCTCTCCCCTCTGTCCCCTGCAGCCTGGGGAGTCGTCTGTAGCACCCTCCCGCCTTCTGGGCTCAGGGTTTGTGAAGGGGTGAAGAAGCAAAAATCTAAGTTCTGTAACTTGCTTGGAAATATTTCTAACTTAATTTTTCCCGACCTTAGATGAGGTATTGTGGATTTTGGGTAAAGCACTGTGGGTAGTTCAGGGAAGATGGGTGATTCTGGAGATTCTGACATTTCAGAGGATACACTTTGACCTTCCTCAGGTCCTTCAATTATATTAATTGCACCTTGCTGATAGCAAGAGTGGGCCTGCTGCTGGCAGGGCCTTTGCTGAACCAACTGCTGCTGGCAAGGCAGCCATAAACTTCCCTCCCCCAGCTGATGGCTAGGTGAGAATCCTCCCCCAGTCTCTGAGGGACTTTTGATTGCTTTCTGCCGAGGAGAGACTGGATAAAGCCACAGCTAAACTTTTTTAAGTCGATAGTAGAGTGAGTTATTCCTGGCTGGGAGTTCCATCCGTAGTGTTCCTGTAGTGTGTCTGAAATCTGAACCGTCTTACCCAAAAGCAATTTGTTCAAAATTGATTCGGAGGGTCCTGAAACCAACCAGCAGTGCACAGGAACGAGGCTTCCCGGAATACCTCCTCTCCAACTTTTCTTGGCAGAGGGCCAGAAATCTTCTCCGCAGTCCTCTTCAACAGTGTGCCTCTTCTGAAGTTATGTCTTCTGGGGGTCTGTACCTGCCTTTGCAGGCTACAAGGACCCACCAGGGTCTCTGCTAAACGTCTCTGCCTGGGGTGGGTCTCCTCCAGCGGTGTGCATCTTCTTGAGCTGGGTTTTCAGGGTCCAAGGGTCCGTACCCACCTTTGTAGGCTACAGCCCACCCAGGGATGCCAAATGTCACCTCCCGAGGTGTTTCCTTGGATTTGAGATCAACTCAGGAGGACATAAAGGTGGTCTGGAACCCAGTTCCTTCCGATGCCCGCCAATGAGAGACTGCAGGAGGCTGTTTTTAGAGGTTTTCATGGTTGTTTATTATTTCTTATCTCAGGAATGCTTTGTCCAGCGAACAGCGGTCTGTTCGCCAGACGTCCAGGGCAGAATCTGCCTGGCAGAGGCAGGACTTATCTTTTATACTTTAAATTACCTGTTACATATTTACAATTAATTCCCAATACACTTCAATCTTATTGTAATGTCTAGTTTTATCCCCATCCAATCGAAGGATGCCAAGGTAGCACTTTATCATGCATGACATGAAGAAGGAGGAAGAAACATACCATGCCCCAAATCCTTCATCTTAACCACGAACTCCTTAATATAAACATTTCTAAAAATACACTTTTCTATCTTCTAACAGTCTAATTCATACTCTATTTATTTTTGCAGCTTGCATTTCTTCTCTCAATGCTGGTAAATAGTTTCAAGGAGCTAAATTCAGCCCCTGAGACACTTGGGTCTCATTTGGGGGTCTTTGGGGACCCCACCAGGGCGGTCTTGAACCTCCTAGGGAAGCCAGAGGAATACTCTGGGTTCCCACATACACCCTTCTCCAAAATCATTGTTTCATAAAAACCACAACTGTCACTCCAAGAAAATTATAGCAAACATGTAATCAGAATTTTACTAAGACCCTGAGAACAAGGTGTCAGTTTGTATTCTGACTCTGACAGTGTTCTGTTTTTCTATTACTATATCTTCATTTTAATTTTCCTAGTAAAACACTGTTATTCCTATTCCCATATCTTTGCAGAGAGCTCCTTAATTTCAAAGTTATATGAAATTAGAGGGGGGAATTCTACATTTTCATTTTACAGAGAGGTTGCTGCCTTCCTTAGTAGACACCTGTCTTTCAAACCAAGAAACTGCACTGCTCCAGCTCCATCCCCCATGGCAGGATCCGTGCTGGATGATCCCCAGTGACCCCTGGCTGGCAGACTCCTGCTGATCCCTGGTGCTGCTGATCTGTGTTGGGAAGGTACCTGGCTGGGGCCTCCACATCATCCAGGCTCCCCATGGACTGGATTTTCTTTCCATTTCTCTTTGTTCTTTCCAGAACAGAGCAAAATTAAAGACATTGAAAAAAGGTGTGGATGGGGATATGGGGGGGGATATTCCAGGGGTCCTGTGGGATGCTAGGTTTGAGGGAGTTGAGGGTTCCTGGGAGGGATTTGGGGGTTGCTCAGGGCTTTTCGGGCACCCCAGGCCCAGCGGCTCTGGCTGTGCTGGGAGACCCTGGCAGAAGTTCTGGGGCAGCTGATCAAGGACCCCCTGCCCTGACACTGTCCCCATGTCCTCCTGTCCCCTATCCAGGATCCTCATCTCCCTGCTGTCACTGCCTTTGCCCCCAGCCCATTCCTGTGTCACCCTAATCCTGCTCCCATCCTGCTCCCATCCCAGTCTGGATCCCATTCGCAGTCTCATTCCCTGTCCCATATTCTCTGCCCAGTTGTCGTTCCCATATTCCCAGTCCCATATTCCCTGTCCTCTTCCCCTTCTTCTATTCCTGGTCCCACTCTCATTCCCATATTTGCATTTTTATATTTCCTGTCCCCTTCCCATATTCCCTTTCCCAATGCTGTTCCCATATTCCTTTTCCTTTCCCTGTCCCACCTTCTTAATCCCCATTCCTTATTATCTCTGCAATTTCTATTTCCCCATTCCCTGTCCCGTTCCCATATTCCCATTCCTGGTTCCTGTTTTCATTCCAGTCCCCATGTCCCTGTTCCTATTCCCAGTCCCTGTCCCCATTCCCAGCTGTTGGGCGTGTGTATCACAGAAGCATCTCTGATTCCTTCTGAGAGAACAGAATGGAAAAATTAAATTAAAAACCTTTCAAGATATTAAAGTACATTAAGCCACACTGAAATGAAATAGAGGTCTAAGGATTAGGTTTAAGGAAGCAGATTTATTAGTCTTCATAGATATAAACTAAAAGTATACATCTTAGATTCAAGTAAGGATAAATTATTTTAAGTGTCTGAAAAAATAAATGCCTTAGAATCTAGTGTGAAAAACAAGCTGTAGCGATAGCTTAAAAAAATAAATTCTAGACAGAATAAAAATGTAGTAAGAATATTTTTTATATTCTTCAGATTGAACAGATAGGCCACATGCACAAGTTATAAGTAAACTTTTTCCCAGTATTGCAGAACCAGAATTCTAATAGGTTTAGGAGAAATGTTTCAGGTTCATGTTTTTCGCTCATTGGGTAATTTTTAAATAAAAATCCGTGTATTGCCCTCTCTAGTACCTCTCTCTTCCTCCACCACCATCATCATCACCACTACCACCACAAGAAAGAAGAAGAAGAGGAAGATCAAGAAGAAAAGAACAGAAGAAGAAAGGCCAGGGAGCATCTGCCTCTGGAGACTCTGCGCCAG
Organism: Luscinia megarhynchos; assembly: GCA_034336665.1. Classification (NCBI taxonomy): domain Eukaryota; kingdom Metazoa; phylum Chordata; class Aves; order Passeriformes; family Muscicapidae; genus Luscinia; species Luscinia megarhynchos. The sequence goes on from CM067570.1 coordinate 37,450,711, forward strand.
GCCGCAGCTTTGACCTCTTGCACTAGATAGCTGCTCCTGCTTCCATCAGGACTTTATGGCAGAAAGACTGAGCAGGGACTTTAGGGCCTTGGACTCTTTGCCTTTTGAGCCTGATGTGCCTTCACAATAAACAACAATACGGCAACCAGCAACTGCTCTACTCTTTGAAGATCTGAAGCCATAACCAATCCCGACAGCCGGTCTCATTCCTGATCCCTGCCCCCATTCCCGGTTCTAGTCCTCGTCCCTGGCCTGTATTCTGGGTCTGGGTCCCGTAGTCCTGGTCCCTGTTCCCACTCCAGGTCCGGAATTCCTGCACTCAGTCCTCATTCCCTCCCCACTCACAATCCCAGTCCATTTCCCCATTCCCGCTCCCTGTCCAGTATTCCCGGTCCCATTCTTGGTATTGGTTCCCATTCCAAAATCCCGGTCCCTTTCCCAATTCCCTGTCCCATAGTCACGGTCCCTGTCCCCATTACCGCTCCCATTCCCAGCCTCTGTCCCCATTCCAGATTCCAGTGCCAATTCCCGCTGCCGGTTCTCTGTTCCTCTCCCGTATTCCCGGTCCCAGGAAAGGTCTCAGTCCCATAATCCCGATCCCTGTCCTATAGTCATGGTCCCTGTCCCCATTCCCTGTCCACATTACCAGTCCCCATTCCCTGTCGCCATTCCCAGTCCCTGTCTTCATTCCCCTTCCCTATCTTCATTCCCATTCCCTGTCCCCATTCTGGTCCCTGTCCCCACTCCTGGTCCCTATCCCGATTCCCATTCCCTGTCTCCATTCCCGGTCCCTCTCCCCTCTCACTGGACGCTGCCACCATCACTTCGTCCCCCCCTCATGGCGCTCACATGACCGTGGCAATCCGGCGCTGCCCCCGCCCACCATTTCCAGCGCACAATCGCTCCTGGTTTTGCACAACCATGCCCTCGGCTCTGGCCCCGCCCACGACCAGGTGCAGTCGCCTCCAAGCGCTCTTTGCTCCCAGTTCCCTCCCAGTACTCCCAGTAAGAGCGGCACTGGCAGGGAAAGCGCTCCCAATTCCTGCCTGGGGCTCTCAACATCGCTGCCGCTGCTCTCCCTGTAATTCCCAGTGCTCCCAGTATCACTCCCAGCACAGTGCGGGTCGCAGCTGCTTCGCAACCCCCAGGTTAGAGCGCGGCTGCTTTTGTGTGTCGGCACCTGCCAGGGCCAGGCTGGGAGCGGAGGAGGAGCGGGAAGAAAAGGAGGAAGAGCGGGAGGAAGAGGAGGGACACAGGAGTATTGGCAGGAAGAGGAGGAATGATTTTGGAACCACGCGCTTCCATCGCCCGCCCATACAGACCGCAGCTTCGCAGGTCCAGCACCATTGTCCCCTCAAGAACCCGCAGGTGAGCGAGGAGGAGGAGGTCGCCCCAAATCCATCATGGAGGGGCCTCCAGGATGGTATTTTTTTTTGCGGAGCAGGGGATATTTGGATCTTGCAAGACGCCAAAGCCGAACCGGAAATGACCCTGCAGGTATCCTGGCGGTTCCCACATGGCGATTGCCCAGTACCGGCTGGGAGGGGGTGGTATTGGCTCTGGGGATCCCTGGCAGAGCCGGGAGGGACCGCGGGAGCCCCGGAGCGGGGAGAGCGCAGAAGGGCGATCCCTGAGCTGGGGGATCCCCGGCAGCCTGGAGGGTTGCGGGAGGTTGGTGATGAGCGGGGTCCAGGCCCCTCGAGGCTGAAAGGGGTGCTGACTTCTCCACATATCTTTGGCCAGCGGCACCATCAAACCCAACACGCTCAGCCCTTGTTTTCCTCCCCAAACCAGATTTCCCAAACCTCGGCACCAAGGAGGAGGAGGAGGAGGCCGTGAGGAAGACGAAGATGGCCCGGGAGCCCAGGCAGGCAAGGAAGAAGTCAGTGCCCCTTTGCCCCTGTGTCCTGCTCCATCTCCCAGCCCACCATGGCCCCGGCTGCAGCACAGCCCCGCTGCTGACACCCTCCTGCCGGGGACACACTGGGGGGATCTCCTTGCCCTTCCCTCTGGCACAAACGCAAATCCCATCCTCTCCTTGTCCTTCCTCCCCCGGACAAGGAGCTGAGCACGGACACCAGGGAGGACAAATCCCCGCGGCACAGCCTCGAGCAAGAGGCTGTTTGCAGCGGCTCCACGGAGCAGAAATCCAACGGGGAGGAAAAGCCCCGCAGATTCTGCACCAGGAGGGGCTGCAAATGCAGATCCCAGGGATCCCAGCAGGAAAGACCCAGCCTGGGCCAGGGACGTGGCCAGAGCTCAGAGCTGGTCTGCATGAGCAGCTTCACCATGGGGAGAAGCCGCACAAGTGCTCGGAATGTGGGAAGAGCTTCAGGACGAGATCAGTCATGATCGAACACCGGAGAATCCACACCAGGGAACGGCCCTATGAGTGTGGGGAGTGTGGGAAGAGATTCAGCCAGAGCTCAAGCCTGACTGTGCACCAGAGGAGCCACACTGGGGAGAGGCCCTACTAGTGTGATAAATGCAGGAAGAGGTTTCACACCAGCTTCCATCTCCTCCAGCACTATTGCATTCACACAGGGGAGAGGCCCTTCTGCTGCCCTGAATGTGGGAAGGGCTTCAATCAAAACTCTAATCTCATCAGGCACCAACTATCCACAGCAGGGAGAGACCCTACGAGTGCGATAAATGCCGGAAGAGGTTTGAAAGCAGCTCCAGCCTTCTGAAGCACTATCACAATCACTGGGATGAGAGGCCCTTCTGCTGCCGTGACTGCGGGAAGGGCTTCAAGTGAAACTCCACCCTCATCAGGCACCGGCGCATCCACACCGGAGAGAGGCCCTACGTGTGTCCTGAGTGTGGGAAGAGCTTCTCCAGGAGATTTACCTTGACCCAACACCAACAGAGTCTCCACCGAGTGTAGCCCTGTGAGTGCCCGAGTGCGGGAAGAGTTTCATGCGCTGCTTCAGCTCCATCCCTCATGGCAGGATCCGTGCTGGATGATCCCCAGTGACTCTCGGTTGGCAGAGCCCCACTGATCCCTGGTGCCGCTGATCTCTGGTGCCACTGATCCATCTTAGGAAGACACCTGGCTGGGGCTCCACATCCTCCAGGCTCCCCCTGGCCTGGATTTTCTTTGCATTTCTCTTTGTCCTTCCCAAACACCCAAATCCAGGTTAAAATAAAGAATTTGTCCTTGGGTACATGGGGGAACATTCCAGGGGATGTGGGGGACGCTGGGTTCGAGGGACTTGAGGACTCCTGGGAGGGACCTGGGATTTGCTCAGGGCTTTGGGCACCCCCGGCCCAGCAGCTCCGGCTGCACTGGGAGACCCTGGCGGAGGTTCTGGGGCAGCTGATCAAGGACCCCCTGCCCTGACACTGTCCCCATGTCCTCCTGTCCTGGCTCCCCCTGTCCCCTGTCTAGGATCCTCCTCTCCCCACTGTCACTCCCCTTGTCCCCAGCCCATTCCTGTCTCACCCTACTCCTTCTCCCATTCTGCTCCCATCCCAGTCCAGATCCCATTCCCGGTTTCATTCCCTGTCCATGTCTTGTATTCTCTGCCCGGCTGCCTTCCCAGTCCCATATTCATTGTCCTGTTCCCCTTCTTCTATTCACGATCCCAGTCCCATTCCCATAATTCCATTTCTATATTTCCAATCCCCTTCCCATATTCCCATATTCCCTATCCTGTTCCCCTATCCCCATTTCTGTTTCCTGTCCCATCTTCTAAATCCCCATCCCATATTTTCTATCCAATTGCTATTTCCATATTCCCTCTCCTGTTCCCATATTCCCATTCCCTGTCCCCATTCCTGGTTGTTGGAGTGGGTAACAAAGGAGCCTGTCTGACTCCCTTTGAGAGAGAACAGAATGCAAGAATTAAATTAAAAACAAACATTTTGAGAAATTAAAGTACATTAAACTGTAGAGGAAATTATGGCTGAACAGGGGCATAATATCCTCCTTGAGACTAAATTGCACAACCCTGCATATTACTGAGAGAATGGTGACATTGAGCTATCTGTGTATGAAATATATGAGAATATATGAGAAATGAAAAAATAATGAAATATATGAGAAGTAACAACAGCAAGTAGATGGGAAAGAATCAGAGAGCAGCAACAGCAAGCAGATGAGAGAGTACATTAAAGTAGCAAATAAGTAAGTAGACGTGCAGGGAAAGTATAGAAAGGTAGCAAAGAAGGAGAGAGGATTTGACTAGATCAGGGTGCTAGACTGCTTCAGCCAAGGGGTGGGGAAGATGCCGTAAAAGCGCGTGAAACCAATCAATAATTAACAAGTAGTATGTAGACAATGTTTAAGAACCAATTAAATGCTGGCTAGCTTCACGTGATCATTGTAACAAACTCTATAAAAATGTATGCTTTACTGCAATAAAGAGGACTGACAGACATTCATATACCTCTGTGAGGACTCTGTGAATGCTCTGTGAAGATTTCCTGCTGTCCAGATCAGGTTTTTTCCCCAACATCTGGCATCCGAACAACAGGGACCCCAAAGGATACCGAGGGGCACTCTCCCGGGACGCCGAGGGACTGCTGGCTTCCAGGGCTCCTCATGGACCTCCGAGGGACGTCCAAACGAGCTGCCGAAGGAGCTCCAGGGAGCTTCCAGGGATCGACCTGCATCGAGACTCTCCAGGACCTTCTACAAATAGGTGAGAGCACAGGGTTTGCCTCACCTCTGGGAGCCTTCAAAAAACTCCCTTTGGGACAAATAGGTGAGGGTACACAGTTTGCCTCATCTCAGTAAAAAGGACGGGAAATAGAGATCAGACAGGCTTGCTTGGTGTATCGACACGAAAAGCAGGTTGGAACATCTTGCTCAGCAGAAGTTTGCAAAAAGCTTGGCAGAGGTCTGCAAAAAGCTCGGCAGAGGTCTGCGAAAAGCAAGTGCTCCACGAGAAAGGCTGGGAGACGGAGAAAGCCTGAGTGAAGACCGAGGGCCAGGAGGCATTGGCATCAGGTAGGAAGGGTTGCTACTTTCCCCTGTCAAAAGGCTGAGCGCTAGCATGAATATAGAATTTGCAGCCACTCAAAAGTTACTCCTCAGCATACTTGCTAAGCGAGGAGAGGAAATAAAAGAAAAAGATTTAGGAAAGCTCATTACTTGGGCTAAAGACAATGAATTCTTTAAATCACCTTCTTTTTTATTTGTGGAGGAGGAATGGACTAAGGAAACTGTCTGGGACAAAACAAATACTGGCAAGAGCAAAAAAACTCTTTGTTTTGGAAGTACATGGAAAACTATTCTTAACACCTTAAAAGAGATCAGAATCAAAAGTTGCAGCTGCTGCTGTGCAAGCTATGTCATCACAAGATACAGCCTTGTCAACTTCTTCACTATCTCAGTCAAATAACCCTTGTGTATTTTTTGAAATGGGGAATGTGCAGCCAGTTAAAGGACTAAAGGGAAAAGAATGCAGCTCTGTTGCGGAACTATTAAAAACCCAAGAAAGTGTTATTTGTAACTCCAACAAAATAACAGAGCAAAAAACAGAAATATCTGTCTTAGCTGTCAATGTGGACTTAAAGCTGAAGGAAAAAGAAGTTGCAGCTGAACTGTCAGAAGCAGTCTCAGTTAAACAAAGAACAAAGGGAGTCAGCCTGCCTGCCAAAGTTATACCCTTCTCTCCCTCTGCCAGCTCCTCTGGCTAGTCCAGAAGCAATGCCTCTTCCTGAGGAAGACACTTATACAAATAAAGTAAACGAAAAACTTGAAAGTAAAGAAAGAAAAATAGTTAAAGCTGTTACCCCTTCAATTGAAGAGTTACAAAGTCAAGTTGAACAATTAACAAATTTAGTGGAAAATTACTTTGAAGTCAAAAACAAAACCTGGCTGCCTGCCCAAAACAGCCCAGTCACCCTATGCAACCAGTTCAACAGTTACAGCAGATGCTGCAGCCGGTGACAACAGCACCTTCAATGCAAATTCTTCCGCCTCCATATTCAGGTCCAAGTCCAAGCCCAGTGGGTGCTGCACAACATTCTACAAAAATACCAGGAAAGCAGTGGTCAAATATAGTTTGTGATGCGCTTGCTGCAGGAGAGTGGGAAGCAGCCGGAAATTTAGCTTGTCCAATTTTGTATGATCAGCAAGCACCTAGGTATGAACAATATTGCTGGAAAATTTTGCAACAAACTAAGGAAACTGTAACAGAACATGGAATTAAATCTGAAGCTGCCAGAACTATGCTGGACTGGATTTTTACCACTGATGTTAATTCAGCTCACGATTGTTGGCAACTTGCAAGATTATTAGTAACACCATCTCAACATGTTGTATGGGGAAGAGAGTGGAAAAGATTAGCAGTCATAGAAGCTAGCAGACCCAGAGATCCAAATGACATTCTCAATGGAATAAATCCGGACATGCTCACTGGGTCAGGAATTCACAATAACATGGCTGTTCAACTCAATGGTGCAAAGGGAATTCATCATTTGTCTGCACAACTAGCTAGACAAGTCTTTAATGCTGTTCCTGGTCAACCACAAACACCTTTTCCAGCTGTTCGTCAAGGAATAACAGAACCTTATAATAATTTTATTGATCGTTTATGGACTGCTTTAAACAATCAAAATGATTTAACTGATGAAGTAAGACAAAAAATGTTTAAAATGTTAGCATTTGAAAATGCCAATGCCAAAACAAGACCTTTGTTAATTACTTTGGGTAAAGATGCTGATGTAGCAGAAATGATTGAGGTAGCTATGAGAGCGCCTCAGTCCCAGCAAGGACAAGTTGTAGCTAATGCTGTATCAGAAGCCATTAAGCCAGCAACAATTTGATTGCTGCTGCAGTGAGCAAAATTAGTCAAAAACAAAAGTCAGGAGCTTCAAATCCATCTAATGTTGTGTGTTGCCGATGTGGAGCAAAGGGACATTTTAAAAAGACATGCCAAGTACAGGTATGGTGTGACAGGTGTCAAAAAGACAACCACTCTGCAGTTGCCTGTTGGTGTGCAAAAAACGGGTCCCAGAGCACAAAGAGCCACCGCGTAAAGACACAAGTAGTTGGCCCAACTCTAGAACAACTTGGCCTCCCAGTCACAAGAGGGAGCATAGGAATGGATTTGGCAGCAGCAGTAGATGTTACTCTTACTGATCAAACTGTGTATCAAATTCCAACAGGTGTCACTGGACCAATCTATAAAGCAGACAGTCCAATTGAAGCCTTGTTAATTGGAAGGTCTTCTGCTGGACTTGCAAGACTCATCGTCCTTCCAAGTGTAATTGATCCTGACTACACCGGAGAAATTCAAGTGCTCGCCTACACATTAGCACCACCACTTACTATCTCCAAAGGAACTAAAATTGCTCAATTAATTTTCTATCCTCGAAAAGAAAAAAAAAGTTGTGAATCCACTGGAGATACAATAGTAAATCTTGTACAGCAAATGAAAATAAGATATTTTGTCTAATTGACTCATACCACAGTGTGTACTTTCTTAGCCAATTATATCATGACACACAAACTTATATTGCTGCACTCTAAAACTTCTTTTTACCTTTTTAACGACCTTTATTTTTTTTACATATTAAATTCTAAAGCTAAACCTATCTCTGCTTAACTGTGTTTAATTCTAAGCTTTGGCATACGGGCCCACTGTTCTCAGAATTCCTTGCATTTTGAATTCCAACACCTAGATTCCAGTAGAGCAGAACACTGGAGGCAGGGATGACAGGTACAGAGAAAGAAGGGCAAGGTGTCTCTGATACTGAGCAAACCTGGATGTGTTTCAGGAATGCAAAGGGCCAAGGCCTGAGCCCCAGCCCCTGGCAAGGCAGATCCTGTCCCTCTCTCATTGCTCAGGGCTCTTCTGGGGGCACTGGGCTCTGGGGATGTGCAATGTCAAGGACAGGACCATGGGGCGGCCCCTGCCAGGCTGCTGAGCAGGGACAAGGAGTCAATGAGGCCTCAGCACAGTAAGGCTCACTTGTCCCCCGCTGGCCTCAGGCCCAGGGCCAGCTGCCATGGCCAAAGTGCTGTCAGCTGCTGCCCATCTCTGTGCCCTCTGCAGCCCAGGCTGTCCTACAGTGTCCATGCCCTGCACCTCTGTCCCTGCAGGCTGTCGTCATCCCCCGGCTGCCCCACCTCACTGTCCTCTTCCTTTGCTGACAGCTCTGCGTCCTACCTGCTTCTGCCTGGGCACACAAAGCCTTGGGCTGCTCCAGACTCCTTCTGAGGGACATGTTGCACCACAGCCGTGCCCTGGGAGAGAAAGTCCTTTCTCCTGATGTTCAATCTGGACCACCCTAGATACTCTTGTCATTAATTCTTTCTTTCTCCAGCTGTTCTCTATTGTGTCAAAAGGATCCATGATCTCTGAAACCACCCTTCAATCCCCCCCAGGGCTCTCCTCTGCTGTCCTCAGTCTCCACTCCACTGAGCGCAGAACTCCTCTCCCCCTATACACTGTTCATGTGCTTGAGGCTTCAAAACCCCACCATTGGAGATTTCTGGGTCCTCTCCAAGGTGCTGGCAAATGAAAACATTTTGCTCATAGTCTAAGAAAATCACTAGAGGAACAAAGCCCAGCAGACTTCTTTATTCTGGCTGCTTTTGACTAAGAGCAATCCTTGGCTAGATGGATTTTAGGAGGCTAAATCCCAGTTTTGGCCATTGGCCCTGGACAAGAAGGCCTGTTCTTTTCCATAGGAAGGAAGGACACAGAGTTGCAGTGTTTGGTGGTAGATGACAGACAGCCCACAGGTGGCCAAGAACAGCCAGAGCTGTCTCTCCTGGCAGATTTTCACTGGGAGAACCCTTGCACATAAGGAACTTTTTAGAGGTAGTACTAATTTAGCCATAGCCAACATGAAAAAGGACAGTCCTTTTCCCTAGGAAGGAAAGCACAGAGCCCCAGTGCTCCAGGTGCTCATGACCAGTAGCCCTAGGGTTGCCCGACAGTGAAAAAGAAACATGAAACAACAGAGTTGTTTAGTGCGGTGCTTTATTGAGGGCCCTGGGGTCTGAGGACTAGCGTCCAAAGTCAGAGCCCAAATTAATCACATTTCTTTAGAGCTTAAATACCCTTTTAGAAGAATTCTTTCACTCTTTGTTCTTTTTGCTTCACTACCCCTACATGATTTTCTCGAGGTTTTTCCAGTCCTCCTACATTTCTTTTAGTAATAAATTGTTACATCCCTTCCTAGATAAGTCTCATACATCATGTAGACAAACAATGAACTACTCATAAGATAACATTTCTACTGTCTTAGCAAGTTTTACATCAGTACATACAGATAATTGGCTTTAACTGAATAGTACAGAGTCTGCCAACACAGGGCCTAGTTTATTAAGACAACCCTTAGCATAACTACTTCTAATGCTAAATTAATATATAAAGTTTATCAACTTGCAACAAATCCCCCCTTTTGAGCATCACTCAATCTTTTTGCAGGGATGCTCAAATATTTACACGGTCTTCATCTTGAAATCTCACCAGCTGCACTGTATTTTTGTATGGAGGAGGTGGTGTCACTGGAGCATGGGTAACTGCGCTGAGCAGTCTCCTGGTGTGCAGCCGCTCTCTGGTGATAACTCCTGTGAGACACTTAAAGACTCCAATAACAACTAATACAATGATCAATATCATGATAACATATTGAATTATTGATGAGATCCATCCAGAAATTTGGAGCTTGAAGGATTGAAACAGAGCACCGACCCAATTATGTTCTGCCTCTTTTTCTAATTCTTTAACTTTTCCTTCTACACTTCTCAATTGAGAGATGTCCTTTTCTACATCAACTGTCACATTCGGGATATGGATACAACAATGGTCAATTTTATCATTGAGATAACCACACACTCCATGCTCTTTTAGTAATAGCATATCTAATGCCATTCTATTTTGTATTGTCATTCGAGTAGTTGCCTGTCATTGCAAATTTAGATCCTTAAATCCTTTCTTTGTAACTGCGGCTAGCCTCTCAGTTTGTCCTAATAATTTGTACAGCATCTCTCGGTTTTTATATGTAGAAATTGGTGTAAACAAGGATTCCAGTACCCATCCAAATTGAACTCCTGATGAGGGTTCATGCCATTTTTCTTCGTCTTCCAGTCCTAGTTCCTTTGCTACTTCATTTGTCTCTCTCTTTGTTCGTGACTGCATCTCTTTTTGCGTTAATTTAGACTGTTTCCAGAAAGGACATAATGTGGGAACCCCTAAGGTAATTTGTGTTACAGGCCCGTCTAACGGTAAATGTGTTGTCCATTGTCCATGTCCCATAATCCATACTAAATTTTCTGGGCTTTTGATAGTTGAATCCTTACAGCTCAAAGTGTTACCCTTCTGGTCCTGCGGGAAAGCTTTTTCTGGAATTGTATGGTTAAGTTTTCTACACTCACAACCCCATTTTATAAGCATTCTGACCGGTGCCAAACTAATTTGATTCTCTGGAGTGTCACAGGTGAGAATTTGGGTGCAGTTCCAATTTTCTGTTGTGGCGCCTCAAAGTTTTTGTAGAAGTGCTGGTTTGAGATACTTCTGTGTAAGTGGCATTTTTGCTTCCCGTCCATTGGACACACCAATTAACTTGTCCGATGTAACTATAATGTTCTAATATGCTGGGGCCCCATACCGTTTTCCAATTGTCCCACGAGGATTTCTGCCGGGACGAGTTCTGGCATATCATTTCATAATAGCTTTCATTTTTAGGAATTCTTTTCCTTTGCCAATGTGGTATAAAACATTCCCATTTAGCAGCATCTTCAGATTTTACTTTTCTCCCTGCCACCAATTGAATTCCCCTATCCCTAATTCGTCCTAACCTCGCATGGCTAATTAGACAGTCTTTATAGGTTAATAATTTTAATGTTTCTCCAACCTTTTCCCATATTACTTCAATTTCGATTTTATTTCGTAATTTTAATTCACAACTTCCATTTTCACCTCTTTTTGTTAGGGGTAGATTTCCTACCGGAATTACTCCCCAAGGAATCGGTTCCCCTGCTGCTTGTGGCAGAGGTAAACATGCTGTAATTTTGGAAACATTTTGGACCATTCCAAAATCTCTAATTAGTCCAACTACTAAATTTTCTTGTTCTATACCTTTCTTGAATTTTGGGAACCTGCTTTCTATGTTATTTGATGCTTCCCGAACCTTTTGACCGAATTTGTCCTTGAGCTAATAACACTGTAGTCCTTGAGTGTACCCACCAAGCATCCTTAGCTACCCAACACCAGTAAGTCCCTTCATCCTTTTCTTGTACATCCCGCACAACTAATGTTAGAGAATGTCCTAACCTTTTCTCAGTGTAGTGTTTATCACTTTGAGGAAGATTATGTTTCTTAAACCACCATCCAAATTCTCTAAATTCAAGGTCTGCCTTTATTTTGCATTCCAAAATTGCTGACTGCCCTTGTGATACTCGGAAAACTCCATGTGTTGGTTTCATTTCCTGTCCTAGGTGTGTTTTAGTAATTACTTTTTCTTTTCCATAATTTGCATACCATCCACAAATTACAACACAAATGATTTCTCCCTCCTGAACTCCCCTATCTTAGCCTCAGTATCATTTAGCCATCCAATTCCATGTTGATCACCCAAAACTACGCTATTTTGCCCTTTCTCGGTTTTTCCCATTGGTCTAATTCTTTGTTTTGTTTCCACCAAGTTACTGAATATTTATGTCCACATGAGCTTTCTGTGACCCAAGTACAATTAATTCTTAAAGGGGGTCCAACCCACATGTCAACTTCGGCTTCAAAAGGAGCAACTACCACTTTGTTGACACCCCTTCCCCATTTTTCTACCCTAAGTGTGATCTGTTTGTAGTCAAAACTACCTTCCATTACTACTAAGCATGTAAACACATCGGTGTCATTCATGGTTACATTTGCAATTGTCAAAGTAGTGTTTCCAGTGTGTGTATCCTTATCCCAAATTGTGACAGTACTACCTTTGTGCTCTCTATTTCTCCTTTCCAATGTACAGTCATTTCACCGGCTCCAATTTCCTGGTCATTTTGGATCTCGCGAGGTTAGGTTCACAGTCATTCCCTCCATTGCTCCCGACCAATGATTCTGAAACAGAAACCGTTATCATTCCATTAGTGGACAAGGATTTTAAGATCACTAACAAAGCAATAGCTAACAATCTGGTACGGCTCAGATCTTCATTCGCATTGGGGATATGATTTGCGCCTTCCCATCGGCCGGGACCTTCTTGACTCAAGGTGGTAGTGTATCCAACTGTCGCATCCCTGCCACCTTGACTGCTGTAAATGTGGTTAAAATCACCAGGTACGGGCCGTCCCATGTTTCTCTCAGTGGCTCTGTGGACCAATTCTTTACATATACATTGTCTCCTGGTTGTATTCCATGAACCGGATTTTCCAGAGGCAGAGGCCGATTCCACTGCAAAGCTCCCCGCAAGGAGCTGAGAATTCTGTTAAGAGACATAACATAATTAAAGATCACCTGATCTCCCGATATATGTGGATCTCCTTTTAAGGTAGTAGCATGGTATGGTCTGCCATACAGTATTTCATAAGGACTCACTCCTACCTTTTCTCGGGGTTTAATCCTGACCCGTAACAATGCCAATGGTAAAGCCTGAGGCCACTGTAACTTAGCTTCTTGGCAGATCTTTTTAATTTGGCCTTTTAACGTCTGGTTCATTCTCTCTACCTGCCCACTAGATTGAGGTCTCCAAGGAGTATGCAAATCCCAGGTTATGTCTAGCATTTTGGCTACTTCTTGTACTATCGTAGCAATAAAATGGGATCCCCTATCTGAAGATAATCCTAACGGTACCCCAAACCTTGGAATGATTTCTCTCAAAAGAGTTTTCACTACTTCTTTTGCCTGATTTGTTCTGCATGGAAATGCTTCTGGCCATCCTGAAAAAGTACACACATAAACTAGCATATACTTATACCCTTGGGACCGTGGTAGCTCTGAAAAGTCTATTTGCCAATAGTCTCCTGGTTCAGGTCCTACCTGTAATTTTCCCAACTGAACCTGTTTTCTAACTACAGGATTGTTCTTTAAACACAATGAGCACATTGCATTCACTCGTTTTGCCAATGTTAACATCCGATTAGAGACTATTTCGTTTCTCAAAAATTTTACCAATACCTCTGCACCCCAATGACACTTATTATGTTCCATGATTAAAATGGCTTTCATTATATTTTCTGGTACCACCACTTGTCCTGTGCCGGTAACATACCATCCAGTAGAATTCTTTTGTGCCTTTAGCAGCATTGCCAATTTTTCATCATCAGGTGCATATCGTGGCTGTTGAGTCAAGTAGGGTGTCACAGGGTTTACCTTGACTGGTATCAAGGCCATCTGAGTCCAAACCTGTCGAGCGGCCTCCCGGGCGGTGAAGTCGGCTAGACGATTCCCATCAAATATTTTCCCTTCTTCTCTTCGATGTCCTCGTACATGCATCACTGCCACTCCTTTTGGCCTGTGAACTGCTTCGAGCAGAGCCAAGACTTCTTCACGATGTTTAATTAGAGTTCCCTGTGAATTAAGCAACCCTCTTTCTTTCCACAATGCACCATGAATGTGAATTACTCCAAAGGCATATTTTGAATCAGTCCAAATGTTCACCTTTTTCCCAGTGCTCAGGGTTAAGGCTCTAGTTAGTCCAATGATTTCAGCTTTCTGTGCTGAAGTTCCAGGGGGCAGAGCCTTTGCCTCTATTACCTGTGTAACAGTCACTACCGCGTACCCTGCGTACCTGGTACCGTTTTCCATAAAGCTGGATCCATCTGTGAACAGTTCCCAGTCCACCACTTCCAGCGGTGTGTCCTTCAGATCTGGGCGGCTGGAATACACTTGTTCTATTACTTCCACACAGTCATGTGCGAGCTCCTCTCCCTTAGCTTCACTGCGGAGAAACTCTGCTGGATTGACATGGTTAGTTGTCTCTAATTCCACATCATCCTGTTCCCTCAGGATGGCCTGGTACTGTAACATTCTACTAGATGACAACCAATGCGACCCTTTTTGTTCTAAGACTGTCAAAACCATATGGGGAACATATACAGTCATTTTTCCCCTTAATGTCAACTTCCGAGCTTCTTGTATTAGCAATACAGTAGCCGCCACAGCCTTTAAGCAGGATGGCCACCCAGCGCTTACTGGGTCTAATTGCTTCGAGAAGTACCCCACTGGCCGTTTCCATGATCCTATTCTTTGAGTCAGCACACCAATTGCCAATTGCTGCCTTTCATTCACATACAGCTGAAAAGGTTTATTTAAATCTGGTAGCCCTAAAGCAGGTGCTTCTTTTAAGGCCTGCTTCAAATTTTGAAATGCTTTCCTCCGGGCAGGAGTCCATTCCAACCTTTGTTCTTTTAAGGCCTCATATAAAGGTTTTGCCATGAGTCCAAAATTTAATATCCATAATCTGCACCAACCCACCATTCCGAGAAACGATCTTAATTCTTGGTGACTTCTAGGGAGTGGAATTGAACAAATTGCCTCTATTCTATTTACACTCAAACGGCGCTGTCCTTGGGTAAGTTCACATCCCAAGTATAACACACTCTCATGGACCAATTGGGCTTTTTCCTTTGAAACTCGATACCCTGCTTGTCCCAGCATATTCAGCAAGGCAATTGTCAATAGAGCACACTTCTCTCTCCCTTCCGTAGCAATTAGTATATCATCTACATACTGCAAGACTGTATAAGAGAAAGGAGACTCCTTTACCTGTGTCATTTTCCATTCCTCTAATTCTTTTATGAAGCTGGTTACCGAAGATGGTTGGACTATTCTTGAAACCTTGGGGAAGTCGGGTCCAGGTGAGCTGTTTCTTAAGGCCCTGTAGCTGGATCATCCCATTCAAAGGCAAAATACTTCATACTCTCTTCAGCCAATGGAATGCAGAAGAAGGCATCTTTCAAGTCAATTACAGTAAACCATTTAAATTTCTCTGATAATGGATGTTAACAGAGTATAAGGATTGGCAACCACCGGGTGAATGTCTTTAACTATTTCATTAATGGCTCTCAAATCCTGCACTAACCTGTACTTACCATTTGGTTTCCGAACCGGAAAAATTGGGGTATTATATTCCGATTCACATTCTTTTAACAATCCTAACACTGTGAACCGAGAAATCATGGGGGCTATTCCCTGTTTAGCTTCTAATTTAATGGGGTACTGCCGCATTCTTTACTGGCTTTGCCCCTTCCTTTAATTCTACTACTGCTGGGGGAGCTGCTTTCGATTTTCCAGGTATCCCTGATTCCCATACCCATGGCACAACTGCTTGTTCTATCTCAGGTGGGACAGGCTGTGGATCCACTTCGCTCATCACAAATATTTTCCCAATCTCTTCATCTGGAATTTCTAATTTCACCCGTCCATTTTCAAATATAATCTTAGCATTTAGAATAGATAACAAGTCTCTCCCAAATAAAGGTTCAGGGCAATTTGGCATGTACAAAAATCTATGGTCTAATTCTTTCTTTCCGAATCTCAAACTTATAGGTTGTAAAAAGGGTCTCTCTTCTACCTGTCCCATAGCCCCTACCACTTGGACTGTTGTGTCGCTTAAAGGTCCCAGTTGCTTATTTAAAACCGAATGTACTGCACCAGTGTCTACCCTAAATACCTGTTCTTCTCCCTCCACCTCAATTCTGACCTTCAAATCCTGATCTAGTCAGCTCTGATTCTGATTCTGATAGCTTCCCATCATCATTATTTGGGCTTGAGCGGCATCTGCTGGCGAAAGAGGGTAACTAAGAAAGTTACCATTGTTTCCGCCCCTCCCTCTCCCAAGCCCTATTCTTGCGGGGCACTCGTTTTTCCAATGTCCCAGTTGTCTACAAAAAGCACACTGATTTGGATCCAAACTTCCTTGTCCAAAATTTCCATTATTTCCCGGGTAAAATCCTCTACCTCTGCCGCCAAATCCTCCACGACCTCTGCCCCTATTTCCTTTACCTCTACCACGTTGTCCTCCTGTCTGCTGTACTAATGCCAGAATACTAGCCTGCTGACGCTTGGCTGTTTCCTTTTCCCTATTATTTTACACTTTCCATGCTGTCTCCAATAACTTTTCTAACCTCCGGGTATCCTCTCCCTCTAACTTCTGCAATTTCTTTCTGATATCATCCTGAGATTGCCCAGTAAACAACAAAGCTATTTGTAATTGCCCAGCCTCCGACTCCACATCCAGACTAGTAAACCGTCTAGCTGCCTCTTTCAGCCTTTCTAGAAAAGCCGAGGGGGACTCATTTTTCTCCTGCTTGACCGTATATAATTTAGACCAGTTCAACGTCTTAGGCATTCCACTTCTGACCCCTTCTATTACTAACTCTTGGAACTGTTTTAGTCTGCGGTACCCTTCCCCAGTATTCGGATCCCATCCCGGATCATCCTGGGGAACTACTTCATTTACTGACAACCCCATTATTCTCTGGGTCCGGATATCTTCCCTAGCTTTCTCCTTAGCAGCTCTCAACACCATTTCCTTTTCAGTGGAATCCATCAATGTATCTAGCAGAACCTGCAAATCATTCCAATCCGGATTCTGAGTTTTAACAACCATCTTTACCACCCGTGCAGTTCTTTCTGGATCTTCCCTATAACTTCCAGCCGACTGTTTCCATATAACTAAATCACTAGGTGAGAACGGTACCTTAACTATGACCCGTTCCCCTTGGGGTCCAACTGCTTCCCTAAGAGGGGCAATCAATTGTGGCTCCATTTGGTTCTTCCGACCCTGTCGGGTACGGGAAGCCAGCGGAGTCCTCTGAATCTCACGGGAGGCCCCTGGGGAGGGGGTTTGAGGGTGCAGGGTTACTGAAAGCCGAGAAACCCCCGGAGTCCGAGGGGACTCCGTGGTTTCATCTTCTTCGTCCTCACCGCTCTCCCCCGACTCCTCCTCCCTTAATGATGGGGCAGAGGGACCCGCATGAGACGGACCAGCAACATATAGGGACATATCCTCCTCCTTTTTATCCAACTTTACCGCACAATCCACACACAATCCCTTTTTCTTACACCCCAGACAATCTTCCTTCTCATCTTGAAGCCAAATCATCAATATCTCACACTCTTTCAACCATTCCGGTTGCCTTCCCAAGTAATAAAACAAATCCAAGTATGGCATTTCATCCCATTTTTCATTATCTTTCAAATATTGCATTAGAGGAGTTATTTTACCTTTGTCAATCGTCCCATTTAATGGCCACTCAGGCCCCCCTTCAGACACATAAAGTGGCCACCAATTATTACAATAATCAATCAACTTCCCTTTTGTCAAACCTTCTTCAGAGAACCCCCCTTTCTTCCATTTCTTTAATAGACACCCCAAGGGAGTATTCTCCGGAACCTTCCCATCAGATTGTACCAATGCCTTAAAAGTTCTCAGCGGCATCATTCCCAAACAGAATAGACAAAAAAGAAAGAAAATCTATGTAGATAGAAAGATAGACCAACCAACCAACCAACTTGTCACCCTCCCGACGCCGGGGGAACAAGTGCCGGACCAGCTTAAGCTGCCGCTGCCTTACAGCCGGGCGCCTAGGCTTTACCCAAGACGCTCTTTAGCCCAACCCAGCGGAGCCGATGCTTCGCCTTACGGGCAGGCACCCAGTACCAGAAAATAAAGCACCTTCGGGCTTACCTCCTGCAGTTGTCCGACAGGTGCGGGGTCGAGCACGAACCGATGACTCCCCAAGAATCACTCAGTGCCGGCGTGGAGTAGATCAGGACGCGAACCGCCCCTGCCACCTTTGGAGTCCTGCCGCGGTCGCCAGAAAACTGTTGCCCGACAGTGAAAAAGAAACACAAAACAACAGAGTTATTTAGTGCGGTGCTTTATTGAGGGCCCTGGGGTCTGAGGACTAGCGTCCAAAGTCAGAGCCCAAATTAATCACATTTCTTTAGAGCTTAAATACCCTTTTAGAAGAATTCTTTCACTCTTTGTTCTTTTTGCTTCACTACCCCTACATGATTTTCTCAAGGTTTTTCCAGTCCTCCTACATTTCTTTTAGTAATAAATTGTTACATCCCTTCCTAGATAAGTCTCATACATCATGTAGACAAACAATGAACTACTCATAAGATAACATTTCTACTGTCTTAGCAAGTTTTACATCAGTACATACAGATAATTGGCTTTAACTGAATAGTATAGAGTCTGCCAACACAGGGCCTAGTTTATTAAGACAACCCTTAGCATAACTACTTCTAATGCTAAATTAATATATAAAGTTTATCAACTTGCAACACTAGACATGCTAGGATCTTCCAGACCTGCCAGGTTGCCCCCAGGTCACAAAGCAAGCCACTCCCCTTCTATGTTCCCTTGGTTCCATAGGCCCCACAGTGTCACAATATTCTCCTTGCTTCTGCAGTGTCACAATGGCCCCTTGCTTCCATGAGGCCCCATGAGGTGACAAAGGCCCTTGGTTCCATGGGGCCCCACAATGTCACAATGGTGTCCATGATTCCATGGGGCCTTGCAATGCCACAATGGTCTCCATGGATCCACGGTACCCTGCAGGATGACAACCGCCCTTTGGCTTCATGAGGCCCTGTAATGCAACAATGGCCTCTTGGTTCCACAAAGCCCTGCTGCTTCACAGCGGCCTCTTGGGACCATGTGGCCCAGCAGTGCCGCAATGATGTCCTTGGTGCCACGCGACCCCACAGTGTCTCAATGGTCTCCATAGGAAGGAAAAAACTGAACCCCAGTGCATCAGGAGCAGATGAGGGGCAGTCACCAGAGGCCAAGGACAGCCAGACTTGATGGTATTTTCAGATTTTGTCTTGAAGTAATCCCCAGAGAAATGGAATTTTTGAGACAGAATACCAGTTTCAGACATGGACATCTGGAGGAAAAGGATGGTTCTTTTCCAAATAAAGGAAAGCACAGAACACTGGTGTTTCAGAGGCAGATGAAAAGCAGACATCAGAGGCCAAGGCCAGCCAGACCTCTCTGTTCTGGCAGCTTTTGTCTGAAAGCAAAACTTGGATATATGGAATTTCAGAGATGGAATCCTAATTTCAGCTATATCTGCACTGATAAGAAGGAAGGAAAGCACTGAGCCCCAGTGTTTCAAAATCAGGTGAGCGTCAGCTCCCAAAAGGCCAAGGGCAGCCACACCTGTCTGTCCTGGCAGCTTTCACCTGGGAGCAATCCTTGGATGTACGGAGTTTTGGAAGTGGAATCCCAGTTTCGGACATGGTCGCCTGGTCGAGAAGGATGGTTTTTTCCTATGAAAAGAAAAGTGTGAAGCCCAAGAGTTTTGGAAGAAGATGACAGGTGGCCACCATAGGCCAAGGCAGCCAGACCTGTCTCTCCTGACACCTTTCATCTGGCGGAAATCCTTGGACATAGGGATTTTTGGAGGTGGAATCTCAATTTTGCTTGTGGGTGCCTGGAATGGAAGAAGAGTTCTTTTCATTAGGAAACACCCTAGTGTTTCAAAGGCAGATGAGAGTTGGCCCTCAGGAAGCCAAGGCCAGCCAGACTTGTCAGTCATGGCAGCTTTTGTCTGGGAGCTGCCCTTGGATACAGGGAATTCTGGAGGCAGATTCCAAATTTTGGCCATGGGCATGTGGAAGAGAAGGACAGTTCTTTTCCCCAGGAAGGAAAGATCAGAGCCCCAGTGCTTCAGGGGCTGATGAGAAGCAAACATCAACATGCCAAGGTCAGCCAGATCTGTCAGGTGGCCCCAGGAGGCCCAGCCAGCCACACCTGTTCCATGTTCCCCTTGTTCCATGGGGCCCCACAGTGTCACAATGTTCTCCTTGATTCCATGAGTCCCTTTAGTCTCACAATACTCTCCTTATCACAATATTCTCCTTGCTTCTGTAGTGTCACCATGGCCCCTGGGCTCCATGTGGCCCTGCTGTGTCACAATGGCTCTTTGGTTCTACGGGCCCACAGCTTCATAACTGACCTTTGGTTCCATAGGGGTCCTGAGTTTTACAATGATCCTCCTGATTCCATGAGGCACCAGAGTGTCACAACGGTCTCTGGTTCCATGCAATTCCACAGTATCTCCATGGTGTCCCTGAACCCGCATTGTCACAACTGACCCATGGTTCCATGAGGTTCTGCAGTGTCACCATGGTCGCTGTCAGAGGCTGGATGAGATCAATGTCCCAGACACCTCGGGATGAGCTGTCAATCAGTCACACAGTGGACTGGTGCTGACCCAGGCTCTGATCATCCGAGCAATCACAAATCCCACCTGGGGGGAGGCCCACGAAGGCCCAGGGGCGTAAAACATGGAGCAGGCGCTCAGCCCGTGGTCTGTACCCTGCCTTTTCCTGGGGTCTGTGTCTCACCCAAACTGGAACCCTAGGAGTTGGTAGCTATATGTGTGTATTTCTATAGAGCTTCTGTCTTTCTGTCTCTCTTTTCTCTCCTTCTAATGCTCTTTATATGGAACAGTTTTGGGTACCTCAACAATTTAAGTGTTTAAAGGTTTCTAAGTTTGAATGGGGAAACTTAAGGAAGTTTTTGCTATGGTAAGTGTTTTATGTTGAATTGGATATTTCCAAAGTTCCTTGACTTTCTATGCTTTGCCAGTAAAATTTTGTGTCATTTTGACCTCTTGAGAATATCTGGTTGGTGTTTCACCTGTGCATCAAGCTCGAGTAAAGGAACCCTTGTTTACCCCTAGCATTTCAGTGTTCTGTGGTGTTACTGCCCTGCAGGCTCACAATGGCCTCTTGTTTCCATGGGGCCCTACAGTGTCACACTGGCCCTTGGTTCCATGAGCATCTGGAGTGTCACACAGGTTGATGACATTTGTCCTTGCTGCCCCTCCCATCCCAGTGCGCCAGGAGCAGCCTGGAGCCACCCGTGAGGGACAAGCCCTGCTGGGCCAGGCCTGGGCTCAGGCCTTGGCCTTTCTGCTGCCTCCAACCAGCCCAGGCCTTGCTCAGCATTGCAGTTCCCTGCTCACAGCCTTTGGCTCCTGCAATCCTGGCCTCAAGGATCTGCTCTCACCAGTGCCTGGGGAGCCTTTGGCAGTCCCTGCCCTCAGTGGGGCCACTGATGCTCCAAGGGACTTGGAGTTTTGCTTCTGACTCCTTAAGCAGCTTCCTCAACCTTCTCTCAGTGCCTGCGGATCCTGCACTCACCCCCAAGTCTGAATAATGTCCATGTTTATCCCATCAAAACACCCAGAAGTGGGGTCCAAATAAAGAAATTAATAAAAGAGATCTAAAGCTGAATTACTTTACTGAGATTTGAGTGTGAATCTGGGCTTCAGGGCAATATTCAGGAGGATTTCAGTGTTCTGGGACTGCCCAAGCCGAGGGACATGGCCATGATCTCATAGTTGTTCCAGCAGAACTCTTCCATCTGAGCCCGTCCATTCTCCAGGTATTCCAGTTGTCTGCCCCAGTCCCTGCCCTGGGTCTCCCTACTGAAGGAAAAATCAAAGGGTTAAGAGCTTAGCTGAGGGATGGAAGCTATACATATAATGATTAGAGTAGAAGCAATGTAGAAAGTAGCTGAGCCAGTAGAGCTAAGACAAAAAATCACTTACTTGACTTTGTTGTGTCAAGACGGGCAGTTGGGATATTGTTAAAATGAAGAAACCATAACTGCACCTGGTCCCTGAAACCAGCCAGAACCAGGCTGGGAGCTTAATCTATGGCCATAAGGCACGAGAACCTAGCAACTAGACAAAGATGAAAAGTTGAAGGTAAGGAAAAGTCCCTGACATCATCATTAGGAGATCACTGACCCATTTCAAACACCCACCCAACCCATTTGAAGGAAGGAAGGAACTGTGCAAGCGTAAAAGGACTTGGCTAATTTGAAAACGAAGTGGGGCTAGGGTTGGGGTTGGGTAATGCATATATATAGGCATATTGGGTAATCACATGAATATGTAAGACTTCTGTGGATAAAAGAAGGCAAGAGCCCTGTGCATGTCGCACATTCCTGTGGGAGAGTTCTCCCGGGTGTGCCTGGCATCGTAATATACATACCACTTTCTAACTTTATAACTAGTTAGAGAATTTTTGTTTCTGCATCAGTTGGTGAGCCAGGCAGGAGATAACTCTGTTTGACTGTAAGAGCAGCCCGGGCTTTGGACATTGCTGGTGCTGCTGGGACCTTCCTGAAGTGACCTCCACTCCCTAGCTACTTATTCCATGGACAGACCAGACCTGTTGCTGGACTGCAGACAAAATCGTATGTTTAAAATTATGTGTATGCTCAAAATTCTGTGTATGCCTACAAGGCATACACGTGGCCAAAAGGCAGCTGATAAGTCACAGAAAACAGTCTGTGCTCAGTGCATGCCTGTGCAGTTTTGCTTGCAAGCATCAGGAGGGTGTAGTGGCCAGCACAAGGGTTTGTTGTGTCAGGAGATTTGCTAGCAGTTCTGGGGGTGAACTGGACAAATCCTTGTTTATTGCTGCTAATTATGTTGCTGCTATTGTCATCATTGTTATTTTGACTGTTTTCTGACTGTGTAAGTGACTGTGCATGTGATTGGTGAGAAGTACTTTGTACGAGGCAAGTGGCTGGAGAAGGGCGAAGTGATTGAGCTGACCATTTAAAATTGCTGCATGCTGTGTGCTGTGTTGGAAATAAATGAATTCTTTGTCCCTTAATAAAGAAATACCCTTCCCTGCAGTGATTTTGACTTTTGGATTCAGGTTTTGTGTGAGGAGTTCCTGTTTACGGGGGATGGTATTCCCTGCAACACTTGGTCTTCAGGGTTAACCGGTCCGCTGCCACCGCTGGTCTTTGTGTATTTTTAGAGTAATTTTGCTATCTTGTGACAAAAGTTATAATTGCAATAAAACGGTAGTTTTACTCTGTTTCCTATGATGTTACTCAGGCTGTGTTGTTGGCTGCTGTGTTGCAGTTTGCTGATAGAAGAGGCTGTTGAAGCTCAAGCCAAGCTGAAGGAGCCTGGCTGTCTAGGCAGGCTCTTTCTAGATGATTTCAGCTTGAGCCAGGAGAGTTTTAGAATACAGAGGGGGACTGGACCAATGTAAGGCGAGACGATGGTAGAATAGAAAGGGTATTTTTGGGAGGAGTATACTCAAGCCAAACCAGTTCTTATTTGGCTTTTGACTGGGAACTACCCCCAGCTGAGAGAGGATGAAAGAACAGTGTAGGTCTGGCAAGACAAATTAAAGGAACTTCCTACCTGAAGTGGTGTGTCCCTCATCATTGGGAAATTTAAAATATAAGGGGGTCGTATTTGTGGGCTGTCACAGTTACAGTGGTGTTTTGATATTTTAAATCATGGCTAGAAAAATAGAGTATTCCCCCTCCCTCAGTGGCTTGGACTGGATCCTTGGGAATTTGTGAATTTAGTGAACTATTGGGTAGAAAGACAAAATTATAAGGTTCATCTGGAAGGAATATATAGAACTTCAGCAGGGAAATTGGTAGCTTTGGACTGGAAACATCCTGCACAAGAGAGTCTGGACATTCAAGGGAGAAGCAGAATAGCTTGCCTGTGTCGTGTTGTGAGGCTTTTGGGGCTTCTAGAGGTTGGCACTCTGTGTGGTTACTGTTACAGTGTAGGACTTGTGAAAAATATTGGTGTTGTTCCTCTGAGAGGTGGCAAAGGCTATGCCCTTAGGATGAAGGCATCCTAACAAGCTGATTTTGAACCTAAGATTCTAAAATTTGTGTGTGGAAAATCACATTTAGTACCTGCAACTTGGGCGTATCTGTAGGGGGAAGATTGGGAAAGGACTGTGGGGCTGTGGAGAGATTTGAGTGAAAACAGGATAAGACAAAAAGGAGGAGGTAATGGGTACTAGTCAAAGCAAGGATATTTCTAAGGCTGGTCCCTTAGGCTGTATTTTGACACACTGGGAAGAATTAGTAGGGTATGGGGGCATTGAAAATAAATGAAGTTTAATCAAATTATGCATGCACTGGTGGTGCCTTTATAAGCTGGGAGAAGGTCTCAGATGGCCACTTGCTGGGACTTTAGACTGTGAGAATTTATTGCAGTTGATGCTATTCTGAAGGAGAAAACAAAATGGGAGGAGGTGACATGTGCAAATATGTTTTTCTATCTCAGGAATCATCCAGAGTGGGAGAGAGATTGTGGCATCAGACTCCCTCTGATCACTTAGTTTGGCCCTTGAAAAGGACAGTAAGGCTAATAGAGGGATCCCATAGTCACTGCTAAGTGATTAAGATTTATAATTAGACAACAGACCTGACTGGGCTGACATTCAGTTACTGTTGGAACTTATTAGGCATGAAAAGGGAAGTTATAATCAGGAGGGCTAGGAGATTACAGGGAAGCTTGTCATCACCTCCTATTTGTTATGGTCACTAGCACACTGGGGAGTAGATGCCTTAAACAATTATTTAAAGGACAAAATTATGGCTAGAAAGCTACAGGGTATGGTTATTCAAGTGACCGGACAATGTAGTCTTCGCATCCAAATTAAGCCTAAAAATATCCCCAAGCCAAAGCTTGAGCAAATTGGAAAAGGCTATGGGCCTGGACAGCACTGGCAAATTGATTTCTCAGAACTTCCCAGAAAAGGGGAATACTGATATTTCCAGTTTCCTTTTCAGGGTGGCCAGAAGCTTTCCCTTCCAGAACTGCCAAAGCAGGAGAGGTAACCAAAGCATTGTAACAAGAAATAACACCATGCTTTAGCGTTCCAGCCACAATATCCTTGGATAGAGGACCACAATATTTCAAAAATTATACGGCAAATTAGCCACCAATTAGGCATAGACTGGGAACTCCACACCCCATATCACCCTTAATCATGTGGCCAAGTACTGAATATTAATGACTTGATCAAACAACAAATTATAAAGCTAGGACAAGAAGCAAAATTACCCTGGCCCCAGGTTATTCCTTTGGCATTACTGTGAATTTGGATTAAACCAAGAACAAAAGAAAAGTTCAGCCCTTTTGAGACACTATATGGAAAACCATACTGAAGGGAGCACCAACCCAGGTAAGGGAAGAAACCCCGCATAGATACATGGTGGTTCTAAACAAACAGCCCAGAGAAATTGAAAAACACATGGCTGGGGCTTGAAGCAGAGAACTAAATGGGCCAGTACATGACAGACAGCCTGGAGATTATGTGTATGTTAAATCTCTTGCAGAGAAAACTTTGGAGCTGCAGTGCTGAGAAACATTCCAGGTGCTTCTCACCAATTTTACTGCAATCAAGATGAAAGAACAAAACACCTGGATTCACCATAAGTGAGTGAAAAAGCTCCAGAAGGCCCATAGAAAACAATGCTGGGTGATAATGAGCTAAAGCTAAAGCTTACTTGGGAAAAATTAATAGATTGTGGGTGAAAATGTTAGTTTTGCTTGTGACAATCCAGAAAAGTATTCCTAGCCAGAATCAAGCAGGTAAAACCGGGAAAGCTGTGCCTTTTATAATCGTAATCATGGCTATGGCTACAGCAGACAGTAGTACAAAACTTCCCATATACAATGTGACTGGCGTTTATATGTGTCCGGGAAGAGCTTCTGACTATGACTCTCATAAGTCTCTGTGGCAAGTGTTACAAATCACAAACGCAACTGTCTGGACAGGGAAAAATGTCTGGGAGTGTAAATCTGTATTTGTTCAGGATGGATTCCACCCTATAAAACCCATCTGAATTGGTAAGGAATATTGTGACACATGCTTAACTGACTGCCCTGAGTTCAGATTTAAAACAGATGGGTGTGAAGCCGAAGATTTTATAGTTGATTACAATATAACTGAAGTCCGTGTTAAACCTCGGAATGATGCAACCTTACCAATATAGACACTAAAATCCACACCACCTGAGCCCTAATCATGCTACTTAAGCTTGAACCAAAGATTTATGAAATTGGACCGTATGTGGGAAGAAATGTGGGATAGCAGCAATTGCTGTTTAACCCAGAATGGTCTCTCAAGCGTGTTGAGCTGCTAATGCAGATCAACATTTCAAAGGTTCTGCCAGCCTGCTCCCCTTTTCTGGAAACATCCTTTGAAGGCTGGGCAGCATGGTTGAGGAAGCAGGCTCACTTTAAAGACAGAACACAAAGAGATGTGATGGAATAGTAGGTACAGGATAAGGGTTCCTAAATGGAATTGATTCAGAAATATTATTGAGCAAACTGGCCATGGCAACTGGTGATTTGGCAAAAATAAGGCAGCCCTTACAATCATCTTTTTTAGCATTAGGAACCAATCAGTGGCAGGTTTCAAAGGTATTGCCAAATTTGAGAGAAGCTGAAGACCAAGACCACAATCTAATAATGAAACACTTGGTGTAGCTCAGGATAATCTGTCTTTGGCTCTTAGTTGTATACAGGCATAGTTGCTTTAGTCATAAGAGAGGGAACTGAAGGCATTTTTCCAATCGAAATCTGAAAATTGTATTGGATAATGCCATGAATTTGGAAAGGAAACCGCAGTCCTGGTGGACTATGGTAAACTTCACTTATGACCTCGTCACTAATGTGGGCACTGCCTTTGTACTCACTACATGTAATGTCACCATTTACATTATCCACCCTATTATTGCTTTAGGATTAAATCGTGAAGGTACATTACCCTACCCTCTGAACAGAGAGCTTCGGCCTGCATTGTAGACAAGAAATGGCAGCAAATATAGAATCTTGTGTCACCTGAGAACAACAGGGATTTCTCTGTGAAAGCAATACCATTGATGCCCAAGACATATGCCTAGATACTGAACAAGGTGTATGTCACTTTGCGATCCATCCAGACATCATTCAAAAGACTGTGCTCATCATATATATTGGCCAAGGCTGCGTTTAAGAACTGCCTGTGCTTCAATAAGAGTAGACAATGAGAACTAATATTTGCCTGTTAAAAAACACTCCGATTTTTGTATCTGCAATTTTGTTAATATCGTTGGATGTGATTTTAAATATTCAGTACCAGTTGTATCCCACCAGTTAATAAAGGCCAACTATACTACGTACCACCATCTGTCACCCACATGTGTTGGCATGACCTTACACTGGGACAATAGTTAATAAAACATCCAAATCTAGATAAAATCTTAAAAGAAATCAAGGAGAATAGAGAAAAGGTTTTAATAACCGTCTATCATGACGCAAAATAAATCAACAACATTTTGCAAAAAATAAAACAAGAGGCAAGCCATCATCACTTGAAGGATGAACTCTTTGGACGGTCACTGAAGGCAACTGGTGTAAGTAATGCCCTAGTTCACCCAGTCATTGTTTTGCTTATTTTAGTCAGCATAAGTTCGGTTTTATCTATTGTAGTACTCGTTTGGAATTGGAGGATGCTGTGGTGAGTAGTAGCCCTGACCTCATTATCAAGAGCATATGGTACAGTCCTGAGGAACACTTACCGTATGACTTGGTTAGAGGAGGAAGAATCTGTGTATTAGTAAAAGGATTTACTAACTCTATTAAAAAAGGGTGGAAAGTAAGCAAAAATCAAAGGGATAAGAGCTTAGCTGAGGGATAGAAGCTATATATATATAATAATTATCATAGAAGTAGTGTAGAAAGTAGCTGAGCAAGTAGAACTAAAACAATAAATCACTTGCTTGGTTTTGTTGTGTCGAAATGGGTGGTTGGGATATTGTTAAAGTGAAGAATCATAAATGCACCTGAAACAAGCCAAAACCAGGTTGGGAGTTTCAACTATGGCCAAGGGGCATGAGGACCGAGCAACTAGAAAAAGATGAAATATTGTAGGCAAGGAAGACTCCGTGACTTCATCTTAGAAGACCCATTTGAGGGAAGGAACTGCACAAGAATCAAAGGACTTTGAGCTCATATTAATACAAAGCAGGGCTAGGTGGGGTTAAGTGAAGCATATCTTTAGGTGCATTGGGTAATTATATAAATATATAAGACTTTTGTGGATAAAAAAGGGCAAGACCCCTGTGTAGTTTGCACATCCCTGTGGGAGATTTCTCCCGGGTGTGCCTGGTGTCGTAATAAACGCACCAATTTCTAACTTAAACTTGTGAGTCTTTGCTTCTACGTCAGAACCAAGGAGACCATTGTTACACATTGTGAGACCAAAGGGCCATTGTGGAACTGCAGGGCCTCATAGAACCAATGAGACCATTGTGACATCGCAGGGCCTCATGGAACCGAGGGGCCGCTTTGACATTCTGGGGACTTGTAGAACCAAGGAGACACTGTGACACTGTGTGGTACTGAAGTGAATAAGTTAAGTCAGTAGCAAAATAAATCATATGTAGTGGTGCTGTTAATGAGTTATGAGACCAATTACTGTTTTATCCCAGTAGATGTTTGTACTATAAATAGCTTTGTTAGACTGTTGTCATGTCATAAGTGTGTTACTTACCATGGTTGCTGTCTGTTCTGTACTCCCCAGTTCATTCCTTGTTCCCCCGTCCCTTACCTCACTTCCGGCCAGGCTGCTGCTGCTCCCCGCCCATCCATCAAATCACCAGTGCCGCCCAGCATGCAAATTTCTGACAACTCCCATGAGGCATGGCTTGAAGGTGGAAGTTGCCCCAGAAAACAAGCCTCCAAAAACTGCTAACCAACACCAGAAGCAAGGCCACCAGTAACATTAGTATGCGAGCAGAAACATCCCACAAAGGAACATAACATCCATCTTCTCACCATCACCTAAAGAGCGGTCAAACAAGGTAACACCTCTAAACATCAATAGTCTTGCGAAGTTTCTGATAATGCCTGTGAGGCTGGAACCTCTGACCCTGCTATCCGACAGGGTCTCTTTGGAGCCTCCTCTCCGACGTTGGAACAGCAGGACATTGGAACAGCGGGATGCAGCAGTGGCTTATGCCAGCCCACCAAGTTCCCTCCCACAGCTGCTTAATAAGAGTTGCTTAAATAAAGGCTTTGGCCCGGTTAAATTGTGATGCTACAGGGCTCCATGGAACTACTCATGTAACAAAGAAAGGACCAATGAAATCAAGACACTGTTCTGTACTTCAGGACTTCATGGGACCAAGATGCCATTGTGATCCTGAGGAACCAAAAGTGACCATTGTGACACTGTAGGGCCACATGGAATCCTGGAGACCATTCTGACACTTTGAGGCCTTGTTGAAGGAACAGGGTCTGTAGAGTCTTGTGGAACCAAGGAGCCAATTGTGACACCGCAGGCCCTCATGCAAGCAATGAGACCTGGTGTGTTGGTTTCACATGGTGTGGGGGAGAGGTGGTTTCACCTCAGGGATGGCTCCAAGAGGCTGGGGAGTGGGAGGCACTCTCCCGTCTCTGGGAGCTTCCCCTGTGAGCTGCTGGCACCAATCAGAGAGCTGATTTGGTGATGGACAGCTCGGGAAACCAATGAAAAAGTTATTTCGCTTTCACAAATCACAGTTGCATCGAGTTGATTGTCTCTTTCGGTTCCCGGCCTCTGGAGGGGTGGGAGGCCCTGGCGGGGGGGGGCTCCAGCCTGGCTCCGGGCTCAGTCTGGGGTCCGGCCCGGCACCCCGGCTCTGCGGGGGGCTCGGCTCAGAACCCCAACCCCGGGCTTGGTGGGGGGGGGCCCGGCCCAGCCCAGCCCGGCCCAGCACCAGCTCTGCGGGGAGCCCCTGGCTTGGGGGCCCCCAGGCTCCGCATGGCCCCAGCACCGGCCACATAGCCCCGGCCCTGCCGGCTGGGCTCGGCTTGCCTTTCCACCTGGCAGAGAAAGAGCTCCAGCTGCCCACGTTTGTTTCTTTGCAATCTGGATACAATTGTAACTTCTTTATGCCTGGATGGAATCCTGGACCTCCTGAGCTCCCCTGAATGAGAAGAAATGAAGCATGGAGACTACAGAAGTCAGCGGGATGAAGACAAAGTTCCTGGTGGGAAGAGATTGAAAAGATGCAAGTAGCTGAAAACCTTTTTTGTGGGCTGTGGGGATTGTGACTTCACTAAAGTTCCTTTAAACTGTGAAATATACTTGGGGAGGTTTGGCTGCTTGAGTAGAAGACTTTTTGCCTTGGGGAAATTGAGCTCTCTCTGTTCTGGAACTGGAATATGAACAGAGACATTTGATAGAGAAGCAGATGAAGAGAATTTTGTTTTTCGGCAGCCTGCTATTAAAAGTGATACCCCAAGTGTGTAACGTAACCCATAACACGGCTCTGGAAGGACTGTGTAAATGGGAGGGAAAATTCATAGTTCTGTGGTTTTCGGGCGGATGCAGACTGTGAAGGTGAAGACACCCCCTAAGCCATAACCAGAAAAGAGACTTTTCTCTCTGAAGTAAACTAAACTGATTATTTGAGTGCACAACTGACTGAAGTGTTCTCTCTGGATGTTGGTTGGTAAGAAATGTGGAATGAATGGGAGGAGGGAACAATCTAGCAATTTTATCCTGAATTCTAATTCTTTTTTTTTTGTATTATTAATAAATTTCTTCTTGTACCTTTTTAAGTTTTGAGCCTGCCTTGTCTCTACTCCTGGGTCCTGTCTCAAAAAGAAATTAAATATATTCAGGTGGGCAAACCCAAGTCACACCGTGACACCTGGCACTCTGAGTCACCGTGGAACCAAGGGGCCCTTAAGACACCACAGGGCCTTGTAGGACCAAGGCAACCATTGTGACACTGCAAGATCTCATGGAAGCAAAGTGCCAGTGTGACACAACCAGGCCTTGTGGAACCAAGGGGCCATGGTTATCCTGCAGAGCCCAATAGAACAAGGAGGCCATTCTGGCACTGCAAAATCTTATGGAATCATGGAGACCACTGTGACACTCTGCGACTTCATGGAACCAAGGGGCCATTGTGCCATTGTGCAGTCCCATGGAACCAAGGAAAGCATTCTGACAAGGCCTCAAAGGAGCAAGGGGCCATTGTGCCAGTGTGGAGCCAAGGAGACCACTGTGATGGGAATCTGCCTCCAAAATTCCTTATATCCAAGGATAGCTGCCAGACAAAAGCTGCCATGAATGCCTACATTCTGTTGCCTTCCTGAGGGCTAGTTCTCATCTGCCCTTAAAACACTGTGGTTCCCTACTTTGCTTCCTATGGAAAAGAACTGTCCTTCTTGTCTAGACACCCATGAACAAATCTGGGATTCGGCCCCCCACATTTTGGCTATCGAAGGATTGCTCCCAGACAAATGCTGCCCAGACAAACAGGTCTGTCTGGCCTCAGCCTCCTTGGGGCTGCCTCTAATCAGCCTTTGAAACTGGGGCTCTGTCCTTGCCTTCCTGTGGAAAAGAATTGTGATTCTGGTGCGGGAGTCTTTGTGTCGGGATAAATGGTCCTCAGGGACAAAACTCATGTGCTCTGTAGAAACTGGTGTTACAGTTGCAGTTTATTGTAAGGATGTGAGCGTACAGAGTCCTGCTAAGAGCTGCCAGGGGCAGCCCAGAGTAGGACAAAGAGATAAAAGGAGGAGAGAAAGAGAGCAGGGGTAGGAAAGAGTACAAGCAAGAGGGGTAGGAAAGTGTACAAGCAAGAGGGGTAGGAAAGAGTACAAGCAAAAGTAAGAGTAAGAGAGAGATTTCCCGTTTACAATACAATAAATCTTCTATGATGAATATTCTCATTCCCACTAACCAATGTAATACAAGATACAAATTCTGTAGCATTTGCATACAGCCTATAAGGATCCTTACATTACCATAGTGTTTTATACTTTAAACTTCTAAAAACTACTCTTTGGATCCTAGCAAGGATGTCTCTGACCTTTGGACCCACTATCTAGCAGAAGGCATTATTCTATCAAGAGGGGATTACCCCTAGCTGGCTATCCCATTGTTTCATGGTAATTCAGTAACTAAGGTTTGGTATCTCAAAAGTGGCTTTCATTTCAATCTCATTCATGGTTTCTATATTTTCAGAATCTGAGCATTCATATTTGTAAGGTTTTCCTGTTTCATCTTCCCCAACATTCTGGTCCAGACACCCATGGCTGAAATGAAATTCCACCTACAAAACTCTACATACTACCAAGGGTTTCTTTCAGACAAAAGCTCCAATGACAGACAGGTCTGACTTGCCTTTGACTCTGGAGGCTGCCTCTGATCTGCCTTCAAAATCCTAGGGTTCTGTGATTTCCTTCCTATAGAAAAGAACGGTTCTTCTTGTCAAGGTGCCAAGGCATCAAACTCCTGACCACAAGATAGGGACAAATGAGCTCTGTGCTCTGTGGAATAGAGACTGAGGACAGCAGAGGAGAGCCCTGGGAGGGATTGAGGAGTGCTTTCAGAAATGCTGGATCCTTCTGAAATAGTGGAAAACGGCCAGAGGAAAAAAAAAAAGAATTAATGCCAAGAGCTTCTGGGGTGGTCCAGACTGGACACAAAGAAAAAGGAATTTCTCTCCCAGGGCACAGCTGTGATGCAACATGTCCCCCAGAAGGAGTCTGGAGCAGCCCAAGGCTTTGTGTGCCCCGGCAGAGGCAGGTAGGACGCAGAGCTGTCAGCAAAGGAAGGGGCCAGCGAGGTGGGGCAGCCAGGGGATGATGACAGCCTGCAGGGACAGAGGCGCAGGGCATTGACACTGTAGGACAGCCTGGGCTGCAGAGAGCACAGAGATGGGCAGCAGCTGAAAGGCCCTGCCAGAGCCAACTCCTGCAGCACTTTGGCCACGGCTCCTTAGTTCCATGGGGTCACAATGGTCTCCTTGGTCCCATGGTGACACAGTTGCCATGATTTTCCATGATACCAGAACTGCCCTTTGATCCCATGAGGCCCCACAGTGTCACAATGGCCCCTTGTTTCCATGATACTGTACAGTGTCACAGTGGTTTCCATGATTCCATACTGCCCTGCAGTGTCACAATGGACGATTGGTCAGTGAGGCTCCACCGTGTTACCATGGCCCCTTGGTTCCATGGACCTCACAGTGTCACTGTGGACCCCTTGGTCTACAAGGCTCTGAAGTGTCACAATGGTCCTTTGGTTCCATGAGGTTTGGATGAGTCACAGTTCACTCCTTGGGTCAATGAAGCCCTGCTGTGTCACAATGCCCATGGTTCAATGAATTTCCATAGTGTCACCAGGATCTCCTTGGATCTGCAGTATCACAATGGTCTCCTTGGTACCATCCAGCCCAATGTCACAACGGCTTTTTGGTTCCATGAGTTTTCCACAGGTTCACAGTGGTCTCCTTGGTGCCATGAGGGTACAAAAATTCCACATAAACATTCAGCAACACCTGCTTAACACACCTGGGAACATCTATCTGCATTCAAATTAGGGGTTAAAGGTGAGAATGGCACCAGCAGCTTCCATCTGCAACAGAGATCCAGGGAAAGGACAGGGACAGTGTTCAGCTGAAAGACTCCGAGAACTCACAGAATCACAGAATCACTTGGTTGGAAGATCAAGATAATCAAGTCCAACCCCTGCCTAAATTTTCATATGGCACTGAGTACCATATCCAGTTTTTTTTTAAACACATCCAGAGATGGTGTCTCCACCAACCCCTCCGCAGATCATTCCAGTACTTTATCACCCTTGCTGTAAAAATCTTTTTCCTAATATGTAGCCTATATTTCCCTTGGAGCAGCTTAAGATTGTGTCCTCTCATTTTGCCAGTTGTTGCCTGGTGAAAGAGACCACTGTAGCACTAAAAAGCAGAATTCTTTATTTGGCTGGATGCACAAGGGGACAGCTCTTCCCAAAGCCATGCATGCTCAGTACAGGAAAGTTTCTGTTTATATTCTGTACTTTGCATACATATTCATTGATTGTCCTGGACTAAACACACCCATGATAATCATTTCCCCAAAATCATTAACATGTTTCCCCTCCCCTTTATCCATTAGTTCTTCTGTCCTGGGAGGTCTCTCTGGTGATCCCTGGTGGTCGTGAACCCGATATCCCAGTTGGCCTGGCTGAGCTGGCAGGACACTGAGGCTGGGGAACTTCCAGTTCCCCTTCTTACACAACAGGCATTGTGCAGTTTCCAGTGGCCGCTGGATTTGAAGAACAAGCAGTGTGTTAGCTCATCTGGGGTAGGCAAGTTATCATCTGGTGACATGAGGTCACAGAGTCACTATGTCACTATGACATCACAGAAAGGGCTGTGACATCACAGAGTGGGCCATGTGAAGTCATTAAACGGCTACAACATCATAGGCTGTCTCTGTGATATCACAGAGCAGGTTGTGTCATTACAGGGAGGCTGTGTGACACCACAGGGATGACTTTCTGACATCCCAGCAGGGCTGTGTGAGGTCTCTCTGTGGGTTGGTCACTCTGCCCCAGCCCCTCTCACAGTTTCCCCGGAGTCCCCCGGTATCCTCCCCGTCCCCCTGGAGCCACAGCCTCCACCAAGGATGTTCCACAAATCAACCCCCAGAGCCTGACATGGGGACAAGGGGCCAGGGCTGTGTGACCAGGACATCGAGGACATGGATTATCCAGGTTACTGGAGCCTGGTTTGGATTCCCCAGGGCAAGAAAGATGTCTAGCAGTTGGAGCAGGGTGAGAGAAGGGCCTCCAAGGTGGGGCTGGAGCCCTTTGGCTGTGAGGAGAGGCTGAGGGAGCTGGGATTGTCCAGCCTGGAGCAGGGAAGGTTGAGGGGCTCCTCATGCCAGCCTGGCAGTGCCACCCAGGAGGTGATGGAGGACACAAAGCCAGGCACTTCACTGGGGGCGTGGCTGGAGAAAACGGATAATGGGTGGAAGAGGAATGAGGGGAGATCAGACAGGACACATGGAAAACCTTTGTACCCATGGGCTCAGACAGGTTCTTAGAGGCTGCTCTGTTCCTCTCCTTTGGGATTTTAAAATTCGGACCAAACCAAGTCTTGAACCACTTGATCTTTCCCAGTTTCTGGCAAGTTGGGCTGCAGACTTGGTGAGGTTCTTTCCAATCTCAGCCCCTGATGATCCCAGGCTGATGCTTCTCCCAATTATGGAACAGACTGGAGCAAATGTTTATGGGACAGGAGCCCTCTGGGGCTGAAGGGGACGTGCAGCTTGCAAGGTGCACAAGCACATCTCATTAGGTGGGGTATTTGAGTAATTTAGGAAATGTCCAAGATTTCCCGCCAGTAGAGAAAAGAAATTTCCTGGATCAGAACTGATGGAGGAAAAGAAATACTGATCTTCCCATTTACCTGTGTTACCACTGCACTGTCTATTATTACATGTCCTTCATTTGGGTGTTTCCACCTCTTCTGTTTAAATGGCCATGTCTAAAGACATCTCTTCACTAGAGCAGCTTGTTCTATGGCTTTCCCATTGCTCTACAATTTCCAACTACAGTTATTCTCTGGTCATTCCACATTAGCCAACACATTAATTGTGTTTGCATCTATCACAGAAACACCCTTTCTAATGTCTTTATCTAAAACTATTCCTGTATGGAAATCCCTTGTGCATGGTGGACACATCAGATACTGCTTTGACATTGCACAGAGCTGAGGGAAGAATTTTGATGTTTAGTAAATTATATCATTGGTGCATTTTTTATGTTGGCCATGAAGAGAAACTTTCTGTGTCTCTGAGTCTCACCAGTTCCTGACCCTCAAAGGACACAAACCTGATGAGTTGTGGTGCCCACTGCAGTGGTGGCACTTGCACCTCCCTCCACATCCACAGCAGAGCTCCCTTGTCCCAGAAAGTCCCTGGCAATGCAGGGATGAAGGAAACAGGACAGACTCTGGGGATCAGGGGCAGGGCACGGCCAGGGATTTGGGGTGGTTGTGAGCCCAGGGCAGGAGCCAGCCCTTGGCCTTGGTGAACCTCATCCAACTGTCCTGGGCCCATGGCTCCAGCCTATGCAAGTCCCTCTGCAGAGCTTCCTGCCCTGCAGCACAGCCACACTCCCACCCAGCTCGGGCTCACATGGCAACTGACTGAGGGTGCCCTCGATGACCTCACCCAGAACAGCAATAAAGAGATTGAACTGCCCTGGCCCCAATCCTGAGCCCTGGGGACACCCCTAGATGTGGCTCTATTCCCCAGCACTCCTTGGACTGGACTTCAGTTTTTTAGGGAGCTGTGCCTGCTTTTGGTTTTGTTTGCTGACAATAAATGAACATCCCTCTGTGTCTCAGGCAGCTCCTTCTCCAAGGAAAGCAGGTGGGAGTTAGTGCCAAGGAGCTGAAAGCTGCAGGCATAGACTGGAGTGGAGAAAGCTCAGATTTGCACAAGGCTGCTCTGAGTGCCACGGGTTGGATAAGGGAAATGGTGGCATGGGTGTAGGAATAAATTGTGATTGATTGTCATGCATAAAGGGTCTTGATTTTCATATCTATTCAGACTGCATTAGTATTTGCTCAGGATCAATATCATCTGGAGATTTCTGATATCGATTATAAACAGAAAAACAAAACTAAATAGGATAAAATCCCCCTGCATTTAAAAATATTATTGTATATTCTCTTTGAACACATTTCTGAAATCTATATAATTAACCACAGAAGAATTAAAGACTTAAAATTAAATTATTCCCAGGGGCTTGTCTTGTTAGGGTGTTTTGAAATATTAATCAGCATTTGTCACTGAATTCCTGAACTGAAGAGTTGAAGACTGAGCAAGTGTCTGGAGAATTAAAATCCATCAGGGAATCTCCAAGTTGCGGAGGATCCATCCTCAGCAGAGGAGGAATGAAAATATTCTAGGGGTTTCTAGGCTGCTCATGAGCTGTTAGCTCATGTGCAGGCACAGGGGCTCCATGGGCACATCTGAGGGGTCTCTGGGCTCCTAAAGATCTGTTTGGTTGCACTCAGTCACAGGGGCTCCATGGTGACATTCCAGGGGTCCTTAATCTCCCTAAGGGTCATGAGGTGACAGTCACAGGGCTCCCCAGTGACAACAGAGGGGTCTCTTCATTGCCAAGAAGACAATTTGTCACAGGCACTGTCAGGAGTCCAGTGGGGACATCCCTGTGCTCCTAAAGAACAGTGAGGTCACAGACACTCACAGGGGCTCCAGGGGTGACATCCCAGGAGTCCCCAGGCTGCCATAGAGCCGAGATGTCAGAGGGGTTCCTGTCATGGACAGAGTGGGAGCTTCAGGCAAAGTTAATCAGAGAAGCTCCTGTTGGGTCACAAAGTGTAGAAGGGACCCCCAATCCCCCAGATACACTCCCAAGCTCCTCCAAACCAGGACCCCCAGGATTTCTAAACTCCTTCCGTGAAAGGAGCCTGGGAGTGCCAAGATCCAATCCCAGCCTCAGACTTTGTCAAGGATTTATGTGTAGAGCATTATACAGGGGGAATTGAACCCTTTGACCCTCAACATGAAAAATGATAAAGCAGAAGTATAGAGATATGATTGATTATGATCATGATTAGGCATAAAGGGCTTAATCAGAATTATGTACTCCACAGTATAGGAGCTGTAACATCTACTTTAATATAGTGCTCTCTAGGAAGCAATGTTGAAGCAATTGTATTAAAGCAAAAAAAAAAAGACATTGCTGCTCTTTAGCCAGTGACAGGATGAGTCCCTAAGCCTGGGGCTCAGTCTTCCTCATGGTGAGCGGCATCGAGGAAGGCACCAGTGTGATGGAGACTGCAATGGGCTGGGAACTTACTGAGGGAAAGGAGGGAGAGTTGTATAACGCAGGAGGACAAGAGAACTGTTCAGAGAAGGGCAGAGCTACAGCTTGAACAACCTGAAAAATGCCATTTGGAGTCATCCCAGATGGATTTCATTTCAGAAGTTATTAAACAAGTTTATTGTTTGGGGAGTGTCATGTTTTCCCCTGGAGATGAACACTCTGCAAACTTGAGTGCTGCATCCTGCCTGCCTTTCCTGGGCACAAAAAGACTTGGGCTGCTCCAGACTCCTCCTGGCGTATGAGTTGCACCACAGCCCTGCTCCAGAAGAGAAATTCCCTTCTCCTCATGTCCAGCCTGGACATCCTCAGCTGCCCTTGGCATTAATTCTTTGTTTTTTGGCTGTTCTCTACAATATTGAAAAGATCCTCCATCCCTGAAACCACCCTCCAATCCCTCCCCAGACTCTCTGCTGTCCTCAGTCTTCACCCCATGGAGCACAGAGCTCCTCTGTGCCCCTAAAGTGGTCATGTGCTTGAGGCCATGCGCATCTGGACAAGAAGGACAATTCTTTTCCACAGGAAGGAAAGTAGGAAGCCCCAGTGTTTCAAAGGCAGATGAGAGCTGGCCCTCAGAAAGCCAAGGGAACCCTACAAAGTCCTGGCACCTTTTGTCTGGGAGCTGTCCTTGGATATACACAGATTTTTGGAGGCGGATTCCCAGTTTTGGCCATGGATGCTTGCACTTGAAAGATTTTTTTTTCCATGGGAAGAAAAGGCTCAGGGTTTGCCCCCGGGGCTCGGCACAGGGGCGAGCAGGGAACGTAAAAACGGACACGGGGGCAAAGGGCCCCGGTGCTTCAGCTGCAGCGGCAGCAGCAAAACAAACAACTTTACAGATTCGCTGTTTCCCCCGTCCCTTTCCCGCAGTCCTTCACCCTCTCTCGCTCTCCCTTTCCCGGTGCCCCCCTCCTGTCCCAGCCTCCCTCTCCCCGTTCCGGACCGGGCCATGCCCCCGGCCCGTCCCCGCCCGAGCCGCCGCAGTCTCGCCTCCGCCCGGCTCTGGCCGTACTGGCGGTGAAGCTGCTGGGCGGGCATCAGTGCCTGGGGCTGGGGCAGCATCGCCTCCCTTCGGCTCCGCCTGTCCCGAGCCCTGCCCGAGCTCGGTCCCGGTTCCTCCTGGGCCCGCGGAGGACACGCGGTGCGGCCGCTCCCGCCGCCTCCGCTGCGGCTCCCCCGGCCCGAGCTCTGCCGCTCGGCAGCGCAGCCGCCGGCCCCGAGCCGCCGCTGTCCCGTTCCAAAGAGCGAACGCCTGGAGCTGCCCGGCCTGGGGCGGCTGAGGGGCGCTCGGGGGCCGTTCCTGGCCCCGGGCCGAGCTCTGACAGCCGTGTCTCGCCAGCTGGAAAAGTGCAGCAGGGCCTGAAGGAGCGGTACCGGCTGAGCTCGTCCACCAACACCAAGCCCCCTAAAAAATAACACAGAAGCCCTCAACAGGCCACCAGGACCCCCAGCTGTCCCCATCCCTCTGCAGAGCTTTCCCACCCTCCAGCAGAGCCCCTGGTTCCCTGCAGGTGCCGTGGGATGGCACTCAGGACGATCTGCTCCAAGGCCTTTCCTGGTAGCAAGCTCAGGCTGCCGAACTATGGTTACTGGATCGTCCTTCCCACCAACCCTTCCTGTGCATGGCTCCTACATTTGCACATTTGCGCTCAGCTCGGACTTCTGCACTTGAGCAGGACTGCTGGGAAAGGATCGGGAGCGGCCTGGCAAGCTCTTTCTTCAGCTCCCTCTTTACTCTTGGGGGAGGTAGGACATTCCACAGGAGAGCAACTGGTGCCACAAGGTGCGGGTAGCATCAGGCAGCTCTGGGGGGGGAACCCTCAAGACTGCTGTATCCTTGACCATGTTGGCCTTGACCTGTAGGCACCTGCAAAAGCTTAAAATCAGCTGCCTCAGCTTCCAGGACCTCTCTTGGCCAGCACCCTGATGTGTGTGCAGGACTGCTGCGAGGCCCTGCTGGGACCCAGGGGGACAGGAGCAGCTGTCTCGTGTCCACGTAGCACCCCCTTACAGAGCCAGGGTCATCCCAAAACCAGACAAACCATGTGGTGTCAGCAGAGAGGAGCAAGGAGCACTGGGCTGGCTCCTCTCAGGGTGTCTCAGCTGGGCTTGCTCCACAACACGCCCCTGTTTTAAGGCCTGCTAATGCCTAGCTGCCAGAAATGCCTTGTTCTCTTCAAGGCCCGCAGGAAGAGCCAGTGAGCAGGATACCTTGGGAGGCAGATCTTCCAAGCCTTTGCTGAGGCCAGGGACACACCAAGATCAGCCAAGACTCTCCATGTTGCCTGGCCCGCACAGCCCAGCTTGGTGCTGGCTCTGGCTCACAGCAGCTTCCACCAAGCGAGAGGCAAATGCATATTGCCAAGAGTTGAAACACAGCAGGCAGGCATGATGTGAAAGTGTATGTGTGTAAAGGCCTTTGAATTCACAGCTCTCAAAGAGAGCTTTGGGGCTCGCTGCTGGACAGAGATGCTCCTGTTCACCCCTCTGTCCAAAGGGGGGTAACACACCCTCCTGCAGGTGCTTGGCTTGGTCTCCACAGGTCCAGGTAGATGCCAAAGCTGCTCTTCGCAGCCTTCTCCCTTCCCCTACCTGTCTCCCATGGGCAGTGGGCCTCAAGGATTGAAAGGACCACAGAGAGAGAAAGGGGGACACTTGCACCTACCTCAGTGGGAAATCTTTGGGAAGTACTTTCCTTAAGAAGCAAGGCCCTTTTCTGCAAAGGTGTTTCCCCAAATGGGTAGCTTTCCCTGGGAGCAACAACACACTCTTCAGTAGCCCTGACAAGGCTGAATTACTTCTGCACCTTTCAGAACGGGCACTCCAGCTCAGGCTCATGTTCCCCCAAGTGTGTTTCCAGGTGGAAGTTCAGACGTGCAGCCCCAGGCCCTCTACAAACACAAGCTGCCCACTGCCTCTTCACCTGCCTACACTCCTGCCTGCAGTAAAGGCAGCAAAACCAGGATGTTCCTGGCCAGAGATCAGGCCCTGCTCCCGCAGGATGCTCTTGCCAGCACCTTCCAGGACTCTGCGCTGGGCACGCAGCACTTTTCATGCTCGCTCTCAACAAGCTTTGGCACACAGAGCACAACCTGGCTGGCTCTACCATCAGCACACGCCACACACAGGCAAAGGAAGAAGCAGCAGGGGCTGTTTTGCAGCCATGCCCAAGAGAGACTGGAAGGGTGCCCTCCCTCTGCTCTCACTTGCTTGGCTTTCTGACTGAGTCTGAGACAGGGATTGCAA
The DNA here is from genome assembly GCA_034336665.1 of Luscinia megarhynchos. NCBI lineage: Eukaryota > Metazoa > Chordata > Aves > Passeriformes > Muscicapidae > Luscinia > Luscinia megarhynchos. The sequence goes on from CM067570.1 coordinate 37,491,360, forward strand.
TTCTTCACTTGTGGGGACCAGATCCACGCCCAGGATCCTGGCACTGCCTGACAGTGGTCCGTGTGGGAGTCCAGGGTGTTCCCCTGACTCCTTTGGGGATGCAAAAACCCTCATGGCAGACCCCTCTGAGACCCTCAAATGGTGTCCAAGAGCCACAGGGACTGGATTTGGCTCCTTGGGAGAATTTGCCAACACTGAGGAAGGAATCACAGAATGTGAGAACAAGCAGAGTGTGAATTGTAATGTTAGAAGGTAGAATTAGTGGGGTTTTTGATTGTTTATGTTAAGGGCCATGTGGTCAAGATGGAGGAACCTGGGTGTGGTGGGCTTCTTCCTCCTTCTTCTTCGTGTCATCCATGTTGGGATAGAATCCTGGGAACCACAGATTGGATGGGGAAAGAACTGGACATTGTAAAGACAGTGCATGGCATTGGGAAAATTTTGTAAACATCACATACATAGATTTAGGTATAAAAGATCGGGCACCACCCGCCCGCGGGGAGCTCTGTAATGGTTGTCTTACAGAGCGGACCTGTGTCGAGCTGCCTGAAACATTTTGCAAGATAAGATAAATAAATAGCTTTGAAGCAACACAAGGTCGTCTCCAGAAGCTTTCTTGTCGGTGACTCCGAGGGAATCCAGACTCCTGACTACCTGCATGTCCTCTCCGAGGAGGTCTCAAGGCTAGAGAGGCCCCGGGGCAGTGACAGTCCGGACACTGGCACGGTCACGCCTCGAGTCTTGGGCACTGTGCTGCTGCTTCATTTGCTCTTTGGCACACCCAAAGCTCCCTGTTAAGTCCTGATGGTTTATGGTTCTGCTCTCTTCCTGACCCTGTGCAGGATGGAGCATTGCTGTGCTTTCAGGAAGCTATTCTTGAAACCTTCCAGCATTCCAAGCTCCTTTGCCCTCCGTGGATAATCACAATGGAATCCCTCCCATCTGGCTTCAAATCATACTCAGGTTGGCTCTTCTAAAACCCAGGGGCTTCAGGGTGGTCAGCAAGACCTTGAACTCTACAGTGTTGTGGAACTGGACCTTCAGCACAGAAACCTTTCCTGCCTGATCTGCCCTCGTTCCTCTGAGTCTGTGCACAAAACACGGCACAGAACAGAACGGCAGGAGAGGCCTGTGTGTCCCAGGACTCCGGATTTGCGCTGTTTCAGCTCCACAGAGATGCAGGCAAAGTGAAGAAGCCAAACTTTATTGATGGAAGGTGAAGCAAAGGGATGAGCTGAAGGGGAACAAAAGGGATGGGCACAGTCTGAGGACTGGAGGGAGGGAGCAGTCAAAAGGGAGGAATGGTGGAGGGAAGAAGAGAGGATGGGCAGTGTCTGAAGGCTGGAGGGAGAGAGTTATCTACAGGCAGGGAGAGGGCTGAAGCCATGTGACCTTCCCACAGGCTCAGCTGCGGCAATCATCAGTTGTGCCTGGAGCTCCAGCTGGTCTCTTCTTGTCTCAAGGTAACCTTATCTTCCATGGAATCTGGAGGTCTTAAAGGGATGCTGGTTCTTCTGAGGCAGCAGATGAGCATGGTTCTGCAGCTCTTCCGTTGAATATCTCTTGAACTCCTCTGTTTGTCTGGGAAGGGCTGTCACCTCTCTTCAGGGCTTGAAGGGCTGGAAGAGAGGAACAGAGCCACGGTCACAGCCCGGATCTGTGGGAATCCAAGGGGACGTTCCTGCCAGGGCCATCCCAGCTAGCTCTTGCCATGGGAACAAGAGAGGAGGGGCCAAGGGGATCAGCTGCAAGGTGCTGGCCACGAACCGCCCCCCGCCGGCATCCCTGAAAATCTCTCTGTGCTCCGTCCGCACCACCCCCCGAACGCACAGGGCGCGAAGCCCTCCGCCGCCGGGGCAGGGATTGCAGCTCCTCCTGCCAGACCCGCTGCCAGCCCGCTGCCCTCACTCACCTCTGCAGATCAGCTGCAGCTCCTCCTGCTGCCCCCGCAAGCTCCGCCCGACGAGCCCTGGGAACACAGCCCCTGTCACGGCTCCGCCCAGCGGCACAGCTCCCTGCCGGCGGCGCTGCCAGCCCTGTGGCCACTGGCCCTCGTGGCCCGGCAGGGCTCAGCCCGGGCCCTTGCCGCGCGCTGCCGCCCAAGGGCACGGCTGCGAGAGGGCGGCAGCAGCCCCGAGGGCAGCCGGGCCTCCACGGCGCCGGGCCCGGATGGCAGAAGCTGCCGGGGCAGCAGGCGGGGCTGGGGCCGAGCTGCGGCGGGGCGGGGAGGGAGGCCGGGCTCACCAATGAACCTGCTGGCCGCCTCTCGCAGGGGCTCCTGTGGGCTCTGCAGGTAGGGCAGGGCCTGGCGCAGGTGCTCGGCCGCTCGGCTCCTGTCCTCTGCCAGCTGCGGTGAGCGGCGGGAGGGAAGGGTCGGGGCGGGCTCTGGCCCTTTGGCCCCGGCCTCCCCTGCCCGCACAGGCCTGAGGCGCGGCCAGCAGCCGCCGGGCCGGGCTCTGCAGGGGCACAGGGCCGGCTGCTGCCCGGGGAGCCGCGTGCCGGCCCGGCCCGCAGCCCCGCTGGGCCGGGGCTCCGTGGGCAGGTGGCTCGGGGCCGCAGGAGCCTGGAGAAGAGCCCGTGCGACCCCTGCGTGCAGCGCTGGCCAGGGCCACAGCTGCCAAGCGCACACAGTGAGCGCCGCCCTCAGGGGGCTTCTCCAGCCTGAGCCTGGCGCTTGCAGGCTGTCCTTACCAGGCACTTGGCGAATATCCACAGCTTCTCAGTCTTCACCAGTAGCATGAGATTCTTCTTTTTCAGGAATTTGGCCGCACAATGCAGCGTTTCCCGAGAGGCCTGGAGAGCAGCAGAGATGCAGAGATGGCACTGCAGTTCAGGGCACAGGACCCGTGTCCCTGTGCCAAGGCCTGGAGGAAGCTACAGCCCGCCAGGCACCAGAGCAGGAGGCAGCCAAGCCCCCTCTCAGGGAAACACCAGCAGCCCACGAGTCCTGATCTCTGCCACAAGCTGATTTTCGTCATGGCAGTGGAATAAAAGTGGGAGTAGGCTCTGGCACACAGTTGACTTAAGGGGCTTTTTTCCCTCGTCTACTACCAATTCCACAAGGTGCGGGTAGCATCAGGCAGCTCTGGGGGGGGAACCCTCAGGACTGCTGTATCCTGAGGGAACGCCGTTGGCCTTGACCTGTAGGCACCTGCAAAAGCTTAAAATCAGCTGCCTCAGCTTCCAGGACCTCTCTTGGCCAGCACCCTGATGTGTGTGCAGGACTGCTGCGAGGCCCTGCTGGGACCCAGGGGGACAGGAGCAGCTGTCTCGTGTCCACGTAGCACCCCCTTACAGAGCCAGGGTCATCCCAAAACCAGACAAACCATGTGGTGTCAGCAGAGAGGAGCAAGGAGCACTGGGCTGGCTCCTCTCAGGGTGTCTCAGCTGGGCTTGCTCCACAACACGCCCCTGTTTTAAGGCCTGCTAATGCCTAGCTGCCAGAAATGCCTTGTTCTCTTCAAGGCCCGCAGGAAGAGCCAGTGAGCAGGATACCTTGGGAGGCAGATCTTCCAAGCCTTTGCTGAGGCCAGGGACACACCAAGATCAGCCAAGACTCTGCACGTTGCCCGGCCCGCACAGCCCAGCTCCGTGCTGGCCCTGGCTCACAGCAGCTTCCACCAAGTGAGAGGCAAATGCATATTGCCAAGAGTTGAAACACAGCAGGCAGGCATGATGTGAAAATGTGTGTCCTGTCTGAAGGCTTTGGAGAGCTGCAAAAACACCAGAACAGTTGCAGCTATAAAAGCCAACAAAGAACAGGTTTTTTGGTATAGTGAATGAGTGTTGCAATCAAAGGCAGGATAGGAAATAATGTGAACTGGGGAACAGAGATGACCCTGATGCTTTGTAGGTATAAACCTCAGAGTTCAGTCATTGTCTTGAATTTTCCACCCACACCTTCCTCTATGTCAAAATTTGGCTTTGATAAATGCCATTTATAGATGTTCTGGCTAGAAGCCAGGTGGACACTTCTGAGAGAAACTGGTGCCAGGACAGGAATATCCCACTATGGATTGCTATTTCCAGTTAAGAGATTGGTTAGACTGAAACACTGAGGAGGCTTTACACAATCTGTGGGGAGGGAAGTGCATGATTCAACAGTGTTTCCAGTTAAGAAAGTTATTAACTATTCCCAGCCTTGTCCCTTCATCTTCAGGGATCAGCTGTTCAAATCCAACCAGGCAAAGCTTGAGCAGCTTATCTAAATCAGGTGGCATGAAAAGAACTTCACTGTGCAGAAAAAAATAAGTTTTGCCTCTAGGCAAACAGATTGGTGCAGGGTTTATATGTGGCTCTGCGCTCCTGTAGACCCCAAGAGCAGCCAGGTGCTGTTAACTATCAATGACAGCTGGGGCTACTCAGCCAGCCTGCTCCTAACACAAAATACAGCCTTTAGCTGGGATGGGAACCTGAGGTGGGACTCTGGAATCACAGAGCTTGATCATTCGGTCTTGTACAACAATCCTGAGATATTCAGAATTCATGCTTTTACTGCTGAGCCTGATTCCTGGCAGGCTGGGGCCGGGTGGAACAGGGGATGCTGAGGGGACCATGACTCCAATTCTGTTCGGGAATTCCTGTTCAACCCTGCCAGCCTGGCCTGAAGCTGCACACCCCAGTCCTCACATGCTGAAATGAATCCAAATTGTTTAGTCTGCTTTCCTGGGGTCAAATAAAAATTCTCTGTGAAGCAGATGGAGCAGTTCAGCCCTAACTGCCCAGCTTGCTTCAGGTTTCTACAGCACACTTTTTTGTGCAACACCAGCTTTTGAAAATTCAAAAAGAGAAAACAAATTAATAGATAATAACTAGATTAATAAAAAATCAAGACACCGAAATTACAAAGTTTTATTCCTGATACCCAAAAGGCAAATATTTATTAAGGATCTGCTGGAGCTTCAGCTGCTTTCCTACTTTGTCCTGCAGAGGATGTGTCTAAACCCTAAATATGTTAATCTCCTGAAAGGGTGACACAGGGTTTTTTTCCTGTTCTTAAGATGTTAAGACTTTGAGGTTTATAAACATAAGGGAGAGTAATTGCAAGGTGTTCTACTGTATTTATATTGATCTTTTAGTAAGTAATAAAATTACAGATGGACCATGTTGCAAGAAAAATTCCTCAGGATACCTGGTTATTCCCAATATTACTGCTGTAATTTAGTAGGGAGAGACAGTCAACAAGTTACGTCTGAATAACATCATGCTAGTGTTGTGCTCTCTTCCTGAGACTGCTCTCAAAATATCTGATTAACAAAGATAAAGGAATTTTAAGAGCTATTTTGGTTCTTTCAGAGAAAGTTCAAAATTGAGAAGGGATTGGGGTGATTAGGAGGCTGTAGTTACCTATAATTTTCAGTGCTGTCTATTGTAATAAAAATTATAAATGTGCCCTGTTGGTGTTTAGAGTTTCTGAGTCCCTCAGCTGTGAACTGGGCTCCCATGCGGGTGGAAGTATCCTGCCTGTTGCTTGCTGGATGCACTGGAACAAAGAGCTCAACAGATCATGAGAATTATCACAAATGAATTCATTGGCTTTCATTGGGCTCAGACTGAAAGAGTAAATTCAGGTTTGATATAGAAAATACTTCTTCCCTGTGAGGGTGGTTGAGGTCCTGGGACACATTGGCCAGAGAAGCATAGTAAATAAAGTTTCAGAGTTCTTAGTATCTGTCCCATTCATTTTCCATAGGTTCTGCTTTGGTTTTAGTATGTCACCTTCTCAGCTGGTTGCCATTTGTGTCCTGCTTTTGCTCCTGCCTTTCTTTGTCTGCTCTTTCTCCTTTCCAGTGTCTCTCTTAACTCAGGGCAGCTCCCAGCCAAAGACCCTATTCTGAATATTTTTCCCAATCCAGGAGCTAAAACACAGCCCTGGATGAAGTTATGGAGGCCGGCAGTGAAATGTCACAATCAGACTTTTCGCCACCTGGGTCTTGGCCCCTTCTGAGCTTTGCTTTGAAGGGCAGGAACATTTTTTCCTTTCTGGAAGCTGGAATTCCAGCCCATTGGAGTATGTGCCATGGATCTCAGAGGACAATTACCAAGGCTGCCAGGATGCTTGCTCCTGCTGCGCCTCCCAAGGGAGCTGTGCAGGGCCAGGGTCAATGTCCAGCAGCTGGATGGGCTCCTAGAGCACACAGTTGCTTTGCTGCATATCCTCCAGCTGGAAGCAGAGGAAAGTAGGGAAGGGAGTCCCTGACAGAATGCTGGAATGCTTGAGGCAGAAGCCTGCCCATGGTTTCATCCAGGGTTAGGATGCCATGAGGGAGCCTCTGCCCCACTGAAGGTACCATAGGAGGACAACAAACGGATTTTATTTGACGTGGATTTTAATGAATGAGAAATGGGAGCTAGGGACATAGAAATATTTACTATTTCTTCATTATCATCTAAGTCTTCTTCTTTCCCTTTTTCTTTTCCTTCTTCTTAATTGCTACTACTACTCTTTCTTCTTCATCTTACTCTTATTCTTCTTATTCCTATTTTATTTTTTATTCTTATTTATTACTCCTATTTCTTCTTCATTATCATATGTAGGAATATAACTAGAGAGCAGGACTGCGAGCACTGCTCAGCTTGTCACAACCAACATGGATGTGTCAGCCATAGTAGGCCACAAGCCTTGGCAAGAGTAAGCGGGATTTTAAAGAAGGAATGTAAAAGATAAGAAAGTGCTTGGTACAGGGTGCTTACCATACAGTTTCATGGGGATTTATGTGAGATACTACATGTACCTGATTAGCTTAAACAAGGCATAGAATGAGCAATGTTATTTAGTTACAAGTAAGCAATATAGCTTAGTAATGTGAATATTATTGGTGCGCTATTTTTAGCAATAGCTGAAAAAGTATATAAATTTTGCTTTGTGTATCAATAAACAGCTTCTTGGATGCACGGCTTAATGCAAGCATATCATGTCTCTTCATTACCACCACCGTCAATCATATTCTTCTTATACTGCTAATTCTTCTATTCTTCTGATAAATCATATTCACTTGTTATGCTTGCTGTCATTCTTATCCATTTTTGTATTCTTATATTAATAACTATTTTTTCATTTACCACTACTACTATTTCTTCTTCACCATCATCTTATTCTTATTCCTATTCTCTTATTCTTGTTTTTTTTTTGTAACTACTACTATTTCTTAAACTCAACTTTATTTGTTTTTGGAAAAATGATATGAGTCAAAGCCCTGCGGTCACATCCATGGAGTAACACCTCCTGTCTGACACTTCTGAATGGAAGTGCTCATTCCGATTCAATATCAGAAGGAAGTTTTCTCTGACAGAGGCATGAGGCATTGGTAGAAGTTCCCCAGGGAGGTGGTGGAGTGGCTGTCTCTCAAGTGTTGAAGAGTTCTGCAGATATGGCTCTTGGGCATGTGGCTTTGTGGTGATGGTGGTGCTGCCAGGGTGCCAGTGGCACTGGGTGACCATCAGGGTTTCTTCCCACCTTGATGACTCCATGGGATTCACTTCTGAGCCCCCTGGCACCCAGTGTGCTCCATGGATGCTGTTTGAGGCTGGGAACAGTGGTGAGTTTGAGTGATGGGGAGATGCCCCTCAGCAGCTGAGGCTGTGGGGACATGTCCAGGTTAAGGCCACCTGTATGTCTCCCTGGGGCGCCGTGCAGTCCCCGGGCCAGCCGCCATCTATCTGCAGGCCAGCCTGGTGCTGGCACAGACACTAATCCTGCGGCTGTGGCCTTGGGCAGGGCCAGCAGAAGAGTGCCCACAGTGCCCGTGGTGCCTGCAGCGCCCGTCTGAGGCAGCCGGGCCATTTGCTGGGGGCAGCCGGCTGCTGCCAGGGGGCCTGCAGAGCTAAGGGGCCAGGGGGCTCCATGGCCCTGCCTTGGGTCCCAGCTGGGCCACAGAGGCTTGGTCGTGCAGGGAGGGAAGCAAGGCATGGAGTGTCTCTGGTGCCTGGCCCTCAATCCCACGCCTCCCGAGGGACAGGCATGTTCAGCCCATCTGCTGCAAGAGCTGCCAGGGCTGCTCTTTGGGCCCTGCCACCTTCTTCATACAGCTTGAGGATGCTGAGTTTGTCCCAGTCATCCTCCTCCTGTGGAAAGGCAGTGGCCCTGAAGCTGAAGAGGCTTAGCTGTTAGTCAGAGGTGACATGTGAAAGGTGTTTGGTGCTGTTGTCTTCCTCCATGGAAACATGGCTGATGGAGTCCCAGTTCACAACTACTTCATGGCACAGCTCTGGAGTGAAGCAGTCTTCTCAGTCAGAGAGGTCTTGGCAGCTGCTGGCCTCTCCTTGGGAAAGCTCTGGTTCTGCCTCACCTTGGCACTCTTGGGAAAGCTCTGTCTGGGTGTGGTATTCCCAGTCTTGATCATCCCCAGCTGGGTTCCCCTCCTCACTCCCTTTCTCTGCCAGGAGTCCCCGTCTGCCTCCTGCTGCTGCTCACTGGGGATCTGGTTTCCCAGTAGGCTGGTTGAGGGGCTGGAGGGCTGCTGGAGCTGTGTAGGGCAGGGACTGGGCTCTGTGCCCCTGCTGATGGCACCTCCACACTGGGGGCAGGAGACTGTGCCTGGGCCTCCTGGCTGTTCAAACTTGCTTCCCCTTGCTGGGGCAGCTTTGGGCCATTCACATCCTTTTTCCCTCGGGGCAGCTCCTGGACTGTTACCCTTTGTTGCCACTGGTAGAGCTGTTGCCATACCACATCTCCCCGCTGCACCCTCACAGCCACCATCCACTGGCACAAATCCCCCGCTCACATGGGGATGCTTCCTTCACTGTAGAAATCACAGCCTGTTGCCTCTTCCCACAGATGAAGCTCTTGGGCCTGAACTTCTCCCCACTGCAAAGGCTAGACATCTGTGTCAGGTTTCTTCTCTTCTTCCATGATGACAAAAGGCCCCTCCTTCTCCTCAGTGTCTGACTGTGGCCAGACTGAGGCACCCACTACCCCCACCAAGGGCCCACTGAGGGCTTGATCTTGCCCCTAGCCGGGCACGGGGCTGAGTGGCCGGGAGGATTTGGGGTTTGCCTTGTCATCCTCCATCTCTGAGGTCCTGTAGCACAGACAGATCCCGGGAGCTGCTTCCTTCTGCAAGAGTGGCTCTCACAAGACAGGGCCCCCCAGGGTTCTGCACCCCTTATATACCCTTCAGCCAGGGTGGGGCTCTGTGTGGGGTTAGGGTTTGTTCCCTTACTTTTCCACCTCTTTGGACAATTTTTCCCATTGTTATGCTAAGAAACCCTGCCGGGCTACACCCATGCTCTTCATGGCTCAAGACAAAGGGATGGGTGAGGGCTGTCTCCCTGCTTTTCGCTCCGGCAGGGTCTGAGGGGCAGTTCAGGGACTGCACGCTTCCAGTCCACACCATCCGAAACCCAGGAGCCAGGTTCTCTGCTGTCAGACCCTGCACTACCATCTCCTCCGCTCCAGCCTCCTATATCTGAGCACACAGCTGAGGACCAGGACCCACACGGTGAACAGGGAGCCTTCCTCCACTCTTCTCCCACCTGGGACATGGCGCTGCCGCTTTGCCACCCCTGCTCCCACCTGCTACCTCCACAGCTGCGTGTGGGCCCTGCCCCACTCTCCATCACTGGGATCAAACCCAGGCAGAGTGTGTCTGCAGCTGAAAAGGGACTGGAACTGAGTTATTTGTTCTGTTTTGTTGTTAATTTTCATAGCTGCTGTTGTTTCTGTTTGTCTAGTTAGATATATTAATAAAGAGCTTTTACTCCTACCCCCATATCTCTGCCTGAGGGTCCCTGATTCAAAAATTATAATAATCGGGAGGAGTTCCTGCCTTTCTTGGCAAACTACCTGTCCTTCAAACCAGGACAGGTTCTCTGATGTCACAAAGGTCTCTGGACACCACGTGTCCCGCATCACCAAAGACCCTGTGTCACATCTGGTGTCCCTTCAGCAGCCGAGCCCATTGGAAGTTGCATGGAGCAGCCCCCTCTGGACTTGGGCACTTGCAGCCCTTGGTGTGCTCAGGACCATCCCACAGTACCCACTGTGCCACGGTCCCACTTGACAGCCTGACCCTCACCCTGTAGAGCCCTGGCTTTGGAGAGTGGGCTACTCTGGGCACGAGCCATTGGCCAGATGGATCCAGCCATGGACTTGTGGCCAGTGGCTCCATGTGCAGCTGCAGGTTGGGGATAAGGGGTGTCCCTCAGGGCTCTGCTTTGGCCCTGGGGCTCTTGTGGCTTCCCCAGTGACACAGGCAGTGGATCAAGCTCCCTAGTTAGCACATTTACTGGAGACAGGGGCACCATGGCAGGATTTGGCCATACACTGGGACCTGGGCAAGCCTAAGAATTGGGACCAAAAAGTCTGGAGCAGCCCAAGGCTTTGTGTGCCCAGGATAAGGCAGAGGATGCAGAGCTGTCAGCAAAGGAAGGGGCCAGCGAGGTGGGGCAGCCAGGGGATGACAACAGCCTGCAGGGACAGAGGCACAGGGCACAGACATCGTAGGACATCCTGGGCTGCAGAGGGCACAGGGATGGGCAGCAGCTGAAAGGCCCTGCCAGAGCCAACTCCTGCAGCACTTTGGCCATGGCTGCTGGCCCTGGGCCTGAGGCCAGCAGGGGACAAGTGAGCCTTGCTGTGCTGAGGCCTTATTGCCTCAGAGCCCAGTGCCCCAGGAAGAGCCCTGAGCAGGTAGATCAGGCCACACAGATAGAGGTGTCAAAGATAGACTTAGATTGGAAACACAAGGGAGAATTGTTCCTGGCTCAATGGGCCCACGATGCCTCAGGTCATCAGGGCAGAGATACCACCTATAAGTGGGCACGAGACCAAGGGGTGGATCTAACCATGGACAGCATCTCCCAGGTTATCCATGACTGTGAGACATGCGCTGCCATCAAACAGGCCAAGCGGGTGAAGCCCCTCTGGTATGGGGGGGCAATGGTCCAAGTACAAGTATGGAGAGGCCTGGCAGATTGACTATATCACACTGCCTCAGACCCACCAGGGCAAGCGCTACGTGCTGACCATGGTGGAAGCCACCACCGGATGGTTGGAGACCTACCCTGTGCCCCACGCCACTGCTCAGAACACGATCCGGGGTCTTGGGAAACAAGTCCTCTGGAGGCATGGTACCCCTGAGAGAATTGAGTCAGACAATGGGACTCATTTCAAAAATAGCCTTATAAGCACCTGGGCTAGAGAACATGGCATTGAGTGGGTGTACCTATTCGCTACCATGCACCAGCAGCTGGGAAAGTCGAACAGTGCAATGGCCTGCTTAAAATCACCTTAAAGACACTTGGTGGGGGGACTTTCAAGAACTGAGAGATCAATCTACCAAAGGCCACATGGTTAATGAAAAACTGGGGTTCCACTAACCGAGCAGGCCCTGCCCAATCTGAGCCCTTGGGAACACCAGATGGGGATAAGGTTCTGGTGGTATACCTGAGAGGCATGTTAGGAAAAACTGTTTGGGTGAACTCTGCCTCCAGCAAAGACAATCCTGTCCGTAGGGTGGTTTTCGCTCAAGGACCAGGTTGCACTTGGTGAGTGATGCAAAAGGATGGAGAGACCCGATGCATATCCCAAGGAGACCTTGGGTGAGCTATCTATGATACTGTGCCGGTATTGGTAACTGCATGTATGTATATGATTTAAAAGTTTTAATTTGATGTAGCATGTTGGCATGGGAAAAATTCGAGGTGGATAATCTTGGGGGTTGGGTTTTGTTCTCTTACTGTCTCAGTTTAAAGAATTTTTCCCATTATCATGCTGAGGGAGCCTCCTGGGTTACACCCAGGCTCTTTTCAGGACTCTAGACAAAGGGATAGGTGGGGGCTGGCTTCTGGGGGGCAGCTCTCTCACCAGCGAGCTCTGAGAAGGAGGATACCTCGTCTCCAGCCCACACGGTCAGAACGCAGGGAATCGAGGTTCTCTGTTGTCGGACTACCCTGCATCTGCTCCACTCCAGCCCACCACCTCTGAGACCACAGCTGGCCACCAGGACCCAAACGGTGAGCAGGGAGCGGGGAGCTGCCCTTCCACCCTGCTCCCACCTGAGACACAGAGTGGCCGCAGCCACCTCCCCCTGCCCCTCTGCTCCCATCTGCCACCTCCGCAGCTGTGTGGGCCCAACACTGCCTTCACCATGGGGACCGAGTGCAGGCAGAGTGTGCCTGCGGCTGAAAAGAGGACTGGAATTGAGTTATTTGTTCTTTTTTTGTTGTTAATTTTTTATAGGTGCTGTTGTTTCTGTTTGTCCAGTTAGATATATTAGTAAAGAGCTGTTATTCCTAGCCCATTATCTCTGCCTTAGAGTTCCTGATTCAAACAACTATCATACTCAAGAGGGAGAGGACTTACATTCTCTATTTCAAAGAGAAATGCCTTTATTGGCAGACACCTGTCCTTCAAACTAGGACACTAATCTTAAGTGAGAACTGTGTGTAAGGTTTTCATTATGCAGATGGTAATAGAATAAGGAGTGGATAATGTGTTGGGTTGATGTGGCCAGAAATTCTATGTGTATTCTATCACCATCTGCTGAAGCTCAGTGGGGCAGTAATTCCTTATCTCTGTAGCACATACTATCTGCTAATGGGCCATCTTTAAGACTAGGTGGGGCAATCATCTTTATCTTTTCCACAACTCATCCTCCCTGCAGAAAGATCATCTGCTGCTGGGCCATTAAATCACACTGTATGACTAACAAAATTACATCATCCCATTGGGAGATGCTCCAGCCAGGAAGAAGAGCCAAGCCTTTCCTACCTAAATAAAAACTGAGATTTTGGACAACAAGATACCTTCTTTCACTGGATTCCAGAGGAAAACCAAACCTTTCCACATCATCTCTGGACCTTCAGAGGAAAACTGCACCCTTCTACAAGATCACTGCTTCAGCTGAACCACATCTGCCACTGCAGGAGGACTGTAGCCACCATTTAATCAAACTGCTACCAACACCCTATTGACGGGGTGTCAGGTTATATTCTGTCAGTGTTTTTAGGCTTGTTCTTTGTAATATTGTTTTTCTATTTTAATTTTCCTAGTAAAGAACTGTTATTCCTAATTCCCATATCTTTGCCTGAGAGCTACTTAATTTCAAAATTATAATAATTTGGAAGAAGAGGGTTACATTCTCCATTTCAGAGAAAAGCTTCTGCCTTTATTGGCAGACACTTGTCCTTCAAACCAGGACAGATGCAAAGGAACAGAGTGGAGAGAGAGAGAGAGAGAAAGAGGAGATGGGGTATAGCTACCAACAGTCGTCTTTGTGGTCTTCAGCCAATAGACGTGTCTTCTGCAGGGAGATCTCAAAAGTCTCTTCAGAAAGTCATCTTTTTATAGTCTTTTTCCAAAGAAAGTGGCCTCTGGCCAAAAGGTGGGAAGGTTTATGGCCTATTGTGTGCAGAGGCCTGTTGCTCTGAGAAGCAGGTATAGAAACATGGCATCCCAACCAGTACACTGCTTGAGAGCAGCGTACCATGGCGAGACAGCAGGCACATCTCCAACAGGCACTGGGCAAGCATCCACATTGGCCAGGCCAGAACTCCTGTCCAAAGAAAATGGGGGGGTTCCCAGGGTCTTAGTGTCAGTCCTTATGATGGTTGTGAGGCAGATCAGGGAGTCTTTGGACCGTCTCTTACACTGGGACATAATGGGAGTGATATTGGTGGATACTGGGGCAAACTGAGGATACTCACAGCCATTGCCATTCAATCCCAGTATGATTCAAGTCATCCTCAATGTGATCCCAGTCTCACCCAGCATGGACCCAACTGTTTCCAGTGTGTTTCCAGTCACCTCCAGTATGGTTACAGACACTCCCAATATATCCCAGTTGCTGTCAACATATCTATAGTCATTCCCAGACACTCCAAGTACCCCCACCAATGTGTTAGTTATCCCAGTTAGTTAGTATGAACCCAGTAATGCCCAGAATATCCCAGTTGCCTCCTGCATACAGCCAGTCATTCCCAGTTACTCCAATTTGCTTGCAGCATGATCCCGGTTTCTCTCCATTGCTCACAGTAGCCCAAAGTGTGATCTCAGTTGCTCCCTTTTTACACCATTATGAACCCAATAAACTCCAGTACAATCCTAGCCACATGCCAGCACTCCCAGTATGGTCCCTGTATAATCCCAATTACTTCCAATTACTCCCAGTATGGTCCCAGTTGCCTCCAGCTAGATGAACCCAGTCAGAACCAGTATGATGCCATTTGCTCCCAGTTGCTCCCAGTCACCCCCAGTACAGGGATGATGTGCATGGTATGATCCCAGTCTCTCTCAGGTACTCCCAGTATTAGTCCAGTCACTCCCAGTATCATCCAAATATGACCTCAGTCACTGCCAGTACGAACCAGTTGTACCCCACATGGAGGAGGAACAGGAAGAGGAGGAGGAGTCAGAGGAAGAGCCGGGATAGAGGAGGAGGAAGAGCAGGAACTGGAAGTGGAGGGACCACGCGCTCCAGCCCTCGATGTGTCCGCAGCCCTCCCGCCCCTGGGGCATTGTCCCCCTCATCTCGCAGGTGACCGCGGAGGGGGAGCTCGCTCAAATATCCTGGGGACTCCGTTGGAGGGGTTGATTTCTTTGCCGAGGAGTGAGGGGGTGATGGATTTTTGGAGCTTGAAGGACTCCAAAGCTAAGCTGCAAATGTCCTTTGGGGAGATTTTGGAGGGCTCCCAGGAGGTTGTTTTGTTCGGGGGATGGGGGTGGGGGGGGGCAAAAGAGGGGAGAAAACTGGAAGTGTGCAGCCCAGAGAGAGGAGACCCCCAGCCTGGAGCAGAGTCAGGGGAAACGGGAGTGTTGGGACCCCAAGAGCCTTGGCATGGCTAATGGGGAGCCCAGAGAGGGGGAGTCCCCCAGCAGCACAGACAAGGGAGAGCCCCAGAAGCCCAAAGTTGGAAGAGCAGAGGGGGGACCTTGGAGGTTCTTGGGACCCCTGCCCTCAATACAGTCAGGAAGCCCAGAAGTCCAAAGTGGAGAGACCGGAGAGCGGGAACTCCTGGAGAATTTTTTTTGGGGATGATCAGGATTGATCCAAGTCCTGTTGGGGCTGAGTCTTGGTATTTTTGAGGGCTTCTTCTACTAAATCTTTGTGGTCTGGAGTATTTTTGGGCTGGATCCTGGTGGTCTGTAGGTTTTCATGGATACAACATCTCTGGTGACTTCTGGAGATGGACTTGGGCAGGAGGAATCCCCAACCAGATGCTCTCACACCATGTTTTTCTCTCAGAAACAGGATTTCCCCTTCCCAAATCATGGCCGGATGATGGAGGAGAAGGAAGGGGCTGCAAGGAAGAGGAAGATGGCCCAGGAGCCTCAGGCAGGTGAGGAGGAAGTCCCTGCCCCCTTCCCCCTCTCTCCTGCTCCATCTCCCAACACAGCACGGCCCCTGGTTGCAGGACAATCCCGCTGTGGATGCCGTCTTGCTGGGTATGCGCTGTGGCGAATCTCCTTCTCCTTCCCTCTGGCACAAAGGCAAATCCCATCCTCTCCTTGTCCTTCCTCCCCCAGACAACGAGCAGAGGATGGACAGCAGGGAGGACAAATCCCCGCAGCAGAACCTTGTGGAAGAGGCCATTTTGAGCAGCTCCACAGTGAAGGAATCCAATGCGGAGGAAAAGTCCTGGAGATCCTGCACAAGAAGAGGCTACAAATGCAACTGAGAGTTCTCCAAGCAGAAAAGACCCAGCCAGGGCCCGGAAGGTGGCCAGAGATCCAGCTGCAGTTTGGACCTGGTGGTCCCTGAGTAGCTTCATGGCAGGGAGGAACCCTGCAAGTGCTCAGAATGTGGGAAGAGCTTCAGCTGGTGCTCCATCCTTGACAACCACTTTGGGATGTACACGGGGGAGCGGCCCTATGAGTGTGGGGTATGTGGGAAGAGGTACATGCTAGGCTCCCACCTCCACCACCAGTGTGTGCACATGGGGGAACAGTCCTACAAATGCTTGGAATGTGGGAAGAGCTTTAGCAGTAAGTTCAGGCTGACCTTCCACCAGCAGGTGCACACGGGGGAATGGCCCTACAACTGTGGGGAATGTGGGAAGGGCTTCAGAGACATCTTTGGCCTCCTCAGCCACTGGCGCGTGCACACCAGGAAAAGGCCCTACATGTGCTTGGAATGTGTGAAGAGCTTCACTGCTAGATCCAATCTCACCTCCCACCAGAAGATCCACACTGGGGAATGGTCCTACAAGTGTTCCGAGTGTGGGAAAAAGGCTCAGAGCAGTGTGGATCTTCTGAGGCACTAGTGCATACACACAGGGTAGAGGCCCTTCTACTGCCCTGACTGCAGGAGGGACTTCACCCGCAACTTCAGCCTCCTCACCCACCGGCGCATCCACACCAAGGAGAGGTCCTACGAGTGTCTCAGCTGTGGGAAGAGTTCCTCCAGGAGCTCTACCTTGACCAACCACCAACGGAGCTACTGATAAGCATAGCCCTGTGAGGGCCCTGACTGCAAGAAAGGCTTTGTCTGCTGCTGCAAATTCACCTCACATCAGAGGATCCCCATTGGGCAGATCCCTGGAGTCCTACATTCCCTGTGATCCATGTTGAGAAGACACCTGGCTGGTGCTCTCCACATCCTTCTGGTTCCCCATAGGCACTTGGATGAGTGCAGGGTCAGGAACATCCATCAGGTTGGAGACTAACATCAGGAATTCATTGGGAAGAGCAGATGGGGCATGTTGGGGATCCTTTCTGCATCTAGTGGCTCAACAAGATCTTCTGTGATTAACCTTGTCTGAAGTTACCACTCTGGCCACGACAGGGAGCCCTGTGAATGTCTGTGACATCCCTGCTCTTTATCAGCCTGGAGACTCTTGGAATGGCACTGCAGAGCCCCTATGAGTGCCTGTGACAGATCACTGCCCCAGCAGCTTGCTGCTGGTGGGACTAACTCCCTGGAGGGCCTGAAACCAGGAGGTTTCTTTAGATCAGAGCTGAACAGATAGCAGTTGGTGTTGGTTCCCCATGACAGGGAAAGATCTGAGGGCTAAGAAACAGTTCCTGCAGGGATGGCTCCCAGCAGCAGCCACACGGGCAGGGAGCCATATGAAACTCCAAGCAGAAATGTCATGAGAGGGAGAACTTGGAAAGCTCTGGTCATCCCCAGCAATGCAGACACCTTCCTCTGAGCCAGACCCCCTGGTCTCCTCTCCCGGCCAGCAGAGCCTCTGCCCTCAGGGTTGTGTGGCCCAGGACAGGAGCTTCCTGTGCAGTGAGAGCTCTGGCACAGAATAGACACATCTCTCGTGATGCATGGTCTTTTCTATCTGCCCAGCACAGCACCTGAGAGTGGCTGCCCCAGGATTTTGCACCCTGGTAGGAGCAGGGCTGTGCTGGGTGAGAAGGCTTTCCTGAGTGCCCAGCTGCCTCCGCTCTCCTTGTTCCATCTAAAGGAGAGTCACAGAGTTTGATGTATTTTTCCAGCAGGTTATGCTGCAGTTCTTCCTGCCCTCGGGGCGCCTGAAAATAAGGGGGTGGAGTGGCACAAGGGCTGGGCTTGTGGAGGGCCTGCTCTGACACTGCCCTGCAGGGCAGTGCCCTGGAGATGTTTCCATGGCCACAAACTGCCCAAGCCCCTGTCTTAAGTGTCCTGGGAACCAGGCGTTTTCCTAAGGGCGAGTGATGCTCATAACCCCTGGTCCCACACAGAGAGGGCTGTCTATTGTTCAGGGGGTTTAAATCCCCTGGAGAAGGAGAGAAGGCTTTGGGAGAGGCGCTGTTGTTGCTGAGCATGATCAGGAGAAGGAAAAGAAGCTGCAGGCAAAGGGGCTGCTCACTGCCAAGTCCAATTGTATGAGGAGCTTCAGGTAAAGCTTGGCAATGGCGATGAGAGAAAGAGAATCTTAGAAGGAGTATGACAGCATGTAGAGTCTATAGCCCTAAACCAAACTGAACCCAGAGATGATGGTCAAGATCAGCACACTGCTACCAAAGAGTGCCCAACAGGGTGACTGAGATATCCAAGTAATTTCCAGGATCAGTTAAATGAAGAGGTGGGAGACCCTGTACATATTCCTACCCTGAATGTGGAGGCTGTGTCCTCACTAAGCCAAGAACAAGCCTAAGGTGAAAGCACACAAGGAGATTTTACACAGAGGTTTAGTTATTTGCCCAAGACCAGTTCCATCCAACACAGGGGACTGACACAGCCCATGGGAGGTGACAGGAACCAATGGGGGTGACAGTCCCCACAGGGGTGCAATGACCGCCCCCACAGGGGGTGCCAGGCCTGTGGCAGGTGCCATTGCCCCAGGGAGGTGACAGTGATCTGCATCTGTTGTTGTGGGTAAAAGTGCTTCATGTCCCTCAAGGTGCAGGTGCTGAAGGTCCAACAGAGCGGTGCCGGCTCCAGGGTGTGGTGCAGGAACATCAACCCAAGCAGGGGCCGTAGCAGGGCTGGGGTGCCCGAGTAGGTATGGCTGGGGCCTCTGCGGGGACATCGGGGTGGAGGTGTCACCTGAGATCTTGGGGATACGGCAAAGGCCTTGTGGGGACATAGGGGTTTCTGGGAACACAGTAGAGTCCACATGGGGCTCAAGAGGCTTCATGGGGACATGGCTGAGTCTGCATGGGGACAAGGGGCTCTATGGGCCCTTGGGGACATGGCAGAGGCCATATGGGAACAAGGAGATCCTTTGTCCACTAGGGGATGAGGGACTTGACAGGTCCTTGGGGACATGGCAGAGGCCACATGGGGACAAGAGGCTTGAGGAGGACATGGTAGAGTCCACTAGGGGACAAGGAGTTCCATGGGGATGTGATAGTGTCCATGTGGGAACAAGGGGCTGGGTATGTCCCCTGAGCCATTGGGGACATGGCAGAGGCCATGTGGGGACATGGGGCTTGATGGGGGCATGGCAGGGTCCCTGTGGGGACAAAGGATTTGACAGGTTATTAAGGACATGGCAGAGGCCATAAGAGGGCGAGAAGATCCTTGGGGACATGGCAGAGGTCATCTGGGGACATGGGGCTTGATGGGGACATGGTAGAGGCCTTGTGGGGACATAGGGGGTGACAATCCTTGTCTGGGAGGTAACACCCACTGTTTAGGGGGGTGACAACACCTATTTGAGCAGTGACAATTCCTATTTGGGATGGTGAGCACTGAGTCCATGTGGCGAGGGGGGACAGATGGGGGGGGACACAGCTGGGGACACGCCTGGGGGACAGGGGGTGGGGGGTGAGGGGGCTAACAAGTGGGGAGGTTGGAGGAGGGTAAGGCACCCAAAAATATACCAAAGTCAAGGGGAGGGCATTCAAAATTGGAAAGGATGAAAAAGAGGGAAAAGGATCCAAAAGGGGGAAAGAACCCAAAATAGGGGGAAAAAGATCCAAAAGAGTGGGGGGGAAAGACAGGGAAAAGGATCCTGAAATAGGGGGGAAAGACCCAAAGCAGGAGAAAAGGAACCAAAACAGGGAGAAAGGATGCAAAACCAGGGGAAAGGATGCAAAACCAGAGCTGAAAGGATCCAAAATAGGGAGGAAAAGACAAAATAGAGAGAAGAGACCCAAAATCGGAGGACAAAAGATGTTGTGGAGTGTCACAGGGTGTCTCACGGTGTCGTGGCTTGTCCCTGCCTGTGCCGGGGTGGACACAGATGCTCAGCACTAGAAGAAGCCATGGGAACATCCTGAGGGACAAGGTGACACCTTGAGGGATGTAGGGATACCTTGAGGGACAAGCGGGCACACTGCAGGACATGGACCCAGGACCTTGAGGACTTTGGCCTTGTCTGGAGTGGGGGACAGAGACATAGGAGGAGGGGCAGAAACACATGGAAGGGGACAGGGACACACGAGGGAGACAGGGACGGGAACACAGAGAGGGGTGACAGGGAGACATGGGGTGGGGACACGATGCCACCAAAACACACATTGGGGACAATGTCACCACACCTGTGGAGACAGTGCCCCCAGGACATATCAGTGCATGCAGCCAGCAGGACATGTCAAGGGATGCTGCCACCAGGCTACATGACTCTCTGGGTCACACTAACCTTTGCTCTGTCCTCAGGAGTGGTTGAGATCCCCTGAGCGTGATGGCCCTGGGACACCCTGGTGGCTGTCACTCACTTCCAGGCCACTTGTCACCAGCTGAACAAGTTGCCCATCCTGGTCCTGTCCTGGTGAGTGGTGACATTCTGCTGGGACACTGTGGCAGTGACAGTGGGGATGTGGTGGCAGGAACTGCATCAGGCAGTGCTCCGCCATGACTGAGATGAAAGTGCTGGTGGCATGGTGGTGGCACAGGTGGTAGCATTGATACTGTCCTAGTTCATGTCCCCATCCATGTTCCCCATGTCCCCACCCAGGATTTTGTCCCTACACATCCCCGTCCATGTCATTGTCTCCCACATGTCCCCATCCATGCCTTAGTTCAAAGTCTTTATTTTTACCCTAATTTCAGGGGATTTAAAAGGATGAACAAAACTATTCTCATTTCAAAGCGAAAACAAAAGGATTTATGTGTCCCTGCTGGCAGAGCATCCATGTGCCTGGGCAGGTGGGAAGAATCCACCTTTTTGGAGGGGTTTCCACCACACTGTCTGCAAAATCATGGCTTTTGCCCCAGTCCGTCCCCATTTGGCTGTGGAAGATACCCATGGGCCAGAGAGAATTAAAATCGTGGATTTATGTTGGAGAAGACCTCCAAGGCCATCCAATGTTGCTTGATGCCATCAAAATGAAGCTTTTTTGGGTCCGTAGTTGACAAATCCGCTCTACACAATGGATTTCTGACATTGGTCTGTGGATGTGTCCAGGTGCCCACAGGGAGCAGGAGGATGTGGAGCCCCCAGCCAAGTTTCTTCCCAACATTTATCGTGTGCACCACAGATCACTGGGGTTCTGCCCATCATGGGTCACTGGGGATCATCCAGCACAGACCCTCCCTCCTCCAAGGGGGAGCTGGACTCTAGTAAATGGGGCACGATGGGGTGTCCACTGTTCCTGGTGCCTCCTCCCAGTGCTCCCAGCACCTCACCTCAGTTCCAACCAGTGCTCCCAGCTGACTCTCAGTTCACTCCTGATGGACTTAGTGTTGGTCTCTGCAGCTTCATCCCAGTCTCATCCCTTGTCTCCCCCAGTGCTCCCCGTGCCATCCCCACGTCACTCTGGGAAGTGACGTTCACTCTCATTGCTCCCAGTTCATTCCCAGTATTCCCAGTCAGCCCCTGGCTCCCCCCACATCCTTTCCATTTCTCTTGAGTCTTGGGCTTAACCCAAACTGACTGCGGCTCTTTCAGATTCATTGAGGGCAGAGCAAAGGGAAATTTCTGGGGAAGCTGCAGAACACCTGTCAGCACTGGAATTCCCAATGTTTCACCCAGTGTCCCAAGGCAACACTTGAACCCAGCTTTTCCCACCTAAACCTGGCTTTTTCCACCTAAACCCCGCTTCTCCCACCTAAACTGATCTTTTGCCACCTAAACCCAGCTTTTCCCACCACCAACTCTAGGAAATCGTACACGCCAAGGACCTGAAGTCAAGGACATGGCACCAAAGCAGAGACACAAAACTTCCTACAGACCCCAAGCCCCAGACCATGCGGCTGCTTTGGCCATTCCTAACCTGGAAAATACCCTGAGATCACCCAGAGCACCCGGGATGGGGGACAAGGACACCCTGAGCCTCTCAGAGCCCCAGGATGGAGGTGGGGGGTGAG
The DNA here is from genome assembly GCA_034336665.1 of Luscinia megarhynchos. Lineage (NCBI taxonomy): Eukaryota > Metazoa > Chordata > Aves > Passeriformes > Muscicapidae > Luscinia > Luscinia megarhynchos. Next base: position 37,512,986 of record CM067570.1, read on the forward strand.
GACACCAAGGTCCCCAAACCTAAGGGTGCTCAAGATGCTGCAGGGGCCTCCTAATCCCAGCAGGTTCCCCCCGAGTTCAAACCCCCAAATGGCTTCCCCTGAATTTTCTTGACCAGCAGTTATTGAATGAGGTTTTCCTGGTTTTTCTTTGTTTCCAGGAAAGGTTTCTGTCCATTTTTGGGTGTAGCCACTGGTGGGGCTTTATCTGCCCAAGATGTACCTGAAGGCCCTTCAATAAATAACAACTGCTTTTTATTCCCTTAATTTTGTCTGGTCTCTGTATTTAGGTAGCATCTGAAAAGGCATCAGGTTAATAAAATGCTTACTTTTAAAAAGTCATTGGCCTATGGAACCGCATGATGCCTTTTCCGTAGGAAGAACTGGAAAGCAACCAGCCCAGTTGTGCCAACTTTTACCAGCTCAGCATGCAGAAAGGGAAGACAAAATATATTAATGATTTTGGGAGAAAGAATTATCATATGTATGTTTATTCCAGGAAAATCAGTGAATACATATATAAAATGGAGTATAGAAACACATGCATTTTCTGTTATCAGTGAGTGAGCTTGGTGGAGTTATGCCCCACACATCCAGCCAAGTAAAGAATTCCTGCTTTCTACACGAAAACACAGGACAGTCCCTCAAACATAGAACTGAAATGCACAAGGAAGAAAATGCTCACAAAATGTCACCAAACTGTTTCCAAGCCACCAAAAATCCCTGGAATGTAATCAGATAATTTAATTTAAACAGCAGAACGTGACAGACTCCTTATCTTTGCTTTACAAAGAACAACAAGTACAGTGTGTCCACTTAAGACAATTCCTTCTGGAAAAACACATTCCTCAACTTCCCCTGAAGCTGGGATTTTGTACTAAATGCAGACATGATTAAGACTTTTTTTTCCAACCTGACTTTTATGGCAGTTCACTTGTGCCCTGTGAATCCCACCTTAAAGAACTTTTGAAGAGACTGCTTTAACTGCAATGACTTTGTGCCTGTAATCAGGAAGTATTTTTAATTATTCTTTCAACTATTGCTGTCCTCAGAGTGGCTTTTTTCTGAGGAGAATAGAAGCTCAGACATGCGAGTGTGGAGCAGGCTGCTTTCCCTGGAGAAATCAGAGCAAACACAGAGCTTACATCTGGGATTTGAGGGGTCCCAGTTGGTTGGAAGCTGGCAAATGTCCTGATTGTCAGGGAAGACAAGAAGGACACCAGATACTCCAGGCCAGTCAGTCTCACTTCCAACACCTGATAAAATCATGGAAAACTTTATTCTGGGAAGTATTGAAAAACACTTGGAGGACAATACAGGCATCAGTCAGAGTCAGCATGGCTTCATAAGGGGAAGGTTCTGCTTCTGAAGTCTGATTTCTTTCTACAACAGGGTAAAACCCACTCAGTTGATGCAGGAAAACCAGCAGATGGAATCTTTCTGGATTTCAGCAAAGGTTTTGTTCCTGTTTCTCCCAGAATGCTTCTGGACAAAGTGTCCAGCACACAGCTGGATAAACACTGTGTTTATAGCGTGAGCAACTGGCTCAGGGGTCAGGCACTGAGGATGGCAGTGACTGAGGTGGCACCACACTGGCAGTGGTCACCAATGGGTTCTGCAGGACTCCACTGTCAGCCCCAGCTCTTCAACATCTTCATTAAGGACCTGAACACATGAGTTGAAGGGATAGTGAGTAAATTTACTGATGGCACTAAATTGGGAGGAGCTGTCACCTGCCTGGAGAGCAGAGAAGCTCTGCAGAAAGATGTCAACTAGAGATGGGCAATCACCGTGTGGAGTTTAACAAGGGCAGTGTCAGATTCTGCCCCTGGGATGGGGCACCCCTGCCTTGGTGTATGGACTGGGCTGAGGGAGACCTGGGGGTCTTGGCCAAGGGCAAGTTGGACATGAGTCAGCAGTGCCCTGGCAGTCCAAAGTGCCACCATGTCCTGGGGCAGCAGGCCCAGCATCAGCAGCTGGGCCAGGAAGGGGATTGTCACGCTCTGCTCTGCACTGGGGCGGCCTCACCTTGAGTGACAGCACAACATACAAAAGACATAAAGCCATTGCACAGTGTCCAGAGGAGGTCACAAGGATGGGAAAGGGTCTGCAGCAGCTCTGTGAGGAACAGCTGAGGAAACTTGGTTTGTTTAGCTGGAGAGGAAGAGACTCAGGTCAGACCTCACTGAGCTTTTCAACATCTTCCCAAGGGGCAGTGCAGGGGCCAGCACCAACCTCTTCACTCTCATGAGCAGGGACAGGACTCAAGGAAATGGCTGGAGCTGAGTCAGGGGAGGCTTAGGTTGGATATCAGGAAAAAGTTTTTCACCTAGAGGGGGCTTGAGCAATTGAACAGGGTCCCCAGGGAAGCGGTCAGTCCCAGCTCCAAGTCTGTCTTGGGACAAGAAGCATTTGGACAGTGCTCTCAGGCCCACGGTGGAATAGTTGTGGTGTTCTGTGCAGGGACAGGAGTTGGACTCAATGATCCTGATGGAGCCCTTCCAACTCAGCACATTCTGAGCTTCTCTGAAATTACTTCAACATCCAGCACTCAGCTTTCACTCCAGAATAAAGCTGTTCCAGCCTGGTGAACTCAGACATTCCACTCCTCCTAAGTACAGCACCTACAATATCCCTCAACTTCTTTGGACGAACAAAAGAAATAAATTGCATTTAAGTGTCACGGTAACAATTCCATGCCCTTCCTTACTGGCTGCTTGTAACAGAGGCCATTTACAGGGCTGCTTGGCAGGGGCCGTGGTGTGGCCTGGCCATGGGAGGGGGAAGAACAGGGTGTGGGTGCCCCCTGTGTGCCTGCCACCCATGAGGGGTGTGGCAGTGATAGGGGATATGTGGCCTGGCCATGCCACCAAGGGTGCTAGGATGGGGGACAGGTGGCCATGGAGGTGCCACAAAGGATGTGGTGACACCAGCAGACAGGCATCCATGGAGGTCTAACCACAAGTGTGGTGACACTAAGGGACACATGGCCAAAGAGGTGCTACCATGACTGTGGTGACACCAGGGCACATTTGGCTATGGAGCAGCCACCATGGGTATGGTGACACCAAGGGACAGGTGGCCATGGAGGTGGCACCACAGGTGTTGTGATGCTCATGGAGGTGCCACCACGAGCATGGCAGTGCCAGGGGACACGTGTCCATGGGTTGGAAATGCTGGCAGGTGTGGCAGTGTGACAGTGACAGGCCAGGTGTGGGGCTAGGCCAGGGTGGCTCCGTGCCCGCCCCATGGGTGGCCCCACCAGTGCCAAGCCAGTTTGGCTGAATCCTGGTGCCGGAGCCGGGAGGCCTGGCCTGGTGCCACTGTCCCCTGGCACGGGGACATGTGGGGACTTGGGAGTGACGGGAGGGGGACAAGGCACTCCAAGTGGCTGTGCCAGGCCAGCACCTCCCACCCCACGCCCCAAAATTCATCACTTCCCAACTATCATCATCATCACCCTAAAAGTCATCACTTCCCCAAACCATTACCCCCCAAACCATACCCATCACCCCCCACCCATCCTTGTCACCCCAAAAATTCATCACCCCCCACCCACCATCATCACCACCCACCCATCATCACTCCAAAATTCATCAATCCCACCTATCATCATCACCCCCATCACCCACCACCCTCAAAATCATCCTCATCCTTCCCACCCATCATCACACCCCACCCATCGTAATCACCCCAAAACTCATCACCCCCCACCCATCACCCCAAAATTTCCCCCACTCTCCCACCCCTGTACCCTCTCACCCGCCCCGGCGACAGCACGTCCACTCCTCCTGCCTACGGAGTGCAGGTACTTCTGAAATTCATGTGGCCTCATTCCCTCACATCTCTGCGGCTTCTTGGGCACCTTGAAGGGGTGGAAAACGCCCTCTGGAACAGTGACCAGCACACGCTGGCCTTGGGGACACCCCTGTCGCCAGCCCTGTTGCCGTCGGTGTCAGGGTGGCTGTAGGAGCACTTCCAGCCCTGCAGCTGCACCCAGCACCGGCTCCCCGAGGACCCATCCCTTTCAGGGTCCTTCCGGGTATGGCGGTGGTCATGGTGTGCCACTTGCAGGTCTTCGGTAGGGCAAGGGGCTGGGGAGTGTCTGGCGGGGCTTCCACCATCATGTGTGGTGGGGGGGTGTCCATTCTAGGAGGTCCAGGGGCTGCATTACAGCAGTGGGATGGAGGGAGCAATTTTGGAAGGTCCAGGGGTTGGATTTCGGGGTGGTGGGATGGGGAGAATAATTTTGGGCTTGGATTTGGGGTCAGTGGAATAGGGGAGGCATTTTGGGGGCTGAATTTGGAATGATGAGATAGAGAAAATAATTTGGAGAGGTTAATGGGGTGGATTCGGGGGTGGTGGGAGTGCACCCCCAGCCTGGCATCCCCACCTTGAAGGGTCCCAATTTGTGGAGTCCCAAATTCTCGAGATGTCCCTGCCCACCCAGGGAAGATGTCCTCACCCAGTGAGTGCCCACACCAGCCTCCTTCAGGCCCCACCCCTGCTGGTGACAGAGGAACAGAGTGACAGGGGGACAGGGTGATAGGTGCCCTCCCAACCCATGCCCTGGGCACAGGAGGACTCCCCTCCCCCCATCCCGCTCCCCTTGCACATTGGGAACGCCACTGACCCCCTTTGTCACCCTAGGGTGCCCCTCGGTGGGGGGCTTGGTGGCACAAGACCCCCTGCTGTGCCATCTCCGAGGTGGCACCTGCGCTTTTTGTCACCGCCACCCGCCAATTTGTCACCAATGCCCCAAAGCAGGCCGTGGCCCACATCCTACAGGAGGACGGCGGGTGACAACATTTTTGGGGTCACCCCCAGCCACTTCCACTCCCCCCATCCCCCTGAGGATTCTGTGCAACCCTGCACCCACCACGCTGCAGATCCGTGGTTCTGGTGTCTATCCAGACCAGTGTCCATCCAGAGTGGGATCCACGGCTCTGGTGTCCATCTGGACCAGTGTCCAACCTCTCCTGTCCCCATCCATCCCAGGCTCCCCAGCCAGGGCTGCTACTCACTGCAGAGTGGACAAGACCTACATTCAATCCGAAGATGACACCAAACCCCCGCCCACCAACATCACCAGGCTACCCAACCGGAGTGCCAGTGTCCCCTGGCAGCCGGGACAGCTCTGAATCACTTGGAAGTGGAGATCCACAGGCCTGGGCCAGGGACACGAGGGCATCCAAGACGGCGAGCACCGAGTCCATGTAGTATGGGGGAGACAGCTGAGGACACACTGCTGCGGGGATTTGTCCTCCCTAGTCTCCATCCTCTGCTCCTTGTCTCGGGGAGGGTGGACAAGGAGAGGATGAGACTTGCCTTCGTACCAGAGGGAAGGGAAAGGAGATTTCCCCCATTGCGTCCCCGTCAGGACAGCGTCCACAGCAGGGTTGTCTTGCAGCCGGGGCCGTGCTGGGCTGGGAGATGGAGTAGGACAGAGGGGGAAAGAGGCACTGACTTCTTCCTTACCTGCCTGGGGCTCCCGGGCCATCTTCCTCATGGCCTCGTCTTCCTCCATCGACCATGGTTTGGGAATGGGAAATCCTGGTTTGGGGGGAAAAACAAGGGCTGAGCGTGTTGGGTTCTATGGTCCCGCTGACCAAGTGCTCGGCCCCTTTCAGCCTCGGGGTCCCGGAGCCCGCTCATCACCAACCTCCCGCACCCCTTCAGGCCTGCCGGGGGTCCCTCGGCTCCGGGATCGCCCCTCTGCGCTCTACCCGCTCCGGGGCTCCCGCGTTCCCCTCCAGCTCACCTGGGGATCCCCAAAGCCGATATCGCCCCCTCCCCGCCGGTAAAGAGCGATCGCCACATGGGACCCGGCACGATCCACTCAGGGGCATTTCCAGCTCAGCTTTTGGGTCCTACAAGATCCAAACATCCCCTGCCCTGAAAAAAGCCGTCCCGTAGATTCTCCCGATGGATTTGTGGCCAGCGCCCCCTCTCCGCTAACCACCTCTTACAGGGGAGGGCCGATGCTGCCGTACCCGGCTGAGCTGCCTCCTGAGGCGGCGGCCGGGCTAAGCTCGAGGTTCTGCGGTTCCTCCTTTTCCCCTCACTCCCCCTCTTTCCGTTCCGGCTCCTCCTCTTGCTTCTTCTGCGTCCCTGCTTTTCCTCCCGCTCCTCCTCTTCCTCCTGCTCCCCCTCCGCTCCCCGCTCGGCCCGGGCAGGTGTCGACACCCAAAAGCAGCCGCGCTCTGCTCTGGGCGGTTCCAAAGCGGCCCCGCCCCGCGCGGCAATCGGAATGATACTGGGAGCACTGGGAACGGTACTGGGAGCACCGCAAGCGATCCTGAGAGCCCTGGGAAGGAATTGGGAGCGCTTTCCCTCCCAGTACCGCTCTTACTGGGAGCATTAGGAGGAAAGAGCGCCGGGACGCGTCTACACCCGGCGGTGGGCGGGGCCAAGCACAAGGGCATGGTTATGCAAATCAAGGAGAGATCGAGCGCTGTGATTGGTGGGCGCGAGCAGCGCGCGGTTTTCCCGGTCATGTGAGAGCCGAGGGGAGCCAGAGCGATGGCGCCGGCGTCTGGTAGGAGGGGACAGGGACCGGGAGTAGGGACAGGGGCCGAGAATACGGCAGAGGTACCGGGAACGGGACCTGGAATGGGGATAGGGACCGGGAATGGGAGCTGGGATGGGGGAATATGGGAACAGGACAGGGAGTGTGCAACCAGCAAGCGGAGAGAGAATCTGGGATGGGGATCGGTGTTCAGCGGCGCTCCAGTGAAACACGTCGGGGCTGGGAGCTCTGCAGCTGGGCCTCCCCTGGGCTGCTGCGGCCCAGGGCCCGAAGGCTGGAGCTGCAGCCTTGCTCCTGGGGCGGGAACAGGAGCCTGGTGCCGGCCCGTGGCCCCTGCACGGCCCCAGCGTGAGGGAGGGCTCTGAGGCGCAGGGCTGCTGGCAGGATGGGCTGCTGTGGCCAGCTGGGGCCTGTGAGCAATGCCCAAAGCCTTGTGCTCTCTGCAGCTGGCCGCGGGCAGCAGCAGGGCTGAAGGGTTCGTGTGGCACAGGCAGCCCGAGCTGTGGAGCCCTCAGCCCCCGTGGCAGAGGCGGCCCTCAGGAAAGGGAGCGGGAATAGGGGACAGGGACCAGCAACAGGGGACCGGGAATGGGACTGGGAATATGAGACAGGACTGGGAATGGGGACAGGGACTGGGAATAGGGGACAGGGGCAGGGATAGGGAATGGGGACAGGGATGGAATTGGGACCGGGAATGGGGATGAGGATTTGGAATTGGACTGGAAATATGGGACAGGGACTGGAAATACTGGATAGGGACCGGGAATACAGGAATGGGACCAGGACTGGGGACAGTGACTGGGAGTGGGTCCCGGAATATAAGACACTAACGGGGAATGGGACTGGAGATGGGAACATGGGAATGGAGTGAATGTGGAAACAGCAACCTGAGAGAGAATATGGGATGGGGATTAGGAAGATGGGACCGGGATTGGAAACAGGATTATGGGAGCAGAACTGGGAATGGGAACTATAAAATGGGACAGTGAATGTAGAAATGGAAGTGTGGGAACAGGAGTGGGAATATGAGAATGGGAACAGGACAAGGAATATGGGCCTGGAAATATGGGAAAGGCAGCCAGACAGAATACAGGACAGGGACAGAGAATGAGAGCGGAAATGGGATCCAGACTGGAATGGGAGCAGGATGGGACTGGGAGTGGGGTGACAGGGGAATGGGCAGGGGGATATGGGGACAGTTCCAGGGCAGGGAGTACCTTATCAGCTGCCCCAGAACCTGAACCAGGGTGTCCCAGTGCAGCCAGAGCTATTTGGCCTGAAGTGCCCAAAGCCCTGAGCAATGCCCAAGTCCCTCCCAGGAACCCTCCACTCCCTCGAACCCAGCGTCCCCCACATCCCCTGGCTGATCTCCCCATGTACCCATCCACATCTTAGTTCAACATCTTTATTTTTACCCTGGTTTTGGGTGTTTGGGAAGGACAAAGAGAAATGCAAAGGAAATCCAGGCCATGGGGAGCCAGGAGGATGTGCAGCCCCCAGCCAGGTGTCTTCCCAACACGAATCATGGCACCATGGATCCCTGGGGCTCTGCCCACCGGGGGTCACTGGGGATCATCCAGCGCGGATCCTGCCAGGGGGGATGGAGCTGGAGCAGTGCACTGTCTTGGTTTGGAAGGCAGGAGCCTCTCTTGAAATGGAAAATGTAAACTCCCTCCCTCTAAATTAATATAACTTTGAAATTAAGGAGCTCTCGGACAAAGATATGGGAATTAGAATAGCAGTTCTAAAAAATAAAATTAAAATAGAAATATAGTAATATAAGAAACAAAACAGAGTCAGAATACACCCTGACACCCTGTTGGTCAGGGTGTTGGTAGCAATGTGATTAAATGGTGGCTATAGTTTTCTTGGAGGACAGATGTGGTTTTGTTGAAGCAATGATTTTGGATAAGGGTTTAGTTTCTTTTCTAACGTCTAGTGGTGATGAAGATGGGCTTGGTCTTCCTCTGGGAATTTAGTGGGAAAAGGTTGCTCTGATGTTTCAAATTTCATATTTTATTTAGGTAGGAAATACTTGGCTCTTCCCCTTGGGTGGGGGTGCATCTCAAATGGGATGATGTAATTTGATCAGTCCTGCAGTGAGACTTGATGGCTTATTAACAGAAGATGTCTTCCTGGGCAAAGGATGGGTCCTGAAAGAGATAAAAAACCTGTGCCACCAAGCACAGCTGGCCTATTAACAGAGGATATTCCCCTGGATTTATGAGGGATGGGTCATGCAAGAGGTAAGGAGCACTGCTCCACCTGGTTTCAACAGATGGTGATAGAATATATACTTCTGGTTACATCTTGCATTGCAACCCAAGACATTATCTACTCCTTATTCTATTACCATCTGCATCATACCTAAATTAATTCCTTCTTTAAACTCTGCCAGATAGATAGATGGATAGATACAGACATACATACATTACATACATACATACATACATACATACATACAATGAAAGTTTACACACATTTCTTGCTTAAGATTAGGTTTTTTTGTGGTTCACAACAGGTTTCTTTATCTTTCTGCATTACCTACCAAGTGTAACTAGGTTCTTGAGCAAGAACAATCTTACGGATGGATTTGCCTTTGCTTGAGGTGGGACTAATCTAAACAGTCTAAAATACCTTTTATGTGTACTACAGGGACTTTATCCCCATCCACTGTGTGCAAGGGTTCAGACTAGGCAGGACTCACTTGATTGATGGACTCTCAGGTGTTGACTATTTAGGTGGCTTTTGTTAAATTCATTTCTCAATTTTTGAAGGTCCCCCCACCAAGTGCCTTTAAGATAGGTTTTAAGTAGTCTGTTGTACTGTTCAGCTTTCCTGGCAGCTGGAGTATGATAAGGGATATGATATATTTATTCAATATCATGGTTTTTGGCTCAGATGTTTCTAAGGCTGTTCTTGAAATGGGTCCTGTTGTCTGACTTGATTCTCTCAGGGGTGCTATGTCTTTATAGGACTTACTTTTTAGGCTTAAGACGGTGTTTTGAGTAGTAGTGTGAGGTACAGGGTAGGTTTCTAACTATCTAGTGGTGGCTTCTACAATTGTGAGCACGTAGTGCTTGTCTTGGGGGGTTTGAGGCAGTGTGATGTAGTTAATTTGCTAGGCTTCTTTATACTTATATTTGGACTACTGCCCCCCATATTATAGAGGCTTTATCGGCTTGGCCTGCTTGATTTTAGCACATGTCTTACAGTTACAGATAACTTGAGCAATGCTATTTATGGTTAAATCTACTTTTCATTTTTGTGCCTACTTATAGGTGGCATTTTTATGCCTTGGTGCCTTGCGGCATTATGGGCCTATTGAGTTAGGAACAACTCTCCCTTATGTTGCTAATTTAAATTTATTGGTGACATCTCTATTTTTGCAGCTTGATCTACTTGCTCGTTGTTTTGGTGTTCTTTATTAGCCTGACTTTTGGGGATGTGGCTGTCTACATGACTTTTACAGATAGTTTCTCTATCTGAGTGGCAATGTTTTTCCACTCATCAGCAGCCTAGATTGGTTTTCCTTTATGCCGCTAGCTGGCTTTTTTTTTGCCTTTCTAGCTAACTCCACAGAGCATTGGTTACTATTTATGATTCAGTGTGAAGGTAGAGCTTTGGCCACTTCTCTCTTTCAGTCATGTCCAGAGCCAGCTGAATGGCTTTGAGTTTAGCAACTTGACTTGATCCACCTTCTCCTTCAGTAGCTTGTGCAACCTGTCATGTGGGGCTCCATGCAGCCACTTTCCACTTCTGACTCATCCCCACGATGAGACGGAAACTGTCAGTGAAAAGAGCGCTGTGTGTTTCTTCTGCTGGTAGTTGGTTGTATGGTGGAGCTTTTTAGCCTGGGTTGCTTGTTTCTGCTCCTTTTTGTCAGTGAGAAAAAAGGTTATCTTGTGGCCAGTTTGTAATTATTTTTAAAATTTTAAGGTGATTCCGGTTTTCAGTATGGACACACTGCGTGATGAGGGCAATCCATTTGCTCCATGTGGTGTTGGTGGGGTGGTGGATAGAGGGAACCTTTTCTTTAAATATCCACCCCAGCACCGGTAGTGGGGGTGCCAGGAGGAGTTGTGCTTTTGTGCTTATTACTTTTGAGGTGGCTTGAACTTTCTTATAGGCGGCTAAGATTTTTTGTTTGGTGGGAGTGTAATTGGCTTCGGTCTTTCTGTAACTTTGACTCTAGAATTCTAGTGCTCAGCCTCGAGTCTCACCAGGCACCTTCTGCAAAAGGCTCCAGGACAAGTCATTGTTCTTGGCTGCAGAGTAGAGCACATTCCTCACCTCTGGTCCCATCCTGACTGGGCTAAGGGCTAGCGCATGAGTAATTTTCTGCTTGATGTGGGCAAAGGCTTGCTGTTGTTCAGGGCCGCGGTTGGAATCGTTCTTCTTGCAGGTAACCAGGTAGAGAGGGCTCACAATCTGGCTGTATTCAGGAATGTGCATGCTCTAAAAACTTATGGTTCCTAGGAAAGCTTGTGTTTCCTTCTTGCTGATTGGTGGAGACATTGTGGTGATCTTACTGATAACTTCTGTGGGAATCTGATGCCATCTATCTTGCCACTTTACTCCTAGGAACTGGATCTCTTGGGCAGGTCCCTTGACTTTGCTCTTCTTGATGGTGAAGCCGACTTCCGGCAGAATCTGGAGGATCTTCTCTCCTTCCTCAAATACTTTTATTGCTGTGTTCCTCCACACAATGATGTTATTGGTATACTGTAGATGTTTTGGAGCTTTACCCTTTTCTAGTTCAGCCTGGATCAGTCCATGGCAGATGGTGGGGCTGTGTTTCCACCCCTGGGGCAGTCGGTTCCAGGTGTACTGCACACCCCTCCAGGTGAAAGCAAACTGAGGCCTGCACTCTGCTGCCAGAGGAATGGAGAAAATTGCATTGGCAATGTCAGTGGTGGCATACCACCTTGCTGCCTTGGACTCCAGCTCGTACTGGAGTTCCAGCATGTCCGGCACGGCAGCGCTCAGCAGCTATTGAGAGAGAAACAGGGACTACTGACTGGTGATCAGAATCCAAACTTACTGTGAGCTACATATGCTTATATACATTTTTAGGGAGGCGAGTATTGTTTTAGTATATTGATTGGGTTAAACATCACACAGACAAACTTATACATTTTGCAACATTTCTACTTGATTCAATCTTCTTTCCTGTCAGCAGTCTTGATCCAGTCTTCATGCAATCTTCAAAGCTCTGTTTGTTCTTGCCAAGGCATCTTGGTTATCAAACTGCTTATGCTAATTAAATCCACAGTACTCTCTGTCTTTGCTCCCACAGTGGAGTCATTTCATTCAAGGCACAATAGTCTACAGTCAATTTCTATTTTCTGTCAGACTTGCCCACAGGCTAATTGCAGCTGTTGAAGGGTGAGTGGGTTTTACTGACCACCCTTTGGCTTTCTAGTCAAAATTTTATGGATGGGGATCATGGCATCTTGATTCATCCGATACTGCTGGCAGTGCACTGTTGAGATGGAAATTGGTACTTGCTGCTCTCCCACCATCATAAGTCCCACTGCAAACGAGTTTTCTGAGAGTCCAGGCAAGGTGTTCAACTGCTTAATGCCCTCTGCCTCTACAGCAGCTGTTTCAAAAGCCCACCAGAGTCCCTTTGGGTCTTTACAGCAGCTGTTCCTGAGAAAGTCTATGCCTAGAATACACTGTGCCTCTCGGCCAGTTACAATTGGATGTTTCTGCCACTCCTTCCCTGTCAGGCTCACCTCAGCCTCCAGCAGAGTCAATTCCTGTGATCCTGCCATCACCCCAGCAATGGAAACAGGTTCTTTCCCCACATGTCCTGATGGCGTTAGGGTACCCTGTGCACCAGTATCAACTAACGCACTATATTTCTGTGGCTCTGATGTGCCAGGCCATTGGATCTTCTCCATCCAAAAGAGTTTTCCCATGCCTCTTCCTGGCTAGAGGCAGGGCCCCCCTAACCCTGGTTATTATGTCCTTCCTGGGCATACATACTAGAGGTTCTTTTAAGAGGATCTGACAGATCATCCTCCCTTCTGTAATATCCTGCAACTTGGTCGTGGGAGGTTTAGGCTGCCCTCACTTAAGTGTGGCTCCCTCGGTGAGCATTTCCCTCCCTGAGTTGACACACCCGTGCTACAAGGACAGAAGTGGGTTTTTCATCCCATTTTCCCATGTCTCCCCCATGGTCACACAGGAAGAACCACAGGTCAGCTCGTGGGGTGTACCCTCTCTCCCTAGCTGGGGGACCTTGGGCTCTGACTTTGGGGCCTGTGACTCGCACTGATGCCACGTTGATCTTCCTCACCTCTTCCCTTATCTCCCTCATTTCTTACTTAAACTCTTCTTTGAGTTCCTTAACCATAGCAGAGAATAAGTCTGCATTGGGCCATTGATCATACTCTTGTAATTTCTAAGCTTGTTAGCAACAGAACCCACTGTCTCTCAGTTGTTATCAGCATTGATTGTCACAATGAAGGTGTGAAGGTGGTGTATTAAGATGACCCTAGATTTGCTAAATTCCACATCTGCCCTGTGCACCTGACCTTGTCAGGGTCATTGTCATGCTGTCCGCCCCACCCAAAAAGTATCTCTAATATCGCCAGTTCTCTCAGCTGCTGGATTCCTTCCTCAAGGGTCTTCCAGTGCATTCTATGGTGGTGCTCCTGCATTCTCTGTCTGTGGACAAACCTCTCTCTCACACTCATTAAAAGCCATTCCCAGAGGGGAAGGGGCCCTGGCTCCCTTACGAATACCTGATCCACACCTGAGTCCTGGGTCAAGGGTCCCAAATTCCGTGCCTGAGTGCCATCCATCAGTTGTGCACCTGTTCCCGTAAGGTCCAAGACCAGAAGTAGCGAGGTTGTATAAGCCTTGTACAATGTCTCTTCGCAGATTACAGAGACTTCTACACGACAGGGACTTGGTGATAACCTCTGACTCCCCTACAGGTTGTGAGGGCCCTCCTTCCTTTATGAACTGGGTGCTCTGATTTCATATTAGACTTTTTCATTTTTACAGGGGCAGTTGCTGCTGGCTGTGACTGCCCTAGCAGTTCAGCTGGAACCTGGACGGTTGTAACATGTGTGGGTTCCACTGCTGCAACATCGGCCTGTCCCTCTTTGAGGCAGGGGAGGGTGTCTCACCAGCTGGGGCACTGTATTCCTTCAACATATGGGAATAGAAATCAAAGTGTTTTACTAGGAAAATTAAAATAAAAATATAGTAGCATAAAACCAGAACACTGACAGAGTCAGAATACACCCTGACACCCTGTTGGTCAGGGTGTTGGTAGCAATGTGATTAAATGGTGGCTATAGTTTTCTTGGAGTGACAGATGTGGTTTTGTTGAAGCAATGATTTTGGATAAGGGTTTAGTTTCTTTTCTAACGTCTAGTGGTGATGAAGATGGGCTTGGTCTTCCTCTGGGAATTTAGTGGAGAAAGGCTTCTCTGATGTTTCAAATTTCATATTTTATTTAGGTAGGAAATGCTTAACTCTTCCCCTTGGGTGGGGGGACATCTCAAATGGGATGATGTAATTTGATCAGTCCTGCAGTGAGACTTGATGGTTTATTAACAGAAGATATCTTCCTGAGCAAAAGATAGGTCCTGAAAGAGATAAAGAAAACTGCCCCGCCTGGCTTTAACAGCTGGCCTATTAACAGAGGATATTCCCCCTGGAGTTATGAGGGATGGGTCATGGAAGAGATAAGGAGCACTGCTCCACGTGGTTTCAACAGATGGTGATAGAATATATACTTCTGGTTACATCTGGCATTGCAACCTAAGACTGGCACAAAGCTCTTCCCACACTCGGGGCACTCGCAGGGCTTCCCTCAGTGCTGCCTCCGTTGGTGTCTGGTCAAATGAGAGCTCTCTGAGAAGCTGTTCCCACACTTGGAACACTCATAGGGGCTGAGACATCACAAGGAGCAGGGCTGTGATGTGCTCTGGTGCCTGTGACATCACAAGGAGCAGGGCTGTGATGTGCTCTGGTGCCTGTGACATCCCAAGGAGCGGGGCTGGCTGTGATTTGTTTGGTGCCTGTGACATCCCAAGGGCAGTGTCACAGGGGGCAGCTCTCAGTGTCCCCAGCAGGTCACGCTGTCCAGTGCAGCCGTGCCAGCGGTCACTGCGCACTCGGGGCAGGCTGGGCTGGACGGGGGTCGGGGCAGAAACGCCGCCCCCGGGACTGGGGTCTCCCCCTGCCTCTGGGCCCAGCCCCTGGTGGGAGCGCCTTGGGCAGGGCACGGGGTTCCTGCTGGGCCAGGGGGACAGGCCTTGCCCCCTGCCAGCTGCCTGGGCCCCTCTCATGCCTGTCCCACATCCCTGGGGCTCCTGTCCCCGCTGCTCCCCACCACCTTCACTCCCCCATGAACGCCCCACTCAACCTCTTCACTGTGACCTCTGGAAAGAGAGGAAGAATGAGAGAAAGGAAGTGTTGTCAGTTGACCCTGGCTGGATGCCAGGCACCCACCAAAGCTGCTTTCATTCCCCTCCAGAGATGGACAGGAGACAAAATAGAATGAAGGTGTTCTAGATAAAAACGAGATCAAGTCGAATTAAATATGATAAAAATAAGCGATATTTATTTTGCGACCGAAACACAGTCCTCGATAGCCACAATCAAAAAGGACAATGCCAAGCCCGGGGTCGGCATCAGGTGAACACACGACTCGAACTCTATCGCTCCGAATCCCCAAATTTTCACAAAGCAGCTTTGGTTAGACCAGTTTTTATACAGTTTTTCCTTGCCCGGAGCGGAGGTCTTTGTCTTCTCTTGTCGTTCAGCATATTCAGGTAGTTTTCTTTTACCGCGTTGAGCTGGACAAAACCATATCCTGGGAGATGATGAATTTTTATGAAGGCAAGTTCAAGTTTACAGGAAGATGGAATTGAGATGTAACTTGCAGATTTTGGCTTACTGGAAACGGGCATTCAGATGTATTTTTCTTGATGGCTCTGATTACCTTAATTGTGGGTGCTTATCGGGCTCTTATCTTTTGGGTGTTCACTGGACGAAGCCATCTCCACCAGCTACGTCTATTGTCTTGCTAACCCAGCTCTTCAGCTTTTATTGGAAGTTACAGTGTTGCGATTAAGCAATCCCTGTTCCTCCTTTTGCAGTTTTTGGTTTTTATTACTTTACTCATACAGACATTGCTTTTTCTACATTAATTTACAACTTTACACGAATTACATTTTATTACATATTACAACTGCTTCATGGGTTAAGATAAGGACTGGAACAGATCACTCAGCAAATGCCATCATGGGAAAAACAGGTTTGCAATTAGAGATATTAATTGAATTTATTGCTCTCCAAATCAGAGCAGCATAGTGAGAAGTAAAATAAAGCTTTAAAAACACCTTCTGCCCATCTCTCTCTCCTTCCCAGCTCTACCTTCTTCCCCAGTCGGTGCAGGGTCAGTTCATGAAGTGTTTCTCCTGCTGCTCAGGGAGAGGAGTGCTTCCCCTGCTGCACCATGAGGTCCCTCCTGGAGACGCTTCTCCATGAACTTCCCTAAGGTGAGTTCATCTCGTGGACAGCAGTTCTTCACTAACTGCTCCAACGTGAGTCACACTTGCATGGGCTCACAAGTCCTACCAGGACCAAGCTCCAGCGTGGGCTGCTCTCTCCACGGGTTTGCAGGTCCCTGCCAGGTCCCAGCTCTGGCACAGGTTTCTCATGGGGTCACAGCCTCCGCTCAGGCATCCCCCTGCTCCCGCACGGGCTCCTCCAGGCGCTGCAGGTGCATCTCTGCACTCCGTGCCCTCCATGGGCTGCAGGGGCCCAGCTGCCTCAGCATGGATTGCACCACAGAATGTCTGGGCAATCAGCTCCAGCCCCTGGAGCCCCTCCTCCCGCCCTGCCCTGGCTGTGTGCACAATTGTTCCTCTCACATGTTCTCACCCTGCTCTTCCCTGGCCTCAGTTACAACTCCACTATAATCCAATCCTGATGTCACCCCCTTTTCCCTCCCCGCAGGGCTCCTGCCCCAGCTCCTGCAGCCCCTGGGAGGGAATTTGGAGAGGGGGAAGAGAGGGTGCGCAGCCCCCACCATGGGATGACCCCAGCCCAGCCCCTTTGTTCAACACTAAGCTGGGCTTGTGGCCACAGGAGAAAGAGGCTGAGGCGAAGCAGATCCTGCAGGTGCGACAGTGCTTGGGCTCAGGGCAAGGTCCTGCCCTGCACACCTGGCTCAGGTGTTACCTTGCCCCAGGAAGGGAGCAGGACATTCCCATTCCCACAAGTCCTGTCCCCAAAATCCCACTCTTGGGATCCCTCACCCAGCTCCAACATCTCCAGGTGTCTGGGATGAGTCCAAAGGGATGGAATTTCCCACCCAGGGTCCCCACCAAGCCCCAGTTTGGATCTGCTGCTCCCAGTTTTCCCAGTTTCCTTCTCCTTTTCCCTGGGCCGGGTTCCCCCCGACCCCAGTGGGTGGGAGCAGCCGAGAGCCCTGCGCTGCCCATCCCAACCTGTCCTGGCTCCATCCCCACTCCTGCCGCAGGCTGCGAGGGCTTCGGGAACGGGGCAGGAGCAGGGGGGATGATGGAGCGGTGATGGAGAAACAGCAGAAGAAGGGCTGGAGGGATTAAGACGAGGAGGAGGAGGAACAGGAAGAGGAGGAGGAGTGGGAGGAAGAACTGGGATAGAGGAGGAGGAGGAGGAGGAAGAGCAGGAACTGGAAGAGGAGGGACCACGCGCTCCAGCCCTCGATGTGTCCGCAGCCCTCCTGCCCCTGGGGCATTGTGCCCCCCATCTCGCAGGTGACCGTGGAGGGGGAGCTTGCCCAAATATCCTAGGGAGTTTTTGAGGGTGTAGGGGAAGATTTTTGGAGCTTGAGGGACTTCAAAGCTAAGCCGCAAATACCCTTTGGGGTGATTTGGGGGGATGTCCCAGGAGGTTGTTTATTCCGGGGGGAGGGGAGAACACTGGGACATCGAAGTGTGCAGCCCAGAGAGAGGAGACCCCAGGATTCAGCCTGCAGAGGGGAACATCCTGGTGAGGGGGAACCCCTGGAGTTCCCCCTGGCCTGGAGCAGAGCCAGGGGAAATGGGAGCGCTGAGATCCCAAGAGCCCCAGCTTGGCTAAGGGGGAGCCCAGAGAGGGAGAGCCAGGGAACCCCCAGGGGCTGCATGGAATGCCCGGGGGTTGCATAGAATCCCCAGGGGCTGGGTCCCCCAGCAGCACAGAGAAGGAGGAGCCCGAGGAGCCCAAGGCTGGAAGAGAAGAGATGAGGAACCCTAGGGATTGTTGGGACCCCTGCCAGCCTGGAGAGGGTGGAGACCCCAGAGAGGAGAACCCTCAATACAGTCAGGACCCCCAGAAATCCAAAGTGGAGAGACCAGAGAGGGGGATCTCCTAGGAAGCTTTTTATTGGGATAATCATGATCCATTCAGATCCATTCAAGTATTGTTGGGGGCTAAATCTTGGTATTTCTGAGGGCTTCTTCTGCTAAATCTTTGTGGTCTAGAGTAATTTTGGGCTGAATCTTGGTGGTCTGAAGATTTTTATGAAAACAAAATGTCTGTTGACTTCCAGAGATGGGCTTGGGCAGGAGGAATCCCCAAGCAAATGCTCTCACAACTTGAAATCCAAGAATCTGCTGGATTTCCTATTCCCAAACCTTGGCCTGATGGAGGAGGAGGAGGAGGCTATGAGGAAGAGGAAGATGGCCTGGGAGCCCCAGGCAGGTGAGGAGGAAGTCCCTGCCCCCTTCCCCCTCTCTCCTGCTCCATCTCCCAACACAGCACGGCCCCTGGCTGCAGGACAATCCCGCTGTGGATGCTGTCCTGCTGGGTATGCGCTGTGGCGAATCTCCTCCTTCCCTCTGGCACAAAGGCAAATCCCATCCTCTCCTTGTCCTTCCTCCCCCAGACAACGAGCTGAGGACGGAGACCAGGAAGACAAATCCCCACAGCAGAACCTCATGGAAGAGGCCATTTGCAGTGGCCCCATGACGCAGGAATCCAATAGGGAGGAAAAGCCCTGGAGATTCCACACGAGGAGGGGCTGCAAACACAGATCTTGGGTATCTAAGGAGGAAAGACCCAGCCTTGGCTGGGAAGGTGGCCAGAGCTCTTATCTTGTGGTCCCTGAGCAGCTTCATGCTGGGGAGAAGCCTCACCAATGGTTGGAATGTGGGAAGAGCTTCAGCCAGAGCATCAACCTCCTCACCCATCTTTGGGTGCACACAGGGGAACGGCCTGTAAGTGCTTGGAATGTGGAAAGAGCTTCAGTGACAATTCCCATCTGTGCTGGCACCAGAAGATTCACAAAGGGCTCTTTAGGGACATGGTGATGTACACTTGGGGACAAGGGGCTGAAGGTGTCCCCTGAGCCATTGGGGACATGACAGAGGCCATATGGAGACAAAGGATTCCTTGGGGACATGGCAGAGGTCACATGGGGACACGAGACTTGATGGGGACATAGTAGAGGCCTTCTGGAGACATAGGGGGTCATAATCCCTGTCTGGGAGCTGGCAACCCCTGCTTAGGGGGTGAGAACTGCTGTTGAGGGGTGACAACCCCAGTTTGGAAGGTGACAAATCCCATTTGAGGGGTGACACCCCCATTTAGGAGGTGCCACCCTGCCTGTAACCACATAGCGCTTGCTAAACTCCATGCCTAACAAGCCACGGCTGCCACCTCCTGTGTCCCCACGTCCCTCAGGACCTCTGGGCTGGGTGACAGCATCCTCAGCATCCCCAAAACCACCACAACCTCCTTCTCCAGACATCTGTGTCCTGCCTGTTTTCCAAAATCCTGGCACCAGTAACTGCTGACCGCATCCTGCATCTGAGCCATTCCTGGTCCCATAGTAGCTCCGAAGCAGCTCAGTTCCCCAGGCCAGCCACGCCTCCAGGACCACCTCATCCATGGCCCAGATGGCCACAGGGTCTGGGACGGGGGACTCCTCAAGGTGTAATTCTGGGGGTTCTCCACATCATCGCAACAATGGCCAGGTCTCAGCGGGGTGGCGTTGTCACCCCCCTGCGCCAGCAGGAGGGATGTCCCCAGACGGATGGTGAAAGACAAGAGGGGGTCGGCGAGTGTGTCAAGGGCGGGGTCGCCGAAAGCCGATGGATATCAGCCCTGCCTCGATGCCGGCCAGGAGGGGACCAAGGGCCACCATGCAGCTGTTGGGGGCCAGCACCGCCCCCAGTTCTGGGGTCACCAGGTCGTGGCGGAGGAGCTCGGTCAGGAGCTGCCACTGGTCTGCAGTGAGAGCCAGGGGGCGTTCACCCAGCACTGCTCAGCACTCCGTGGTGTTGCAGACCCCCAACCCCCTCCCCAAGGCCATGGCGGTGCTGGGGGAGTTGCCCCAGGCTGGAGTCTCAAGGGCATCCAGGATGGTGAGCACCAAGTCCACGTGGTGCGGGGCAACAACTGGAGGGCAGCCAGTGGGGGGGTGAGGAGGACTAAGGGGTGGGGAGAGGACTGGAGGAGGGGGAAGGCATGCAAAAAAGTACCAGAAGCAGGAAGGTGCCTGAATATGGGGGAAAGGGTGGAAAAGGGAGGAAATTATCCAAAAAAAGAGGAAGGGAACCAAAATAAGGGGAAAGGAAACAAAGTAAGTGGGAAAGACCCAAAAGACGGGAAAGACACAAAATAGGGGAGCAAGTATCCAGAATAGGGGGAAAAGACCCAAAATCAGAGGAGAAGGGGTTTCATGGGGTGTCACAGGGTGTCATGGCATGTCCCTACCTGTGCTGGGGCAAATGCAGACACTCAGTGCCAGGAGCAGCCACAGAAACATCCTGAGGGACATGGGGACACCCTGCAGGACACAGGCCTGGGACCTCAGGGACTTAGGCCATGCCAGGGGTGGGGGACAGGAACATAGGAAGAGAGATGGGGGCACATGGAAGGGGACTGAGACACATAGAGGGATGACAGGGAACCATGGCGGAGGATGGGGACAGAGGGGAGGGGACACAGTGCCACCAGGACACACAGAAGAGGACAATGTCACTAGGACACCTCTGGTGTCACCCTATGTGGCACTGATCCTTGCCCTGTCCCCCAGGGGTCCCCTGAATGTGGAGGCCCTGGGACACCCTGGTGGCTGTCACTTGCTTCCACATCACTTTTCACCAGCTGAACAAGCCCTGACAACAACTTGTCAACAACCTTCCCACCCTGGTGGGTGGTGACATTCGGCTGGGATATTGCAGTAGTTACAGCGGGGATGTGGTGCATTGGGCAACCATCTTAGCCGTGGCTGAGATGAAGGTGCTGGTGACACTGTGGTGGCACAGGTCGTGGCATTGATACTGTTGCAGTTCATGTCCCCAACCATGTCCACATCCCCTTATGTCCACAGCTAGGCCTGTATCCCCATCCATGTCTATGTCCCCATGAAAGGCTGTGTCCCCTCATGTCCCCATCCATGACCTCACCCGTGTCATTGTACACCACGTCTCTCCATCCATGCATTACTTCAACATCTTTATTTTTATCCTAATTTCAGGACTTTCAAAGGGATGAACAGGAACCTTTTCGTTTCAAGACCAAAACAAAAAGATTTACCTGTCCCTGCTGGCAGAGCATCCACATGCTTGGCTGGGTGGGAAGAACCCTTTTTGGAGGGGTTTTCACCCCACTGTCTCCAAAATCACACGATTTGCCCCAATCTGTTCCCATTTGGATGTGGAAGATGCGCATGGGCCAGAGAGTATTAAAACAATGGATCTTTATTGGAGAAGACCTCCAACGCCACCCAGTGTTGCTTGATGACACCAGAAGATGCAAAAAATGAGATTTTTCTGGAGTCAGAAGTCGACAAATATGCTCTCCACAATGGATTTGTGACATTGGTCTGTGGGTGTGTCCAGGTACCCAAGGGAAGCCAGGAGAATGTGGAGCCCCCCAGCCAGGTGTCTTCCCAACACAGATCACCGGGGCTCTGCCCACTGGGAGACACTGGGGATCATCCAGCACAGATCTGTCATGGAGAAGGGAGCTGGAGCAGCACATGAAGCTCTTCCCACATTCAAGGCACTCACAGGGCTTCCCTTAGTGGTACCTCCGTTGGTGCGTGGTCAAGTGTGAGCTCTGTGAGAAGCTCTTCTTACACTCAAAACACTCATAAGGCCTCTCCCTGGTGTGGATGCGCCGGTGGGTGACAAGGTTGGACTTGTACCTGAAGCTCTTTCCACATTCGGGACAGCAGAAGGGCTTCTCCTCTATGTGAATGCGCTGATGCTGGAGGAGACTGGAGCTGGTTGGAAACCTCTTGCTGCATTTATCACACTCGTAGGGCTGTTCACCCGTGTGGCTCCTTTGGTGGACAATCAGATCAGAGCTCGTCCTGAAGCACTTTCCACACTCGGAACACTCATAGGGCCTCTCCCCAGTGTGGATACGCAGGTGGGAGACAAGGCGGCAGTTGTATTTGAAGCCCTTCCCACAGTCGGGGCAGCGGAAGGGCCTCTCCTCTGTGTGAACCCGCTGATGCCTGAGGAGATTGGAGCTGGTCTGAAACCTCATTCTGCATTTGTCACACTCGTAGGGCCTCTCCCCAGTGTGGATCATCTGGTGGCGGATCAGTTTGTATCTCGTACTGAAGCCCTTCCCACACGCTCCACACTCGTAGGGCCGTTCCCCCACATGGACTCTCCAGTGGCAGATCAGGGAGGATCTCTTGCTGAAGCTCTTCCCACAATTCGAACACTTGTGGGGCTTCTCCCCATCATGATGCTGCTCATGGACCCCATGCTCTGAGCTCTGGCTGCAGCTCTGCGCACTTCTCTGGCTCAGGTTGGATTTTTCCTCCTCAGATACCCAAGATCTGTGTTTGCAGCCCATCCTCGTGAGGGATCTCCGGGGCTTTTCCTCCCCATTGGATTCCTGTGCCATGGAGCCACTCCAAATGGCCTCTTCCACGGGGTTCTGGCACAGGGATTTGTCCTCCCTGATCTCTGTCCTCAGCTCGTTGTCTGGGGGAGGATGGACAAGGAGAGGATGAGATTTGCCTCCGTGCCAGAGGGAAGGGGAAGGAGATCCCCCCCGGTTTGTCGCCGGCAGGATAGCATCAGCAGTGGGGCTGTCCTGCAGCCAGGGGCCGTGCTGGGCTGGGAGATTTAGCAGGACAGAGGGGAAAAGGGGCAGTGACTTCCTGCTCACCTGCCTGAGGCTCCGGTGGCATGTTCCTCTTCCTCACGGCCTCCTCCTCCATCAGGCCAAGGTCTGGGAACCGGAAATCCAGTTTTGGGGGAAAACAAGGGCTGTGCGCGTTGTTTTTGATGTTCCCCCTACTCAAGTGGAGCTGGAGAAGTCAGCGGCCTTTTTCAGCCTCGGGGACACGGAGCCCGCTCATTACCAACCTCCTCCACCCCTCCGGATGGCCAGGGGGTCCCTCGGCTCTGGGATCGCCCGTCTGTGTCTCCCTGCTCCGGGGCTCCCGCGTTCCCCCCCCAGCTCTCCCGGGGATCTCCAGACCCAATACTACACTCTCCCCGCCGGTACTGGCCGATCGCAACGTGGGACCCGCCAAGATCCCTCCCGGGCCATTTCCGGCTCAAACATCTCCTGCCCCGCAAAAAACCCTTCCCGGATACGCCCCCCGCACAACTGATTTGGGGCGAGCTCCCACTGCCAGCTCACCTGCTTCTTCCGGGGGGAGGGGTGATGCTGAGCCGGGGAGCTACGGCCTGAGCGAGCGGGCGGGCGGGGGAGCCGCGCTTCTGCTGTTGCTGCTGCTCTTTCTCCCGCTCCTCCTCTTCCTCCCGCTCCTCCTCCGCTCCCAGCCCGGCCCGGGCAGGTGCCGACACCCAAAAGCAGCCGCGCTCTGCCCTGCGGGGGCTCCAAAGTGGCTGCTCTCCCCGCGGCGCTGGGACCGATACTGGGAGTACTGGGAGCGATTCTGAGAGCACCTGGGAGCGCTTTTCCTCCCAGTTCCGCTATTACAGGGAGCACTGGGAGGGAACTGGGAGAAAACAGCGCCCAGATCCGGCTACAGCCGGTGGTGGGCGGGACCAAACACAGGGGCGTGGTTATGCAAATATAAGAGCGATCGCGCGCTGTGATTGGTGGACGGGAGTAATGCGCGATTTTCCCCGATCACGTGAGGGCCACTGAGGGCCGTAGCGATGGCGGCGGCGTCTGGTGGGAGGGGAGAGGGACGGGTATAGGGACAGGGGCCGGGAGTGCGGGGTCGGGGATAGGGACAGAGACCGAGAATGAGGACAGGGACTGGGATAGGGACAGGGACAGAGGAGGAGCCAGGGTCAGGGCTGTCGCACCGTGACTTTGCTGAACTGGGGAGCTCGGGGAGGGGGAGGTCCCATTTCCGGAGCTCCCCGCCCCCTCCTCCCCCCCCACCCCATCCCGGGGTTCCTCTCGTCCTGTTCTAGGGGGGAGCAGTCAGCACCCCCAGTACCCCTCCAAGAGCTCCTAGTACCTCCAGGAACCTCAGTGCCTCCCAGTACCGCCAGACCAGGCAAGGGGCTTTATCCTCATCCTGGTTTGGTGTCCAGCTCCAGTCCCAGTGCCAGTGTCCACTGCCCAGTACCAATCCCCACTCGGTATCCAGCTGCTGTGCCATGATGCCAAGCACTGTCCCAGGTGGCTTCCAACCCCAGTGCAAGTGTCCAGCCCCGGTTCCCAGTCCCAGTTCCCAGGGCCACGATGCCAATCTTGAGCTTGGTGTGTAGGGCCATGGGCATGGCTAGGGCAGGGCGTGAAGGGTTTCATGGGATATGGGGCATAGGACATGGCACAGGACATGGGACATAACCTTGAGCATGGCGCAGGACACGGGGCACAGGACATGGAACAGGACACAGGACTAGGGGACACGACCTAGGAGCATGGCACAGGGCATAGGACATGAGATGCAGGGTACCTGCCCCAGCCTGTGCCCCAAGGGTCCCTGTGCCCACACGTGCCCCACATGTCACCTGCCACCCCCCATGAGCACCACCACATCCTCACTGGGGTCCCTCCTGCCTGCTGGGTACAGGTTGATGGCTTCAGACATGGCCCTCCCAAGTGCGGGTCCTGCTCCGCTATGAGCCCTGGGGACACTGTGGGGTCAGGAGGTGCCACCCTGGCACACTGGGGGACACTCCTGATGTCCCCACTCACCTCCTTGTCCCTACCCAGTGGCACCAGGTGTCCATCCTGAGAGCTGGGACATGTCCCGTATGGTGGCATTGGGTAGCACCAGTGCCGCTGGCAGCGGTGATGTCCCCAAGGGGGTAACTGAGGGGACAGAACAGGGTGTGGGTGCCCATAGTGTCTCTGTCACCCACAGGGGGTTGTGTGGCCTGGCTGTGCTATCAGGGGTGCCAGGATGAGGTGGCCATGGAGGTGCCACTAGGGGTGTTGTGACACCAAGGGACACATGGCTACGGAGGTGCCACCGCAGGTGCTGGGATGCCTGTGGAGATGCCACCACAAGCGTGACAGTGCCAGGGGACAGATGTCCATGGGGTGGCAATGCTCGCGGGTGTGGCAGTGTGACAGTGACAGGCCAGGACGGGGTGGCTCCATGCCCGCCCCATGTGTGGCCCTGCTGGTGATGAGCTGGTTTGGTCGGTCTCTGTGCCAGTGCTGCGAGGCCTGGTCCAGTGTCACCATCAGTACCAGCCCTGGCACAGGGACATGCAGGGACATGGGAGTTACAGGGGATCAGGCACCCCAGGGGACTGTGCCAGGCCAGCACCTCCCACCCCTGGCCTTCGTCCTCAAGAAGGTGGCATGGGGACATCAAAAGGGGTTGGAAGACTTGGGGACACAGTGGTGGTTTGGGGACACAGTGGTGGTTTGGGGACATGGAGGTCCCCAGGCTTATGGAGGTGATTTGGGACACCGAGGTGATTTGGGGACACTGAGGTGCTCCAGTGCTACCCCCAGCACTGTTTCCCTATCCCCACAGTACCTGTTTGTCCTCAACGAGACCCTGGGCCACCCCCTACGCTGGCACTGGGGGTGGCACTGGCCTGTGGCTGTGCTAGCGCTTCTTCTGCAGGGGGGATATTGTCCCTGACAGTAACAGCTTTTACATTAACCCCAGCATCATCACTGGTGGGGACACTTGGGGTTTGGGAGTTGGGATTGGGATTTGAGATGCAAGGTTTGGGGTTTGGGATGGTCTCAGGGGATTTGGGATGGTCCCAAGAGGTTTGGGAGTTGGGTTTCGGTTTGGAGTTTGGGTTTGAGGTTCAAGGTTTGGGATGGTCCTGGAGCTTTCAGAATGGTCATGGAGCATATGAGATTCAGGATTTGGGATGTCCCAGGGGCTTTGGGCTCTCAGCATTCCCTGACCCCAGTCCCAACCCCACACAGTGCCTGGGGATGCACCTGGGGACCACCAGCCGCTGGCGCTGGACAGCACCAACAGAAACTTCACCCTCCATTTCCACAGGTAAATGCCCAAAACCCCCAAAAATCCCACCCAGGGACATTTCCCATCCCTAAAATCCCAGTGTGGGATTTGCAGTCCTATTTCCAAATTCCTGTGTGGGATTTTGGGGTGGAATTTTCCCTTGCCTAGGATTCCCTTTACCCTTTCCCAGGATTTTTTGGGGGGATTTTGTGGCCAAGTTTTCCCTTTCCTCTTGATTTTTTTGGGATTTTGGGGCAGTATTTTTCCTTTTCTAGGGTGTTTTGGGGGGATTTTGGGAACTCCTGGGGCTTTTTGGGATTTCAAGTGAAATTTTCCATTCCCGTTGGATTTTTTGATATTTTGGTGTGGAAATTTTCCTTTTCTCATTGTTTTTTTTGGGATTTGGGGTGGAAATTTTCCTTTTCGTCTTTTTTTTTTTTTTTTTTTTTATGATTTTGGGGTGGAATTCTAATTTTGGGGGGATTTTGGGGGTCGAATTTTTCCTTTTCCAAGTGTTTTTGGGACTTTGGGAACTCACGAGGTTTTGGGGGATTTTTGGGGCAGATTTGTTCCCTTGTTGTTTTTTGGGGGATTTTTTGGGGCGGAGTTTTCCCTTTTTCATTGGTTTCTTTGGGATTTTGACGTGGATTTCTTCCTTTCGTTTGGTGATTTTGAGGCCTCTTGCGGTGTTTTTTGTCCTCAGGCTGATTAGTGTCATCGTGGAGTTCCAGCTCAAGGCCATCAACATCCAAATGCTGCTAAACCACAAAATCCCTGACTGCTACACCTTCAGTGATACTGTGAGTGTCCCCAAGTGTCTCTGAGTGTCCCTAAATGTCCCAAAGTGTCCCCAGTGTCCCCTGAGTGTCCTTCTTGTATCCTCTCATGTCCCTTTTGTGAGCTTCATATCCCTCCTGATGTCCAATTCATGTCCCTCTTGTGTTCCTCTTGAGTATCCCTCAGTCCCTTATCTGTCCCTCTGTCCTTTGACTGTTCCCTGGTTCCCCTGCAGACCCCGGGGGGCAGCCAGTGAGTGCTTCGATAGTGACTGTGATGATGGCAGTGACAGTGACAATTGTGGTGGCAGTGAGAGTGCTAATGACAGTGACAATGACAGTGATGGTGGCAATGATGGTGACAGTGACATACCAATGACAGTGCCATCCAGTGTCCCCAGGTCACATTTGACAGCTACTCACATAGCAGGGGAGTGCAGATTCACCTGGTCACCCATGTGGGAGTGCCACCACCCCTCACTGCCCAGCAGAGGAGACAGTGGGTTACAGTGGATGACCGGAGACAAGGTGACAGGGGAACACAGTGACAGGGGAACACAGTGACAGGGTAAGAGGTGCCCTGCCACCCCCGTGCTCCGGGCACAGGCTGGACTGGAGGCATTTCTGTCGAGCCCCAACCACACTTCCCACCAAACCCACTCCCCTCTCACCTTGGGGACACCCCTGACCCCCCCCCCTTTGTCACCCTGAGGTGCCCCTCAGTTGGGGGTGTTATAAATATGAACGTAATTAAGCCGAATTAAATATGATTAAAATAAGCGATATTTATTTTGCGACCGAAACACAGTCCTCGATAGCCACAACCGCAAAGGAACAGCGCCAAGCCCGGGGTCGGCGTCGGGTGAACACACAATGATTCGAACTCTATCGCTCTGAATCCCCAAGTGTACACAAAACAGCTTTGGTTAGTCCAGTTTTTATACAGTTTTTCCTTGCCCGAAGCGGAGGTCTTTGTCTTCTCTTGTCGTTCAGCATATTCAGGTAGTTTTCTTTCACTGCGTTGGACTGAACAAAACCATATCCTGGAAGGCGATGAATTCTGATGAGGACATGTCCTGGCTTTCCGGAAGGCTACATGGAGATGTATCCTGTAGATCTCAGTTTACGGGAAACTGGGCATTCAGATGTATTTTTTCCATGGCGTTGGTTAACGGTGCTTATCGGGTCTTCGTAGCTTGGGTGCCTCCCTAGACAGGGCCATCTCCGCTGGGCTAGGTCTATTAAGTTGTTAATTTGAGCTACGCTACTTTTGTTGGATGTTACAATGATATAATCAAGCAATCTGTGTCTTTACCATCTGTGGTTTGGTTTACAAATATTGCTTTCTTTACACTACTATATAATTCTTACACGAATTACATTATATTCATCCATTACAATCCCTCCCCTTCTACATAAACACATTAATTCGTGTAAAAAAAAAATTTTAGTCTTCTTCAGATTCCTCACTACTATCCCATTCTCTGTGAATAAATCTGTCCCTCTCTACTCGTTCTTCAAACCTAGCCAATGCTTCCACTGCTTTGGTGTTTATGTCTCCCTCTTCTAGTTTCATTATTTTAGATGTTTTGTTACGTAATATTCCTGAGGCTCGCCCTGGGTCCACAGGCATAGCTGCAGCTTGCATGCTTTGTACGACTGACTGTATTAACCTGATAAAACATGGTATTAAACAGGGCAGGAATATTACCCCTGCTGTGGAACATGCTATAAAGAAAGCTATCTTTTTCCACCAGGTCCCTTCGAATAGCTGGTCCCACCAAGATGCCTGAAGGATTGAATTCCATTTTTGAACTGGGATGTGTGCTACCATTTTTTATTTCTGCGGCTAAACCCCTTATGGTCTCTCCATAATCATTGATTTCTATGCAACATTCTGACTCATTGAATTTTCCGCATACCCCTACCTCTTCAGCTAACAAATAATCTAAGGCTATTCTGTTTTGATATACAAAGGCCCACATTTGGGAATGCTGTTTGGCTAGTAATTCAAGAGCGTCAGAGGTATGGTTGGACACAATTTCCACCACTGCTTGCAATCTAATTAATCGATTTAATAAATATATGGGAGTCCTAGAACCCCAACTTCCATCTTGGGCCCATGTAGCAGGACCATAATACTCTATTATCCTTTCTGCATCCCAAGTTTGGCTGCCACCTACATCTGACAATTTCTTTTTTAATTCTCTTTTTTCTCTGTTTAAGGTCTCTTATAAGGGTGCTCCTAATAGACCACTTTCTGATCTTGGTAGGGTAAAGAAAACAGTTTGTATCATTCCCAGTGTACAGGACCCTTTCCATTTTTTTGGTAATTCGCTATAAGCCTTTTTTCCACACACCCAGTATATTCCATCCGGGGCCTTCCATGTGATGTCTGTATCTTCTGGTTTGGTCCAATAAATACGTATCTCTCCTAAGGATTGGTAAGGATTAACTCCAGAACCTTTTTTCCAACATAACCAAATTTTTTCACTCCATTCACATGCCTCTTCCTTTTTGGGACTCCAGTACCCAGATGGGGGTTCTGGTTGCCAAGTTTTGCTTTTATTGAGTTTACTGTGAGAGTAGATATGCACAGTGTGTATCCTACTACTTCAGTATACTCTTTTCCCTCCCGGCTAATACAAATTGTTCCAATAACTCTTTTGTTCAAGACCCAGCCTTCAGGTCTTTGAATTCTTTTTGAAATTTTTGTGTTATCCCATTTCAGAGGTTGTTCTGGAGATAAGCCCTCACCTTTCCAAGGCCATTTTTCTGTTGATTTCAAACCCCCGCAGATCCAGCAATTTGACAAGCCTAACTCAGTGGCAATTTCCTGCATCAAATCAATGAACAAATTTTTATCTGAGGCAGGTAATCCCCAATTATTTTACTGTTTTTCTAATTGATCATATTGTTCGCTCAATGTTCTTAATCTTTCCTGTTCTATTCTCTTTTTCCTCATTTCTAATTCCTGTCTCTTTAGTTCCTGGGCTACTTGTTTTATTTTACTTTCTGGATCTATACCCTCCTTGTCCCTTGAAAAACAGAAAAAGTTATCAAACTGTAGACACCCTCTGTCATCGTTTGCATCCAAGAGGTCAATGATAACTGGCTCATTATTGCTTGTTAACCTGTTCTCATACTTTAAATTTTTACCCACCCAATAAGTTTTACCCCCCATTGTACACATTTTTAGCTGGGTATGATCATAACATAACTGATTTACCTGAAAGTAGGCTACAAATATTGATTTCTTATTTTCTCCTATCCAAACCGTGCAATTACATTGTTCACAAGTAGGGATCAATATTGGTTTTGTATCCCTTTTTTGCCTGTGAGTTTCTGACTGGCCCATATTAAATTTCACCTTTGTTTCATAGCAGATTTGTTTTCCGTTTAACTCACATTTTTCGTATCGAGTGCCGTTAAGAGTGCAATATTTTTTTCTTTCTTTATTATGGGTGCATTCAATTGGGGCGAGGTGTGTCGGAGCATTTGCTCCTTTTTGCTCTCCTTTTATGCGCAAGCATTCCCCACACTCATTACTTAGACCTCGTTTCCCAAAGCCTAGTGATTTCACTGGGGACATAATAGTTGCTTGGCAAACAGCTAGGCTCAGGCCCATCAGGACTCCCCAAAGGCATACCCATCTTTGGCTGTGGGAACAAACTGGACTTCCGAACAGCAAATCAATATGATTTTGCAGAAGCCAATTTATTGTTTACATTTCACCCCAATTATACATTTCTACAACCATCACCCACGTGGGGATACACTTCACAATTGGTAATTTTAAAATATTGATCCACTCCTTCAACCTCCCAAAAGTCTGTAATTGGTGGTCTTCAAGATCCTTGCCGCTCTCTGCTATCTTGAATCTTCTAATCTTGGTATTCGATGTTTTCAACATCTTCTCTCCCAATTTAGCATAGTTTATGTTCCAATGGTCTTGGGGTGTTTCAAACAAGTTATCGAAAAACTCCTAAAATTTTCTTATGCTGTGCACCTGTTGTAAACACTGGTCTAAACTGAGAAGTACACAAAACCAGCTAGCGTGTGAAAGAAGCGTGTAAACAAACAGCAAAATATGCAGAAATAACCGAACAGCAAAACATAGCAACTAAATATAGTTTTTGGCTGGTGCACACACAAAAGGACCAGATTTGTACAGACATGTCCAACGGGGTTCAAACCCTGTTCAGCCTTACAACATTTGGCCCTGCTGGCAGCTGGGGACAGGGACATAAAAGGAGGGCTGGGGACACATGGAAGGGGACAGGGAGACATGGCAGGGGAAGGCGACATACGGAGGGGAGGGGACAAAATGCCACCAAGACACACAGCAGGAGACAATGTCACCACACCTGTGGGGATGCTGCACCAGGACACATCTCTCCATCCATGCATTACTTCAACATCTTTATTTTTATCCTAATTTCAGGATTTTCAAAGGGATGAACAGGAACCTTTTCGTTTCAAGGCCAAAACAAAAAGATTTACCTGTCCCTGCTGGCAGAGCATCCACATGCTTGGCTGGGTGGGAAGAACCCTTTTTGGAGGGGTTTTCACCCCACTGTCTCCAAAATCACACGATTTGCCCCAATCTGTTCCCATTTGGATGTGGAAGATGCGCATGGGCCAGAGAGTATTAAAACAATGGATCTTTATTGGAGAAGACCTCCAACGCCACCCAGTGTTGCTTGATGACACCAGAAGATGCAAAAAATGAGATTTTTCTGGAGTCAGAAGTCGACAAATATGCTCTCCACAATGGATTTGTGACATTGGTCTGTGGGTGTGTCCAGGTACCCAAGGGAAGCCAGGAGAATGTGGAGCCCCCCAGCCAGGTGTCTTCCCAACACAGATCACCGGGGCTCTGCCCACTGGGAGACACTGGGGATCATCCAGCACAGATCTGTCATGGAGAAGGAAGCTGGAGCAGCACATGAAGCTCTTCCCACATTCAAGGCCCTCACAGGGCTTCCCTTAGTGGTACCTCCGTTGGTGCGTGGTCAAGTGTGAGCTCTGTGAGAAGCTCTTCTTACACTCAAAACACTCATAAGGCCTCTCCCTGGTGTGGATGTGCCGGTGGGTGACAAGGTTGGACTTGTACCTGAAGCTCTTTCCACATTCGGGACA
Organism: Luscinia megarhynchos; assembly: GCA_034336665.1. NCBI lineage: Eukaryota > Metazoa > Chordata > Aves > Passeriformes > Muscicapidae > Luscinia > Luscinia megarhynchos. Next base: position 37,544,775 of record CM067570.1, read on the forward strand.
GCAGAAGGGCTTCTCCTCTATGTGAATGCGCTGATGCTGGAGGAGACTGGAGCTGGTTGGAAACCTCTTGCTGCATTTATCACACTCGTAGGGCTGTTCACCCGTGTGGCTCCTTTGGTGGACAATCAGATCAGAGCTCGTCCTGAAGCACTTTCCACACTCGGAACACTCATAGGGCCTCTCCCCAGTGTGGATACGCAGGTGGGAGACAAGGCGGCAGTTGTATTTGAAGCCCTTCCCACAGTCGGGGCAGCGGAAGGGCCTCTCCTCTGTGTGAACCCGCTGATGCCTGAGGAGATTGGAGCTGGTCTGAAACCTCATTCTGCATTTGTCACACTCGTAGGGCCTCTCCCCAGTGTGGATCATCTGGTGGCGGATCAGTTTGTATCTCGTACTGAAGCCCTTCCCACACGCTCCACACTCGTAGGGCCGTTCCCCCACATGGACTCTCCAGTGGCAGATCAGGGAGGATCTCTTGCTGAAGCTCTTCCCACAATTCGAACACTTGTGGGGCTTCTCCCCATCATGATGCTGCTCATGGACCCCAAGCTCTGAGCTCTGGCTGCAGCTCTGCGCACTTCTCTGGCTCAGGTTGGATTTTTCCTCCTCAGATACCCAAGATCTGTGTTTGCAGCCCATCCTCGTGAGGGATCTCCGGGGCTTTTCCTCCCCATTGGATTCCTGTGCCATGGAGCCACTCCAAATGGCCTCTTCCACGGGGTTCTGGAAACAGCGCCTTTTGGAGGGGTTTTCATCCCACTGTCTCCAAAATCATGGGATTTACTCCAGTCTGTTCCCATTTGGGTGTGGAAGATGCCCATGGGCCAGAAAGTATTAAAGCAATGGATTTATGTTGAGAGAAGACCTCCAAGGCCAAGTGTTACTTGATGCCATCAGAAGATGCAAAATGTGAGGTTTTTCTGGGGTCAGAAGTCGTGAAATGTGCTCTCCCAAATGGATTTCTGACACTGGTCTCTGGTAGTGTCCAGTTGCCCACAGGGAGCAGGAGGATGTGGAGACCCCAGCCTGGTGTCTTTCCAACACGGGTCACGGCACCATGGATCACCAGTGCTCTGCCCACTGCGGGTCACTGAGGATCATCCAGCATGGATCCTCCCATGGAGGATGGAGCTGGAGCAGCAAACAAAGTTCTTCATGCAACTTGGCTCGCAGGGCTTCCCTTACTGGTGTCTCCATTGGTATTGGGTAAAGTGAGAGCTTCTGGAAAAGATCTGCCCACACATGTGACACTCGTAGGGCCTCTTCCTAGTGTATATGCGCTGGTGGATAATGGCGGTGGAGTTTTGGTTGAAGCCGTTATCACTGTGGGGTCAGTGGAAGTGGTTCTTCTCTGAGTCTGCTGATGCCTGAGGAGAGTGGAGCTGGTCTTAAACGTCTTCCTGCATTTGTCACACTTTTCACGCCTCTACTTTGTGTAGCTCCTCTGGTGGGCAATCAGGCTGAAGGTCATCCTGAAGCTCTTCCCACACTCCCTACACTTGTAGGGCCGTTCCCCCATTTGGATTCTCCAGTGGCAGATCAGGAAGGACCTCTTGCTGAAGTTCTTCCCTCGTTCCGAGCACTTGTGGGGCTTCTCATCATGAAGCTGCTCATGGACTCCCAGCTCTGAGCTCCAGCTGCATCCCCGGCCCATCCCCGGCCCCTCCCCAGCCCAGGCTGGATCTTTCCTCCTCAGATACCCAAGATCTGCGTTTGTAGCCCCTCCTCGTGAGGGATCTCTGGGGCTTGTCCTCTTTTTTGGATTCCTGCGCCAAGGAGCCACTTCAAATGGCCCTTTTACAAGGTTCTGCCACAGGTATTTGTCCTCCCTGGTCTCTGTCCTCAGCTCTTTGCCTGGGGGAGGAAGGACAAGGAGAGAATGGGATTTGCCTCCATGCGAAAAGGAGGGGGAAGTAGATCCCCCTAGCGTGTCCCTGGCAGGACAATGTTGGCAGTGGTGCTGTCCTGCAGCCAGGGGCTGTGCTGGGCTGTGAGATGGAGCAGGACAGAGGAAGAAAGAGGCAGTGACTTCCCCCCTGCCTGGGGCCCCTGGGTCATCTTCCTCTTCCTTGCAGCCTCCTCCTCCATCAGGCCAAGGTTTGGGAATGGGAAATCCTGGTTTTGGGGGAAAACAAGGGCTGAGCAGATTTGGTTTGATTTTCCTGCTGCCCAAGTGCGGCTGGAGAAGTCAGCGCCCATTTCAGCCTTGGGAAGCCCAGAGCCCGCTCATCACCAACCTCCCGCACCCCTCCAGGCTGCGGGGGGGGCCCAGTTCTGGGATTGCTTCTCTATGCTCTCCCTGCTCCGGGGCTCCTGCATTCCCCTGTGGCTATCCCGGGGATCCCCAAACCCGATACCGTCCTCTGCCCATCAGTACTGGGTGAGCACCATGTGGGACTCACCAAGATCCCTCCAAGGGCATTTCTGGCTAGCTTTGGGGTCCTGCAGGATCCAATCATCTCCTGCCCCACATAAAAACCTTCTGGAGATGCCCCCACTGGTTTTGGAGCGAGTTCCTCCTTCCCGCTCACCTGCGGGTTCGGGGGGAGAGGGGGGGAGGGAGGTCGGAAATGCTACCCGTGCCCAGGGAGCTGTGGCCTGAGCAAGCAGGTGGGGGAAACGTGTGGTTCTGCTGCTGCTCTTTCTGCCACACCTCCTCTTCCTCCTGTTCCTTCCTTTCCCTTCTGGTTCCTCCTGCTCCTCTCTCCTTCCTCTTCCTCTCACTCCTCCTCTGGTCCCAGCCTGGCTTGGGCAGATGCTGGCACCCAAAAGCAGCCACGCACTGCCCTGGGGGATTCCAAATTGGCCGCGCCCTGTGCAGTACTGGACCGATACTGGGAGCACTGGAAGCGACCCTAAGAGTACTGGGAGTGATCTTGAGAGAACCTGGAAGGAAGTGGGAGCTCTTTCCCTCCTAGTACCACTCTTACTTGGAGCACTGGGAGGGAACTGGGAGGACATAGCACCCAGACACAGCTACAGTGGGCACTGGGCAGTGCTAAAACAAAGGGCGTGGTTATGCAAATACAGGAGCAATTGCGCACTGTGATTGGTGGTTGAGAGCAAACGGGGGGGGGGGAGCGGGAAGAGCGATGGCTGCGGCATCTGGTGAGAGGGAACAGCAGGGACTGAGAATGGGGACAGGGACCAGGAGTGGGATCGGAACCAAGAACAGTACTGGGAATACAGGACTGGGACGGGGAATTGGGACAGGGGCTGGGTGTGAGGTTAAGACCTCCAGTGCTCTAGGCACCAACTTCGTTGGTTTATCTTCTTAAATAAGCGAAGCAGCTAATAGTTGCTAAAAGGTTATTTATTGCAGAAGCACATCAGTCTCAAAAGGCACAGTCACAGACATCAAAGTCCATGCTAAGTTTTGGTATAAAGTCCCAGATAGAAGCTGCTCTCAGAGGTCCCGGTGGGGCCGATGTTGCTGTGGCAGCTCCTATCTTCTTCTCAGGTGTTGAAGATGGCAGTGAGCAAAATAGAAAAGCAATGGCAGAAAGGCACCAACTCTCCCCAATGCATTCTCTCATATAGGATCTTCTCAACTAAGCTAAGACGCAAACTCAGGCTACCACTCCTTAACCTATAAGAATTCTAGTTTCTTGACACGTTAGGTTATGACCTAGCATATGACCTGTCTTGTTCTCTCTGAAAAATGTAAGCAATATTCTTACTTTAGCTCTATTATGTCTAAGCACTGCCTAAAACTACGTTCTTGGAGCCTCCACTGAAAACATTACTGTTTTTCAACCTTCACTAGAACTCACACTTCTACTTTGGTATCTAAACCTTTTACTTACTAAAAGCATTAGAGCTCATTCTAAAACTTACTTACTGACTTACTTACTTATCCTAAAACTCAAACTTATACTAAAACTTACACTTAAACTTCTACTTTATGTGTGAGTGGTTTAATATACTTAAATCCATCCAAAGGCTTTAATTCAATCCCTGAACTCTGATTTCTCCTTGAAGAATTCAGAGAGTCCCCCAACTCATTGACTCCAACAGGAACCAAGAACAGTACTGGGAATACAGGACTAGGACAAGGAATGGGGACAGGGACTGTGAATGGGACTGGCACCAGGAACAGGACTGGGAGTATTGGACTGGGATGAGGAGTGGGGAATGGGACCAGGAATACAGGATAGGAACTGGGAATGAAATGGAGAATGGAAATATGGGAACAGGACAGGGAATATAGAAACAGCAACTGGAGAGAGAATATGGGATTGGGGTTAGGAAAATGGGACTGGGATTAGAAATGAGAATACCAGAACAGGACTGGGAATGGAAATATGGAAATGGCACAGGGAATATAGAAATGGAAATGCGGGACCAGCAGCAGGACCGGAAATGCGTGAACAGGAACAGGACATGGAATATGGGACTGGGATTATGGGAATGGCAACCAGACAGAGAATATGGGACAGGGAATGAGACTGGGAATGGGATCCAGATTGGGATGGGAGCAGGATGGGACTGGGAGTGAGCTAACATGAGAATGGGCGGGGGCAAGGAGGGTAACAGCGAGGAGAGGTGGATCCAGGACAGGAGACACCCAAAACTGGTATAGGGGCATATGTGGACAATTCAGGGCAGGGACTCCTTGATCAGCAGGCCCAGAACCTCTGCCAGGGTCTCCCAAAGCAACTGGAGCTGCTCAGCCTAGAGTGCCCAAAGCCCTGCGCGACCCCCAAGTCCCTCGCAGGAACCCTCAACTTCCTTGAGCCCGGCATCCCCCACATCCCCTGGAAGATCCCCCCATGTTGACATGCTTTTCTTAGCTCAACATCCTTATTTTTACCCTGGTTTTGGGTATTTTGAAAGGATAAAGAGAAATGCAAAGAAAATGAAGGCACAAGGAGCCAGGAGGATGTGGAGCCCCCAGCCAGGTGTCTTCCCAACACAGATCACTGGCCCCACGGATCACTGGGGCTTTGCCCACTGGGGTTCTCTGGGGATCATCCAGCGCAGATCCTGCCATGGGGGATGAAGCTAGAGCAGTGCATGAAGCTCTTTCAGTACTCAGGGCGCTCGTACGGCTTCACTTAGTGATACTTCCATTGATGTTGGGTCAAGCCTGACCTCTGCATAAAGTTCTTTCCACACTTGAGACATTCACAGGAAGGACAAATGTCATAAAACTCTGTACAGTCAGTGACTCACTCTCCAGATCCTCAGGCAACTGAGTGGCCATTGTTATACTGGGAAGTTGTGGAACCAAGGGATCTTCGTGCCACTGCTGGGGCTCATGAAACCAAGGGGCCAGCGTGACACTCACTCACAGAAACAAGTGAGCATGCAGGGCTGTAACATCCGAGAACACTTAAATGCTGGGGATAACTAAGGACTCCTTTGCACAGAAGAAACGCCAACCAGATACTCCCAAGATGAAAAGAATGTTCTTAGTTGGAAGAGACCTACAAGGATCATCAAGTCCAAGTCTTAAGCAAATTGCCCATACAGGGTTTGAACCTACAACCTAGTGTGTGATTGATTGACACCTCGGCCAATCAAAGCTGGGTTAACACTGCCCCCACTGTGTGACTGACAGCTGGGCCAGGAGCTGGAGGTAGGGCTCTATCCCACTGCAAACCAAGGCCTGACCCACCCCTGACCCCACATAGATGTTCCAAGCATCCCAAGGTGCCACCTGACAAAGATCTCATCCTCTGACAGGGACCATGATGGTACTAGGGAAACTCATGTGACTGTTACAATCTGCTATGTAACAGTTGGCTTTCACTATTATGTATTTGCTTTTGCAAATTATTATAAATTATAACCACTTTTGTAGATATAATGCAAATTATAATTGCTTTTGTGGACAGTGTAACTAAAATTGTGCATGAAGCAAGCCTATCACAAATTTTAAGCATGCTTGCATGTCTTAGGTTGCAATCTGGATGTGACCAAAAGTATGTATTCTATCAGCATCTGTTGAAACCAGGCGGGGCAGCGATCCTTACCTCTGCTAATGGGTCATCCGTTAAAACCAGGTCAGACAGTGTTCTTTATCTTTTCCACAACCCATCCTTCCTCCAGGAAGATATCGGCTGCTAATGGGCCATTGAGTCCTACTGTATGACTGATAAAATTACATCATCCCATTGGGAGATGCTCCAGCCAGGGGGAGGAGCCAAGCCTTTCCTACCTAGATAAAAACTGAGATTTGTAACGCCAAAGCAGCGTTTTTTTCACTGGATTCCAGAGGAGAACCGGACCTTTCCCAATTAGCACTGGACCTTCAGAAGAAAACTGCACCCTTCTACAAGACAACTGCTTCAACTGAACCACATATGCCACTCCAGGCGGATGCAGCCATTTAATCGGACTGCTACCAGCACCCTGACTGATGGGGTGTCAGGTTGCATTCTTGTTAAAAATGGAGCCAGCAACCTTTAAAAGGTAAACTCATTTATTAAAGCAACAACTGAGAGCGGAGGCTTGAGATAGGCTCGAACCCCACGTGACAAGCCAGAGAAAACAAAAACCAAAACAGTGCACAACACTGGGTGCTCCTTTGGACACAAGGTACTGCTGGGGGCATGGTTCTGAGCACCTGGGCAATCTTTATAGCTTTCTCTCTCTGCAGATTGGTGCATTTTTCAATCCTCCTTTTGATTGGCTCTTCTCTTGCTGTTTGATTGATCCATATGCAGGTGCAACCTGAGTCAATCATTTCCGAATAACCAGTCCTGATGGGTTGGCTCGTTGTCCAATCGCAGTTCAAGTTAGTGCATTCACTCTATGATATAACCCTTCTAGAAAGTTCTAACTGAACAGCCAATCGAGCACCTGTTAGCCCTCCCCCTAGTGAACACGCACCCACATTGCAGCATTTCTATCCCAACAGTCCATCATTTTTATAACCCACCCCCAACAACCCATTAACAACTTACAACTCCATTAATTAACAATTTTCAATCCCACCCCGGAACATTAACTCATTTATAACATTCTGACTCTGTCTGTCAGTGTTTTGGGTTTGTTCTTTGTAATACTGTATTTCTACTTTAATTTTCCTAGTAAAGGACTGTTGTTCCTATTTCCCATATCTTTTCCTGAGAGCCCCTTAATTTCAAACTTAGAGTAATTTGGGTGGAGGAGGGTTTACATTTTCCATTTCAAAGAGGTGCTTCTGCCTTTCTTAGTAGACATCTGTCTTTCAAACCAGGACATTGCAGAACATGTATCACAAGGTATGACTGCTCTTGCAAAATGTATAACCAAGATAGCACAGGGAGAGAAGAAAATACCATAAAAAGAGAATACCTAGTCTAAAGTGGCATCAGAAGACCACCCTGGACTGCCTCCCTGATGGATCCTCGGCGACTGTAGCTGTGGATTTATGCAATACTGTGGCAACCTGAGGTGGAGTTGCAGTGAACAGACTCCAAGAAATATGCAGAGTCATTTGGGGAAGAAATGCAACTGTAATAGTATAAAGAGCTGCTTGGTAAAGAATTGGGTGTGTCTCTGGCTGTTATCATGCATCCAGCGCTGTTACTTTTCCTTTATTGATCTGTCCCTTACTATCCTTTATTAAACTCTTAAAATTTGAGGAGTCGGTTTCATTTCTCACAGAACCATGGATGAATTGGGACAATCTGGATTCAAGGACTCTGTAGTGACACTATGGAACCTCATGGAACCCAGAGGCCATTGTAACTCTGTGAGACCTCACAGAACCAAGGACTCCATTGTGACACTATGGAACTTCATGGAACCTAGGGGCCATTATGACACAGCAAGGCCTTATTGGAACAAAGGAGCCATTATAACGGTGACTGGTGCCAGGTCTGAGACAAAGACATGGCATTCTATGATTCGTGTGACAAAAGCATTTTATTCTTGTGAACTCTCCTTAAATAGGGAGTTTGGAGTTCCCGGGTAAACACATATGATTGCTTGCGAGTTTGGATTGCTCAGTTCTCTGAGCAATGACTTCTGTAGCTTAGGATGGAACTCATTGGGAAAAATCCCTGTTTGGGTTTGAATCTATCCTATCATTGTTCACCTAGGGGCCTGATTATCAAACCAAGCTACTTAAACTGAATCACTTATTTATGACCAAATTAATTGCCCAGATACAAGCCTGCTTGTGCTCTGACAATTCCCCATTTCTTTTTTATTATTAAAAAAAAACCCCAAATGCAAATATGCAGCTTGCCCTTTGTTATCTTACCTGCAAGGGCCCTTTGCATGCAAGATGACATAGACAGTGTGAGGTTAATTTGAATGAGACTTTTACCCAGTTTAATAAACTTGGCTCTCCTAGATGGTCATGAGTTCCATGTATCTGAAGTTGCAGTGCTTATGTTCAGGAGCTGTTGGGTAAATTTACTACCCTCTGGTTTAGCATTTCACAATTTAACTGCTTAAAGATATAATTATAACTTAACTCTATAATATAAAAATTTAACCTATTCAACTGGAATTATAACTTAATAAAACATTCAACTTAAGAACTGTGAGAAAATCCAACTTAACAAAAACAATTGTAAACAAGAAAAACAGTTTGTAAACAAATAAATCTGTTATTTTAAAAGTTCTGTAATTCTATGAGGTAGACGAGTAAGTTGTTCCAGTTATTGTTCTGCATCTGGCTCCCCCACATCCATTGAGGAGCTATCAGGAGGATGCTGTCTGTGGTTCTGGGCAGGATGAACACATGTGGCAGGTACCCAATGTGTACCTGTGTTTGTGGTTACACATGCATACTCTCGTCCCCAGGTGATGAGATTCCATGGACCTTCCCCCTTATTGGTGGCAAGGTCTCACACCATCACGTTGGGTTTAGGTAACTGATTGTCACCAGATGATTGTAGTGATAGGAACTGATGTAATATAACTGGGTTCTGGGAGTTTTCTAGTACTCTCAAATGATTTAGTGTGTAAACAGCTTTTGCTAACTTGCTTTGTGGGGTCTCACCACACATTCCTCCCTTTTGTTTTTCAAGTAATTTTTCAGGTGCCATGTGCTCTTTCCACGATGGCTTGTCCTGTCAGTATTTTAGGAATACCAGTGTGGTGTGACACACCCCAGACTTGTAGGAAGTGTCTTGTTTTCTGTGAAATGTACGAAGGACTGTTACCAGTTTTGATGATATGGGGAATACTAAAGCAGCAAAGGCAGAGCACCAGTGTGAGATGGCATCCCGACCCTTTTCTCCTGTGTGTACTGTAGCACATATTGTTGATGAGAATGTGTCAATTGAGACACGTACAGCCAAATTCAGGGATATGTATTACAGCAGTTTGTCAGATTTGCAAAGCATGCAATCCACGATGGTTTACCCCCATCTGCAGTGGGGCAATGTGGCCTTGGCAGTCAGTGCAGGTGTTAACAATGTTATGAGCCTCTGTGTTTAACAGCTGAAATTGCTGCTGTAAGGCTTGAACACCTTGGTGGAAGAAATCATGTGATGCTCTTGCTTGTGTTAGCATATCTGGCTGTGGTGCTATCCAGGCAGGAGCAGCTAGCTTATCTGCTTGATCATTGCCCTCTGTGAAAAAACCTGGCAAATTTGTATGACTTCTAATGTGTAGTACATAATAAGAGCAATTTCTGGCTTGGATAGTAAGGCATAAAGTTTTAAGTAAATTAAATAGTTGTGCATTATCAATTTCTTTTAATAATGCTTGGTCTAATCTTTGTGTGATGTCCGCTACATATGCAGAATCAGTTATCACATTTAGAGGAGTGTGGGGAAAATGTTGAAAAGCCATAGCTACAGCCCATAGCTCTACTATTTGAGATGATCCACTCTCATACTCCTCTAGTATCTGTCAATAACCTTCTTCTTTCCATGTTACAATGGCTTTTCCTGTTTTCCCAGAGCCATCTGTAAACACTGTATCACCCTTTAAGGGTGTGTGGCTATTCAGAGGTTTAAGAGACAGTGCAGTTTCCCCACTTAGCTTAAACAATCTATGGCTTGGTAAATGATAAGTGATTTGACCTGAGAAATCTTGTAAGGCACTTTGCAAGGCTGTGCAATTAAAAACACCATTCAAACTGTTCTTGTGTCACAGGAATGATTTTTGAAGGATCTCTAGCATTTAACTGTAAACACCTGTGGCAACATTTGATGATTAACTGTGCAATTAGTTCAAAGATGGCAGGTGCCACCTTTTTGGGCTGATGAGACAAAAACATCCATTCTAGTATGTGCAAAGGATCAGTCCTGTGTGAATTCCACTGCCCAATAATTCCAGTAGGATGAAAATTGACAATGAGGATAAATACAGAGATACACACGTCTGGGCATATCAGGTGGACTTGTCTGTTTGTTACGGCTTGCTCTACTGTCTCAAGAGCAGCTTTTGCCTCTGGATTTAGTTTTCTGGGAGAGTTAACTCAGGATCACCCTTTAAAAGGTTGAATAAAAGTGTTAATTGTGAATCAGTTAATCCTAGATATCATCTCACCAAATTAATAATACCCAATAGTTTCTGTGTATCATTTAGAATTTGAATCTTAGCTGAAAGTTGAATCATTTGTAGCTGTATGCTCTGACGTATTATTTGGAGTCCCAAATATTTCCGGGGTGCTTGCTGCTCCTTCTTTTCAGGTGCTACTTGTAGTCCAAATGTTTTTAATGCTTGCAAACAAGCTTGGCTGAATTTCAGAAAGTTCTCCTTTTGTTTGGGTTGCTACTAAAATATCATCCATATAATGGTAGCAATATGTCCCTGGAAATTGTTCTCTCATGGATTAGAATGCTTGTGCCACATACTATTGACAGATCATAGGACTGTTTTTCATGCCCTGTGGAAGAACACGCCATTGATAATGTTGCACTGGTGCAGCATTATTAATTGAGGGTACTGTAAATACAAACTTTGGGGCATCATCTGGGTGTAATGGAATGGTGAAAAAACAATCTTTCGAGTCCACAATCAGGATGTCCCTGGAGGCAGGCAACATTTTGGGGGAGAGCATAGCAGGTTACAAAGCACCCATGCTTTCTATTACAGAATTAAATTTTCTTAGGTCATGGAGTAACCTCCACTTACCAGATTTCTTTTTTATTACAAATACTGGAGTGTTCCAAGGGCTTATAGATGGTTCTTTGTGTTTTTGAATGAGTTGTTCCTGTTACCAGGGTTTTGAGGGCATGTAATTTCTCTTCTGTGAGGGGCCACTGTGGAACCCACACTACCCACTTGTACTGGGTAGTAAGCCATTTCAGAGCAAATGTGCTTTTCGCCCGCTAATAAAGCGGCCCCTGTCAAAAATCCATCCCCACCTGGACTCCCCATGCAGACAACACATCCCTTCCCCATAAATTCATATTTCCTGCAATAATGTATGGCCAAATTGTAGCTATTTGTCCTTTATAATTTTTGATCAACCCAGGATTATTGCTTAAATATCTTTATGTGGTCCCTCCGATGCTAGCAACCGTAGATCCCACAAGTGTAGTAGGCCATGATGAAGGCCATTTGTGGGCAGAAATGACATTGACATTGGATCCTGTCAATCAACCTCTGTCTGCGAGGGCCTTAGGCATAGTAACAGTACAATCCATAGTAGGTCTGTCATTACCTATGATCTGACTCTGTTCTCTACCCAGCCTTCATGGGCGGGTCTGGAAAATGAATCATCAGGAACTCCTGCAGAGGTTAGCACACAAAAGAAACACCCCTGTCCTGGAAACATCATCCGTGCTGGAATTGGAGTTTTATATACTGACAAGGGACTCAAGGGACATGAGCAGAAAAAAACAGAGTAATCATCCTCCTGCAGAGCAACATGATATCAACCACAACTGATCCTGTGAACGTCTGGCAAAGGGTAAAAGAATCAGATCTGCCTCCTTCAGAGATGGAGACTTCTAATGCCAAGCCTTTGACCACACCCCTGAGCCAGTGTCATCCATAGTACTCCCCAACTGTCTCCCAGTCCACCCAACACTGTTCCCAGTGTCCCAAATTTGTCCCAGTATCCCCCAGTTTCATTCACAGTACGCCCAGGTTTCCCCAATATCCCCCAGTATCACTCTCAGTATGTCCCAGTATGTCCCAGTGTGTACCCCCACAGTCCATCCCAGTCCTGATTCTGCCCCAGCATTACCCGTATTCACAGGTTTTCCCAGTCCTCCCAAATTTCAATTTCAGTATGTCCCAGTGTCTCGCACAGGATTAATAGTGTTCCCCAGTATGCCCTAGTCCTCCTCAGTGTTTCCAAGGAAACACTGCTCTGGAGTGTTTTTCGTGGCACCTTGGGCTAGCAGACACCTGAGGAATGTGTCTGTTTGCAGTGGGGGAAATTAGGAGTTTTAGATTGCTTTAAAAAAGAAAAAAAGAGAAAAAAAATGCAGAACTCCTCTTTGCTTGAGTACACCAAGTTCTCCAAGCAAAGCAGGTCCCAGGTGAGTGAGGACAGAGAGAATGGGGTTGGGGAATGTGGAGCAAGGTTGTCCACACTGGGTCAGACCTCAAGGCACAGCTTCTCTGAGCAGGCCAGACCTCCTGAGGAGAGACCTTGGATCACTATCAATCACAGAATGTTGCAGTCACCTCTTCCCTAAAGAGAACAGCAATAAAAGACATAAAAGTTCAAATGGTGAGCGGAGAGCTGTTCCTCCACCCTGCTCTTACCTGAAACACAGCGTGGCCGCTATCGCCTCCCCTGCCCCCTCCACTCCCATCTGCTCTCCACAGCTGTGCAGGTCCTGCCCTGTCTTCACCACCAGGAGCAGACACAGGCCAAGTGTGTCTGCGGCTGAAAGAAAGGACTGGAACTGAGTTATTTGTTCTGTTTTGTTGTTAATTTTTCATAGCTGCTGTTGTTTCTGTTTGTCCAGTTAGATATATTAGTAAAGAGCTGTTATTCCTATCCCCTTATCTCTGCCTTAGAGTTCCCGATTCAAACAGTTATCATACTCAGGAGGGAGAGGACTTACATTCTCTATTTCAAAGAGGAGCTTCTGCCTTTATTAGCAGACACCTGTCCTTCAAACTAGGACAAATATACAGCATTTTAAATTATATGTAAGTTGCTTTATCATTTGGATACAATAAACAACATGTTAAATGATAATTAAATTGGTGCATCATTTGGATACAATAAACAGCATTTTAAATAATAAATACATTGCTGCATCATTTGGATCCAATAAACAGCATTTTAAAGAGCCCACCTGGAGTTCCCCATCCCTCATTTCAGGCTCTTACAATCAGAGAGTCGCACATGCAGCAGCTTGATGGAGATATTGTGCATAGTGTTTTGTTAAATGAATTTATTTTCATTTATTGCCAATTTGTGCCAGTTTTATTTCATTTGGATAATACAATCTCTGCTAACTAAAAATAAGCACTTGTTCTGAAAGTGCACTAAATGAGAACGTTGTGTCAAAATGCTAGTGGCTCAGTTCTAAAAACTCAGCAAGAAAAAAAATGGCTTGAAGTTGTTAGAATTGACATTTACATTTGTTTACGAAGACAGGGAAATGCCAAAGTATTTTTTTGCACTGCTCTATGTAGGGATTTTGCAGGTATTATATCTTTGTAAATGATTTACTGAATCCTACAGAGAAATTGCATAGATTCCATTGCAGGAATTGATAGGAAGTTGAAAGAAAGCAGTGAGTCAGCTGTGAAAAGTGGTGTGGAAACAAAGGTCTTTTATGTCAGCAATCCCATAACAGCAAGGGCTCTGCATTGTTTTAGTTAGACTGTGCAGATGTCAGAATATGTGATTCTAATACAATTTAGCATGGCCAAAACTGAGGTGAGTCACACTGACACCCAGTCTGGTTTACTCACACTGAGATACACTCCAATTTGAAGTTCTATCATGGCTGTCAAAATCTTACCATTACATTAAACGATGCAGGTTCTTCTGCTGCATGCAGTAAAAATATGAAGAAAGCAGAAACTTAAATTTAAGTTACTCTGTTGTCACTAATAACAAAATGGATATAAGTAATAAAAACCTCTTAAATGCATTCTTCCTGGTCAGACACACTTAGTGAACACGGTTGTGTCCTAGTCAGTGTAAATACATCCAATCATCCATTTGGGCACATCCTAAAAAACTGCATATGGACTGCTCAGTCTTGTTAGGATACCTGTATTTGTACTGCAGTGTGAAATACGAGATCAGGTGCTGGGTGTGGGGAAACTTGTTGCTTCCTCTAAGTGCAGTAAGGAGAGTTTTAGGGAAACTGTCATCAGCAGAAAGATTAAAGATAATTTTTTTTAATTTGATAATTATCTTTTTTTTTGAAAGATAATTCTTTTGTTTCCTGCATTTCCAGTGCCTTTTGATCTTTTGGGAAACAGAAGTTGCTAATCTTACTTTCATCAAGTTTAAGTTTTCAAAGTGGTCCACACAGTTCATGGTATTCACAGTAGTGTCTGATCAGTCACATGCTGCTTAAGCTCTTCTGAAGATCAGTTTTAATGAATAATTAGTATTTCAAAGATCACTGGTGTGCAATGACTACAGTACAATGACTGGAATGTGAGACCAGTAAATTAACTTGCAGTGATGCTGTGCTCTGCACAACCTGGCAGCTAAAGCAGCAGTCCCTTTACTTGATATGCTCTGTCCTTCTGACCTGTCTTCATAGCTGACAAAGCACAGATTTTACTTGCTTCCTGTCTGTCATTAAAGTGTGTCAGAAGGTGTTTTGAAGTTAGGGAGTACATTTAAAATGCCACTTCAGTGGCTGAGCTGCAGTGACACAAATGCCTACAAGCTGCTGTTGCTTTGAAGGTGGAGAACCAAAGTTCTGCCAAAACACAACAGTAGTGATTTGCTGATGATGTGTCTGGCTCCAAGTATGTCACATCACCAACATTGAAACTCACCATAAATCGTATTACAGATGCATTTTTCACTTGGGGCAAAAAAAATTTATGAGTAAATTACTTAATTTTATCCCATTTTTCAGAAGTGCCTAAGTAATCTACTAAGGGGACTTAGTAGATAAGGGTTAGGACTTGAGCTCCTAAGTGTCTTTGCCAACATTTTTAGAAGTCTGTGACATCCATCTATCCATCCATCCATCCATCCATCCATCCATCCATCCATCCATCCATCCATCCACTGATGTCTCTCTGGCAATTCCTGAAGCCCTGTGCTGCTCAGCAGTACAGAATATTCTACATGCAGTTAGAACAGAGGCCAAAGTGAGATTGCAGTTCTAGGTATTTGTTTCATCAGAAAAGGCCTGATGCAGCAGGCTGGCAGTGGAACACAGAAATCTGTATCCATCTCCTCAGGGCAGATGATTTTGTATAGTCCATTGCTTCTGTGAAAAGGAGAAAGGCAAAATTTCTTATTTCTCATTTCTTAGTTTTCCAGTCACCAGTTTCACTAAATTCAGCCCACTACATTCAGCTCTACAAAATCCTACCTTCTAAGCAACTGATTTCCATCTTGTGCAGTATTTGATCTGTCTTCATGGTTCGTGTTTCCTCTGAGTCTTAGCACATTTCACTCTGTAATCCAGATCTTTACTCTGATTTCTAGAGGTGCTGAGCATCTTTGTGTCTTGTCTTCAGTGAAGGAGCACTGCACAAATTTGTTAAGTTTGACTTTTAAATTGATCGAAGTTTCATTCCTGCACAGGTTCCAGATTTCGCTATTACAGACCTGTCTTTAGAGTTAGATGATGTCCCAGACATTTTGGATCTGGATGAAGAGGATCAACAGGACTTTTCACGCACAAATGGCCCTTCCACTACAGGGCAAAGAGCTGAACAGAGAAGCATAAAAATGTCTTTTTGATACAATGTACCTTTGCCACTATTAATTTAGATTTCTCCTTTTTAAAGATGAACCTGCCTAGTTTAGGGATGATGGGGATATTTTTTAAAAATCAGTATTGTTTCCCTTAGCTGCATCAAAAATCTGGGTTTTTCAGTGTAAGGAACACACGCTACATTAATTGGTTAGCTTGAGTGTCAGGCTCTCGTTCTACAAGCCAGGTTCGGCCTAACCAGCGTATCCAAATAAATCTGATCTTTGTTGATGATTTGTTCTCCTGCTGGTAGCAGCCATGAGAACACCCCAGTGCTTTGCATAAAGGGTTGCCAGCAAAAGGAGCTGGTGAGGATTTGCCCACAATATTTCCCCTTTCAGTCTATGGGAAAAGCAGTGCTGCATCTACCTCTTGGCTGCTGGGAGGGGTGAGAGACTTTGTCTCAGGTTCTTTCGTTAGGCTCTGCAGCTACAGAGCTTAGATGCTCAGAGCTTTCCTTTGGCAAGAGTGCTTTATGCATAAAAAGACTTGCCTTCTTTCCACACACTTTCTGGCCATCGTGATGCCTGAGACTAAAAGACAGTAAATGCTTCAATATTTAAATGTTTTGGGTATAAGGATAGCATTTCAATAAGAAAGGGAAGAGACTATAAAAAGAAAGGAGAAATAGAGAGTAAAGAGATAAATACTTTGGACAAAAAAATTTTGGGAGAAGGGAATTGAATGTCAGGAGAGTTCTGGTGACAGCGATTTTTAAAAAGCATTTTAATGAATCTCAATTAGTTATTTGCTAAGGGCTGGCGAGTCTGCATTTGCTCACGCACAGTAACTTCTCCAGGAGGTGGGGAGGGTGGGAATGGGACTGCAGGCAGACTTGTTACCATTTCTGTGTGAGAACCAGGCTGTTATAAATGAGAAACAAAAGTCTCAATATTCAGCAAAATTTAGATTGCTTTATTTTATATAGACAGAGCAAGCAGCGAGCTGGGGAAAGCGTGAGGGGTCACCGCCCACTCCAAGCTCCACCGAACTTTGGTTTGCAGCTCCCTTTTATAGCATGGTTTCCTTGTAGTCATCAATAATTGGGTTTTTTTGCTGTCATAATTCTGCCAGGTAAGCAGTGGTTGTCCGTGGGATCTCTGGATGACATGAGTCTCTAGGCAATTTATCAAGTTGCATAGATAACCATCTGGTCTTTGTAGATGAGAAATGACAGAAGTCAGGAATTTGATTTTGCAGAATCTATTGGGCTGTGTGAAAGCCTTGTTTTGCAAGCTGTCAGTAGATACAACTTATTTAGAAAACATAATATTCATAACAGGGGGATTTAAAACAATGATTTAATCATATATTTTCCTTTCTTTAGTGTCATGCTTCATTTCAGTCTTAAGTCTTCTGGTTTATACAAACCCAAATCCTTTTATTAACATGAGTCAACACAAATCTTTTATCAATTATCACATTATGTTGGAAGCACCAGAACTGAATGCAGTGCTTCAGGGAGGAGTCTCACAAGAACAGAGCAGAAGGGCGGAGTCACCACCTTAGACCTGCTGGCCACACTGTTTTTGTTACAGCCCTGGATTTCACCTATGCTAAACAGGATGAAAGGTTGCCCTGGTTTGAAAAACAGGTATTTGCTGATAAAGGCAGAAGTTTTCCTTTGAAATAGAGACTTTAATTCCACTCCCCCCAAGTATTATAATTGTTTGAATCAAGGACTCTGAGGCAGAGATAAGAGGGTAGGAATAACAGCTCTTTTACTAATATCTAACCGTACAAGCCGAAACAACAGCAGTTGTTAAGATTACCAACAAAACAGAACAGCTAACTTGGTTCCAGTCCTTTCTTTAGCTGCAGGCACTCTCTCTTTCTGCACTCGGTCCCGGTGCTGCAGACGCAACAAAGCCCGGCAGCCACAGAGAGCAGGCGGGAGCGGAGGCGGGAGGGGGTAGAAGTGGCCACGCCGGTCTTGGGTGGGAACGGGCTGGAGAGGGCGGCTCCTCATTCACCGTTTGTGTCCAGTTAATCAGCTGTGTCCACAGAGGCAGGAGGTTGTAGCGGGGCACATGCAGGGCAGGTGATCGCAGAGGGTCTGGCTCTCCTGTGTTCTGCCGCATGGCTGCAGATGGGGGTCCTCCTCTTGGCTCTGCTTGCCAGAAACACGAGTAACCCCTGCGAAAACACGAGTAACCCCTCCGGAAGCCCAGCTCCCACTTACCCCTTTTGTCTAGAGTCGTCAAAGATCCTGGGTGTAACCCGGCAAGATCCATTGGCATGGTAATGGGAAAAATTCTTTAAATTGACAGAGTAATAGAAAAACACTCAACCCACAACAAAGGCGCACTCTTCCATAGGAAATAAAGTATTCAATTAATGACTCTGTAACATAATACTGTTTGTAGTCTTTAGCAGTCAGTAAAAATGCTCTGTTAATTTGTCACCATAACTACTTCTGATGTGTCGGTTCATTTGTGTGTTAGGGATATGTCTGCTAAACCAAATGGCCAAGGGTTTGCTGTTGTCATCGGCTTCTTTACTTAGCTGGATAAGCACCGTGCAAGACAAGTTTTTGAGTAAGTGTTTGGCTTCTGAGGTTACTGCTGTGGCCTTGATTAAGAGTATGTTGTGTACAGTTGCTGGAGGGGAAGAAAGTGGTTTTTTGGGGATGTCTTGGTTTTGGATAAATTTACGGAAGATATCTCCCAAAGGAGTCTCCCTAGGAAAATAAACTCCCAGAACTCCTTCCCCCTCTCACTACCGGGTTAGGGAAGAACTTCCATCGAGGGAAAAAAATGGAAAAAACTTGTTTATTTTAACAAACACACAGAAAAAAACACTTCCCAGCACCAGGAAAGAACAATCCCCAGATGACACAAAACGTTTTCACCAAGGTGAGTGAGGATGGACGAGCTTGGTCAGTCCCTGCTGGGAAGGGTGCAAAGCTTCTTTGGCAGGCTTCCAGAGGCAGTCTCTGATGTTCAGATCCTTCTGTCCGGAGCTGGTGCAGATCTTCGGGATGAGGGGAAGAAGGGAGAGAGAAAGAGGGAGCAGCTGGAGGCAGGAGAACCTGGGGCAAAAGCTAGGGGAAGAAGCGGCAGCCAAAGCGATAAAAGCAGCAGCAAAAGCAGCAGCAGCAGGCCAGCAGCAGCAGCCAAAGCAGCAGGCCAGCAGCAGCCCAGCAGCCGGGGGCCTGCCGGGGCGGGGGAGGAACGGCCACGGCGGCAGCAGGTCCCTGCAGACAGAGGTGGGGGCGGGGGCAGGTAGAGGAGTAGTCATAACACTAACCTAGGACAGGGGAATACTTTGGAAGAAGAGCAGTCAGAGAATTTGTTTCCTTTTGATCACAACTCAGTCATCTTTGATCAGTCTGAAACTTTGCCTTAATGGGTTGTTTCTGTTCTATCTGCTACTTGGCAATTTTGATATAAATTTTAATAGCAGATAAATAATCTACCAGTCCCATTCTTTCTGACCAAACAGAAAAGAACATTTGCCATGTATGGATTGTTGCCAGGACCTTCATGGTGGCAAGAACCCTGGGTTCTTTAATGGTTTTCTTTGTATAACAGAGCTGTTTCAGCTCATGCGCTTGAAGAGCTGGCAGGAGGAAGACTAGCGATCTGAAAATGGTCGGGATTCTGGCCTCCCTTTTTTCTTCTTCCCTTGTCCTGAGTTAGAAAGAGCTGCAGACAAATCTGTCTCTGAAATAAACTGTAATTAATTTAGGGAAAGGAAACATTGTCCTTTGACAAACTTTTATCTCTTCTTGGTCTAGGGTATATGGCCCTCATTTTCTAGCTTGGTATCAATAAGAAATCTGTGTCTTCATCTTGTTTTTACAATGGTTTATTAGGTATCTGAATATTTGAATGTGTTTTGACATGGCTTTTTTTTCCTTCTTCCTCATCCTTTTGAAATGAAAAGGCAATCTGGATGGAGAAAACTACCAGGTCCTAGATTTAGGATGCACTGCTGGATGTGGCTAAGAGAAGTTGCAGTGAGTATTATGAAAAGTGGAAGTTGATGCTCTACAGGTTTCTGTGACCTTATTTCTTTGAGGGAACTGTTTTATATCAGAGTTTTAACTAAGGAATTCTTTTATCAAAGAATTCAACTTTGCCTACTATATGGAAGTATATTCTTCCATCTCGTTCATCTTGGACTTCCTTGAAGAAAAGATGTTGGCATTAGGGAATTTAGAAGACAGAGACCTAGCTGGGTCCTAAAATTGCTGTGGCTTCCTTTTGGGTAGCAGTATTTGATGAAATGGAGGTCTAGAGAGTCTGTTAGCCCCAGGTGATAGTAACTTCCTTCAGTTTGAAGGGTGTTTATTCAAGTTGCCTGGGAAAGTGTTTACTATTGTGAAAGCTGATTCACATGCATAAAAAACTTAATTATTTTCTTGCCTATTGGGAAAGGGGCTAAAATGTAAGGCCAGGTTTTTAAGGACAAAACAAAACTGATGGCTTCAAGATCATTGGTTATTATGTTGCTTTCTTATGCTGCCTTTGTTTCAATGATTGTTCTAAAAATCTTGTCTTTATGTTTTACAACACTTTGGTATTTTAGTAATAGTGGGTAAGGCAAAACTAAAGATGCAATATCTTTAAATAATATTAAAGTACACCGATTCATGACTTTAGTAGAAAATATGAAAGAAAACATGAATGTGTTTTCAAAGATAGGGATTAGCAATTAGGAATGAAGAGGGCATTAATTTTTAACATTCAGCTAGGTCAGTGTCGAGAACATTGAACAAAGTTTGATTCTCTTCTGCTGACTACAGGAGGTGTCAGCTGTGGTGGCAAAGTCATTCAGCTTTGCATCAGGCTTGCTAGTGGGTAATCTGCAAAATTTTTGTATACAAGTCTTTATAGCTTTTGTTTATGCTTTACTTCTTAGATTAGTTTTGCATTTAAAATGCTTGTAATTTTCTAGAAGCAAAAGGAAATCGATCTGGATCTTCCCCGAATTACCCCTTCTGCACTGATTTGTCCTGGCAGTGCCAAGTTTGTTCACATGATCTACTGCTTGGCAAGATACGTCATGATTGAGGAGATGAAAAAACTCTCTGTAGGTGAGCTATGCGGGACAATAGAATTTGTTATGTTTGTAAATCTGTCAAGTCTTTAGTGTATGACAGGAGCTTTAAGGAGTTCTTAGTTGGGTACTCAAGTCAGAGCCTTTCCCAGGGTTCTCTGCATTTGCACAGAGCTCCTGCTGATAGAACAGTGCAGTTGGTTTTGCTCTCTGTAGCTTTATGGGTCTTGTTCCAAGGCTCTCCTGTGCAGTGCTCTGTGCCATTACCCACACAAGCAATGGTTTGGTCCAAAAGAATTGGATGGCTGCACTATTTTCTTTATAGGAACTTGAGGGATCTTGAAGAATCAGATATGTCTATGTCTGTTTCAGGTATCTTGTGTTATTGTAACCTAAAGAATATAGAAAGGGAGGGAGGGAGTGAGTGAGAGGGAATGAAGATATATCCAACAGAAAAAAAAGGCAGCACAGTGCATGCTTTATTTCGGTGCAGGTAAAAACGAGCATCTTGATTTGTGATGATTGCAGTTTGATCTAGATAGATGAGGAAATTGTCCCATTTGTTAAAAGCAAATAATTTAATCCAAATGCTGATTCTGCTTAGGCACTGGTATACCTTTTGCTGAAGCTATCATGCGGAGACCTAAGGATCTGTACATGGCAACAGCCAGACACAGATTTGCATAAAATAAACTGCTGCAAATGCTGCAACAGAAAGACTTTGTTTTGCAAGAATACAGGAGAAAAACAGGGTAAGTAGTGAATGGAAAGAAAGTGAGTCTTTTCATAAAAGCTGACTTTGTGTTTTAAGAGGATTTGGAAAGTCTATATATGCTTTACATCACAGAACTCATTGTGTTGAGCTCCTCCCTTGACCTTCTTTCATCAACAGTTCTACTGCTTGTAGATCTTTTGTGAAGCATAATAGTCTAAAGAAATGAATCATCTAGGAGATGATAGATGCTACTTAGGCATAAAAATAGGGAATTCTACATGCACAGTAGTGTGATTTCTTTTGAAGGGTCATATCCTAAAAGACAACATTCTCAGGATGAAACATTTGGTTTTGTTTATTGACTGTGAGACATATTTTATTTACTTAAACCTTAACTATCTCACCAAATGGATGCTGTTCTTAGCTCATGTTTATGACAGACATTCCCAGCTTGAGAAATGTCAAGAGCTGGAACTTTCTATGCAAGCACAGAGTTCTGTATCATCGGAATTGACAGAGTGTGTGTGGGATAGTTTACATAACTGGAACACTGTTAGGGACAGCTGTGAGTTGTTTAGTCTCGTGTGACCTTGTTTAGGAAATATTATTACTGTTTGCTGTCTGAGTGATAGCCTTCAAAAATGTGATTCTGTCTAGTTTTTTTTCTCATACTTGACAATGCATCAGAACTCCCAAGATCCTTTTCAATGCAGCATGATTCAGGCACCCAGTCTTTCTGAAAATAAGACTACTATGTTTTCACATGCTTAAAATGTCAATCAAAGCACTTTGAAAGAAGAGGTTCTGTGGTCCAGCTGCTTTTACTTCAGTATTCTCTTCTCTGGTCTTTTGAAAGTGAGGGGTTTGGGTACTGTAGAATTGCTGAATATATTTGTAGTTCACATTGACAATAGATACTTTGAGTAACTTACTTATTGCCGCTGGGTATAAGAAACACCTGCCTCAATGTGCAGATTTGGAAAGGATGGGCATGACTGGTTAGTGGCTGTAAGCAATTCTGATAAGCCTGTACCAGCTGTTGGATTTTTGCCTAGGATTTTAAAGAGAGAAATACAGCAGACAAAGGCTGAATGTGAAGCTGTGTGGGAGCAGTTATCTACTCTCTGCCAAAATTGTCTTTCATTTTTCAACCTGGTAGTATCTTGGAGATTCTTTGAAGCTTGTCACAAACCCAGTGCTGACCTGTTTGATATTTTGTTGTTCTTGCACAAAGAATGTTGAGACAGATGTCAGAGTGCAAAAGTTTCTTCGTGGATTTTAGAGAACACATTAAGTCTAGCAGTAAAGGTTCCTTCGGGTTGGAGGAGTAATAAAGAGAGAAAGAAGGTCAAATTTTTCCCATTGACCATCTAGGAGAAGAAGCTTAAAGTCTCCTCCCAGACAGCTGTCTTTCCCTGGTGCATTCTGAAATACATTTTTCCTTAGTAACTGGGCCATTTGATCATGACCTCACTTGATCTGTGTTGGTTGCATTGAGTTGTTGAGTGAAGTGTTGGTCAAAGCTCCCTTTGATCAGGCATGATTGTTGCACCTGCTAATCATCTGATGATCTGATGAGATTTGACTGGGTGACCTCATTTCACTTATTGACCAAGTCCAGACACTAGCACAGAGTTACAAGTTAAAGGCTACAGAGCAAGGAGGAAGATTGCTTGAATAATGTCATTTGCAGTCCCTTTTAGGAAAAATGGCACAGCAGCCATGTATTGGAATGTCAAGATTCTAAACATGGCAGGAAGATCCTTTTGGTTACAAAGGTGAAAGTGCTGCTCCAGTGATCAGAGTGTGTTTGTACAAGGCTAGAAGCTGCAGAGGAAAGGCTGCAGAATTGGATTTGGAACAGAGTTTGCCTTAAAAACTTGAAATACTGAAGCACTGTACAATGCTGCTGTGGGCTGGTAGAATCAGAAAGCTGATGTCTCTATGGCATTCTCTCTAATCTGTGGTTGAGTTGCATTATTGGAGAACACTAAACCACTGAGAAAACTTAACTTCTGCCTGTCAATAGGGTCAACTCCAAAAACAAAATACTGACCTCACCTAACTGCTGGAAGTGAGCTTGGATTTCTGATGTGTTGTTGAGTTGAATGGGACAGGAAATGCCATTTGTCCCTGCAGAAGCTGGAATTTAGGGTTAGTAGACATCTCCTGAAGTTCAACTTTGGCTGTGTATACAAGATGTGCCAGAGTTAGTACATTATTCTAGGCAGTCTGTAACTGAGGTGTGTGTGGCTCCAGGAATGTTCAAAACCTCTGCTTGTGTAACATTTACTTATGCAAAGCTTCACCTTGCTTGGACTGAGGCAGCAAGAGGGATGAGTATATTCACAGAAATATTTATTGATGAATGCATTTGAGGTCAAGGTGGGTAGAACTGTGCTTGGTGTAATTGATTTGCTGCACAATTGAAGTGTCTGTGGAGAGGAGGGAATGATGATGTGGCTGGTTTGGAGGGAGGGAGAAAGTCTGACTGACATGTGCAGGGCAGCACACAGAATCCTGCTTCTGGAACATGTGTTCAGGAACAGCAGGAAGAGGTGCTGGCTGCTGGTGGCCCCTGTGGCTACAGATACTGCCCGACCAAAAGGATTGACAGCAGTATCCTGCTTATGTGTGAATTTATTTTTCTTGAAGTGTTCATAAAATCCATCCAGTGAGTTATTCTAGAAGTAGTGTGAGTGAACTGTGTCACGTGGGAAGCCTAAGTGAAGAAGATGGAAGCAAAACTAAAACCTTTGAGTTGCTTTTCTAGATAATGATGACTCTTGTCATGAAGAATGCCATGGGAAAAATAATGGGGCTTTAGAAACCATGAAGGATACGGCATTAATACCCTCAAAAAGGTATGCATCTCTTGAGTCTTAGCGAAATATTTCAGCCCACTCCTTCCATCACAACAACTTGTTTTAGCAATATAGTCCTAAAGTAACTGCTTCATTCTGCAGCTGATGACAGATTGATCAATTGGTTGCTGCTGAATAGGAGGAGCAGCAGTCAAATTGGAAGATTTTTTCCTTGCTTTTTAACTATATTCTAAGACAGAGAGAAGAGGAGCTTCTGTTTCTCAGGCTAAATGTTCTCTACAAGACTTTTTTCATGGCTCTTCTTGAGAGTTACAGTCACATTTTTCTGTAGCTACTCTTCCTACAATGCTAGCAAAGAGTGAGACACAGAACAATGGTATCCTAGAAAGTTTTTTTCCCTTTTGTCATTTTCTTAGTCCAGAAATACTTTATGACCTTTTGAATAATGCTGTCTTTCATAATATGAGTCCTACAAATGCAATCAGCATGGAACTTCCCAGCAGTGCTAAGGCTGAAGTTTTTGGTAGCCAGGTGATGGTTAAATATCAACAAGTTTTTATAGAAGCAGACCTGTGTATGCCAGAAATTGTTCAGTCAAAGACTGCATAGGAAAAAGAATGTTGCCAAGTCTGCAGAAGACTTTGCAGTTCTCTTTTAGGACAGAATGCAAAAGACTTGTTTACAAGTGTATTGAAAAGTCTGTTTTTCTGTGTGCTAATAAATAGCAGAGTTGATTAATTGACTATTTTTGGGAGGCTGATACACATCTAGGGCTAAAGCTGCTCTGATTGTCACACTATTCTCCCTATAGTAAAAATTGCTTTCTGATGACCAGGACAAATTGAGGGAAATGGTAACGGGGAGATACAGAGCACACTATATATATATATACATCACTAGAGATATATATATATATATATATATATATATATAATCTCTGCTGAGATTTGCATTCAAAGTTTGTTGGGGAAAAAACCTGGTCTGGGCAGCAGGAAATCTTCAGAGAGCATTCACAGAGTCCTCACAGAGGTACATGAATGTCTGTCAGACCTCTTTATTGCAGTAAAGCATACATTTTTATAGGGTTTGTTACAATGATCACGTGAATCTAGCCAGCATATAATTGGTTCTTAGGCATTGTCTACATATTGCTTGTTAATTATTGATTGGTTTCACGCGCTTTTATGGCATCTTCCCCACCCCTTGGCTCAAGCAGTCTAGCACCCTGATTTAGTCACGTCCTTTCTCCTTATTTGCTACTTTACTCTACTTTCCCTGCACGTCTACTTGCTTATTTGCTACTTTAATGTACCTTCTCATCCACTTGCTGTTGCTACTTTATGATTCTTTCCCATCTGCTTACTGTTGTTACTTCATGGTTCTTTCTCATATATCTCATTCACGGATAGCTTAATGTCACCATTCTTCCAGTAATATGCAGGCTCGTGCATTTTATTCTCAAGGAGGAGATTATGCCCCTGTTTAGCCATAACTTCCTCTACAATTCCCCCTTTTTCTTTTTGCACAACCCAAACTTTGGCCGAAACACATTCTAAGCCTTTGCAAACACAGGACAATATACAGATCATTATGACCAAACTTATGAGTATTACGACTAAAATTCTTGCACTTTTTATGACTAACGATTTCAGCCATTCTGTGATGCCTAATTCAGTTAACCATTTTCCAATTGGATCATTTTCTTTCAGCTCATATAAACCCTCTTGCAATTGTTTCAGTTTCTTCTGAATTGACACCAAGTGACCAGGATTCATACAATGCATTCCTCTAAATTCTTCACAACCATGTCTTTGAGCCAATAACAAAAAATCAATGGCTGCTCTATTTTGTAAAACTGCATGATTAACACTATCAACATCAGCAGAAAGTTCATCTAGCATTTGAGATGTGATGTTAAGTTCCCAGTGAACCCAACAGGCAAATCACTTTAGAAGTGCTAAACTTCTTGCAGCATAGACTTGTGGAGTAAGAACAGAAGTTAACCATAGTGTTCCTTTACCCCAAAAATTAACAGGCCCTATATCTGTGCAATCTAGCTTATGAATGCTGTGTCTTTTTCTAGAGGTAAATTGAGCATGATTTGCTAAGTTCATCAATTGGTGTAAATTTGGATGAAACAGAGTAAGTTTCCCTAAGTAACAAGGACCACCATGAGGGCTAGCTGGAATGCCATTCCATACCCTATCTCCACAAATCAGAAAAATTCCTTTAGGCAATTTCTTTGGTGGCATTTCTGTACAGTTAACTAACGAATAAACTTGATGGATAATTTCACTTTGACATGGAAAACCACTGATTGGTTCTACTGTAGGCCACCATTTCTGATTTGTTTTGACAAGAGTTACTGTAGACAGTTTGAATACAAACCATTCTCCAGAAGTGTTAGTTGATCCTAATAAGTCCCATTTTTCTGGGTTTTGTATGGTGATGTTAAGACTTTGAATGATTTTTGTTTGCCAACATGCATCAAGTTGAGCTAATGTAAGATTATCAAGGGTTCAATTGCATTCTTGCATCATGATTGAAAAATTAAGTACTATCTGATTTGCCACCATCTCTTGAAAAGATGCCGGCTCCCACTCTGGGACTCCTATCAAGCAAATACGAAAGGAGTCGCCTGGTATGGAAAGGCTCAAGCACGTAGAATCTTGTCCAGTTATTATTTGCAAGGGTAATCCATATGTTTTGTCTCTTTTGCACTGATGTGAGCAACCCCATTATTGGGATGATGAGTCCTAATATGGAGTAAATTGTTGCCCACATCTTGAGCATTCTATACATACAAGTTGTGTTTTATGTGCTACTCGAATTTGTTGAATGGCCCAGACTTGTTTACACAAAAGTAAGTTATCTATACCATTAAATGTACTAATTTGTACCTCTTCAGGGGCACAGTTCTATATTTTACTTGCATCCCAAAGAAATTGATTTCAATGATTGCACTATAATAGTTATCACACAAGCTTCCATTTATCACTACCTTATCACTATTTCTATCAAATGCAATTCCACAATGTCCACAAATTAAATGCAAACTAACAGGTAGGCAGAAAGCACAGCAATTACAACTACGATTTCTGTTTCTGAATATAATAGGATTCAGTTCCCAAGTTTCACCCGGGAGTCCTTTGAAGATCAGCTCAGTAACTGTGTCTGGATCCACTCGGGTAAAACCTGGAATGTTTGCAGTTTTGGCAACTTCACCAGTCAACCAGGAGATGACTCTCCGGAGTCGGTGGAATTCACAGTCTTTTCCACATTTTTCTCCGCAGTCTTCACAGCAGGCTTGATCCATCAACTGGGCACCCATAACGGTCTGGAATCTGTAGAAACACAACTGTAACCTCTACCATTAACAAAGGTGCAGGACCTTCCCACATCCCTGTTTTTGCGTTTTTAAATATTAAGTTAATTTCTGGGGTTGCTTGCATTTTTATGTAACTATTATGAATCACCACTGGGAGTTGTTCTAAATCTCCAACTAAACTAAGAAAATTTAAAGTAAAGAGAACTTTTACTAATCTGATATTAGGATCTTGCCACTCAAGTGGTTTCTGTTTAGAGAGATATTCTTTTAAGGTTCTATGAGCCCTTTCTATAATTGCTTGCCGTGTAGATGAATGAGGTATACCCATTGTGTGTTTCACTCCCCACTGTTGTAAGAATCGAGCTACTTTTTCCCCTCTATATGGTGGACCATTATCTGTTTTTAGTTCTTTGGGCACCCTCATAACTGCAAAACATGTTGTCAAATGTCTAATGACATGCAATGCTCGTTCTCCTGTCTGAACTGTGGGCCACATCGTTTTTGAGAATGGATCTATAGTTACACGTATAAACTTAAGACGTCCAAATTCAGGTATATGTGTAACATCCATTTGCCATATTTCACATGCTTGCAAACCACGTGGATTGACTTCTAATCTTAAACTTGCTCCATGTTGACTACATTGTGGACATGCCCTCACAATGCCTTGAGCATCTGTAATAGTGATGTTAAATTTTTCTCTTTAGTGCTTTTGCAGCTTGATGGAAAAGTGCATGACTTTCTCTTGCTGCTACAAATGTGTCTTGTGGAACTGTAATAATAGGACTGACTAAAGCATCTGCTCTTGCATTTCCTTTTCCAAGGCCTAAGTTTGTTTGATGGCTGCAAATGTGTAGAATGCAGCATTCTTCACATCGATCAGCAATTGCGTGCTTTACTTGCAAAAACAACTGATACAGTCTATCATTTTTGGTGGTTTAATTACAGTATCTTCTCTATGCAGTACCACTCCTACGACATACAAAGAGTTCGATACTATGTTCAGTTTCTCTTTTCTCCTTCTGATTAGTGCCCATGCCACTGCTGCAAGTTCCAAGGTTTGCAAAGAGTGCCTCTCTTGTCCATTCAGGATATGTGCTTTCCATTCTGAATTTTCTTTCCAGGTACATGCTGCTTTCTTTGTTCTTCTTCCTGCAGCTGTGTATACTGTAATACCTGCGACAGGTTGCATCTTCACTTTCGGTAGCTGTAACTATTGCTGTTTTGCTATTACTTGTAGTCTTGCATCAGATGGTTGTCTGTTATGTACAACATCTGTATAGTCCAAAAAAGCTATCTGTAAAGGCTCTGAGTGTCTCAGCATCCATTTAAAGATTTCAGTTTTTATTGGTAAACTGATATGTTCTGCTTCTGCACCCGTGATATCAAGCACTTGTTCCCGTGCTTTCCTTATATGATGAGCTATTACCTCTGTTCTTTGCCAGATGCTCATGGGTGGCATATGTGGTGGGAACACCCATTCCAGTATTGTCATTTGCTTTTGTTGATCCTTTCGTTTTTGTTGATTTTTCTGGACACGTGGTTGTTCTTGTGGTTTTTTTCTGCTTGGCACCATCTTCCGTGAGATTTTTCTATGGATAGGTCTCCCTGTACTCCCCCTTTTTGTTTTTGCCAAGCAGACCACTGGTATAAAATAGCAAACGGAGCATCAGCAGGGTTGCAAACAAGAATACCTAAGGATTCACCTGGCAGTTGCCAATCTGCTCCAGATGAGAGTAGACGCTGACTCAGATTGTCAAGGCAATCGCGTTGATGTGAAAAGAGAGTAATTGGAGCGTCTGGGTCTGTACCTTTGAGTAAACTCATAAGAGGTGCTATTTCATCACTGCGAATTCCCGCAACAGTTCGAACCCACTGTAAGTCTCCAATTAATTTCTGAACATCGTGAAGTGTTGCAATAGTAGTTGTAAGGCGCCGTTTTTGTGGACTTACAGTAGCTGAGGTTAAAACCCAAGCACTTCCATGGAGATTGTTTTTGTACCTTTTCTGGTGCAATTAGCAAACCTTTCAATGACAGCTGAGTTACAATGAATTGCAAAGTATTATCAGTAAATGGTTTTTGTTGACATAACAGAATATTGTCCATATAATGATAAATAATTGTCTGTGGAAATTTTTGATGAACAGGTTGCAATGCCCAATGAACAAACATTTGATGCATAGTAGGAGAATTTTTCATGCCTTGTTGAAGCACTACCCATTTATATCTTTGTGAAGGACTTTCTTTATTTACTGCTGGTAAGGCGAATGCAAATCTTACTATATCTTCTTTCTGCAAAGGTATGGTGAAAAAACAACCTTTGAGATCAATAATCAAGAGATTCCAGTTTTGTGGTAACATAGTTGGAGTAGGCATTCCTGGTTGTAATGCTCCCATAGCCCACATTTGATCATTTACTTTTCTGAGATCATATAACAGTCTCCATTTACCTGATTTTTTAGGAATAACAAAAATAGGAGTGTTCCATGGACTAATAGAATGTTGCGTGTGTTTGGCTTCCAGCTGTTCTTTTACTAATTCATGGGCTATTTTCAGCAGCTCTTCTGACAAAGACCACTGCTCTACCCATACTGTGTATCAGTTTTCAGGTATTTTTGGGGTAGGCAGCTGATCAGCAATGGCCATATTCAAAAATGTGATGGAGCAGCTACAGGCAAGGTGAGAGTTGCTCCCAGCTGACTTAAAACATCTCTACCAATTAAAACTCTAAAATTTCCGGGTAAAAACATAACATACAGGCACAAAGTGGCTGTTTGTCCCTCAGGAAATTGTATTTGTATGGCATTGACAATTCCACAAGGTATAGAATTACCTCCTACACCTTGTACTGCATCCACAGCTTGTTGAAGAGGCCAAGTTGAGGGCCAACAGTCTTTGCTGATAATAGTAATATCAGCTCCCGTATCCAGCATAACAGTGGTTTGTTTCTGAACCATGCCAGATTGTAGGGTTACTTTTACCATTGGTCTCATTTTCATTTGATGTACAAGATTTACTATTGTATCTCCAGTGGATTCACAACTTCTTTTTTCTTCTTATGGATAGAAAATTAATTGAGCAATTTTAGTTCCTTTGGATATAGTAAGTGGTGGTGCTAATGTGTAGGCGAGCACTTGGATTTCTCCGGTGTAGTCAGGATCAATTACACTTGGAAGGACGATGAGTCTTGCAAGTCCAGCAGAAGATCTTCCAATTAACAAGGCTTCAATTGAACTGTCTGCTTTATAGATTGGTCCAGTGACACCTGTTGGAATTTGATACACAGTTTGATCAGTAAGAGTAACATCTACTGCTGCTGCCAAATCCATTCCTATGCTCCCTCTTGTTACTGGGGGGCCAAGTTGTTGTAGAGTTGGGCCAACTACTTGTGTCTTTGTGCTCTGTCCTTTGTGCTACTTTGTGGCTCTTTGTGCTCTGGGACCCGTTTTTTGCACACCAACAGGCAACTGCAGAGTTGTTATCTTTTCGACACCTGTCACACCATACCTGTACTTGGCATGTCTTTTTAAAATGTCCCTTTGCTCCACATCGGCAACACACAACATTAGATGGATTTGAAGCTCCTGACTTTTGTTTTTGACTAATTTTGCTCACTGCAGCAGCAATCAAATTGTTGCTGGCTTAATGGCTTCTGATACAGCATTAGCTACAACTTGTCCTTGCTGGGACTGAGGCGCTCTCGTAGCTACCTCAATCATTTCTGCTACATCAGCATCTTTACCCAAAGTAATTAACAAAGGTCTTGTTTTGGCATTGGCATTTTCAAATGCTAACATTTTAAACATTTTTTGTCTTACTTCATCAGTTAAATCATTTTGATTGTTTAAAGCAGTCCATAAACGATCAATAAAATTATTATAAGGTTCTGTTATTCCTTGACGAACAGCTGGAAAAGGTGTTTGTGGTTGACCAGGAACAGCATTAAAGGCTTGTCTAGCTAGTTGTGCAGACAAATGATGAATTCCCTTTGCATTATTGAGTTGAACAGCCATGTTACTGTAAATTCCTGACCCAGTGAGCATGTCCGGATTTATTCCATTGAGAATGTCATTTGGATCTCTGGGTCTGCTAGTTTCTATGACTGCTAATCTTTTCCACTCTCTTCCCCATACAACATGTTGAGATGGTAACAATCTTGCAAATTGCTGACAGTCATGAGCTGAATTAACATCAGTGGTAAAAAATCCAGTCCAGCATAGTTCTGGCAGCTTCAGATTTAATTCCATGTTCTGTTACAGTTTCCTTAGTTTGTTGCAAAATTTTCCAGCAATATTGTTCATACCTAGGTGCTTGCTGATCATACAAAATTGGACAAGCTAAATTTCCGGCTGCTTCCCACTCTCCTGCAGCAAGCGCATCACAAACTATATTTGACCACTGCTTTCCTGGTATTTTTGTAGAATGTTGTGCAGCACCCACTGGGCTTGGACTTGGACCTGAATATGGAGGCGGAAGAATTTGCATTGAAGGTGCTGTTGTCACCGGCTGCAGCATCTGCTGTAACTGTTGAACTGGTTGCATAGGGTGACTGGGCTGTTTTGGGCAGGCAGCCAGGTTTTGTTTTTGACTTTCAAAGTAATTTTCCACTAAATTTGTTAATTGTTCAACTTGATTTTGTAACTCTTCAATTGAAGGGGTAACAGCTTTAACTATTTTTCTTTCTTTACTTTCAAGTTTTTCGTTTACTTTATTTGTATAAGTGTCTTCCTCAGGAAGAGGCATTGCTTCTGGACTAGCCAGAGGAGCTGGCAGAGGGAGAGAAGGGTATAACTTTGGCAGGCAGGCTGACTCTCCCTGTTCTTTGCTTATCTGAGTCTTTGGCAGGCAAACTGACTCTCTTTGTTCTTTATCTGGGACTCTGCTTCTAACAGTTCAGCTGCAACTTCTTTTTCACTTGCTTTTAAGTCCACATCAACAGCTAAAACAGATATTTCTGCTTTTTGCTCTGATATTTTTTTGGAGTTACAAATAACATTTCTTGGCTTTTTAATAGTTCCGCAACAGAGCTGCATTCTTTTCCTTTAAGTCCTTTAACTGCCAGCACATTCCCCATTCCAAAAAATACAGCAGGGTGACTTGACTGAGACAGCAAAAGTTTACAAGGCTATATCTTGTGATGACATACCTTGTACAGCAGCAGCTGCAACTTTTGATTCTGCTTTCATCTCTTTTAAGGTGTTAAGAATAGTCTTCCATGTACTTCCCAAAGAGTTTTTTGCTCTTGCCAGTAATTGTTTTGTCTCACAAACAGTTTCCTAACTTAGTCCATTCCTCCTCCACAAAAAACAAAGAAGGTGATTTAAAGAATTCATTGTCTTTGGCCAAAGTAATGAGCTTCCCTAAGTCTTTTTTTTTAATCTCCTCTCCTCACTTAGTGAGTATGCTGAGGAGTAACTTTTGAGCAGCTGCAAATTCTATATCCATGCTAGCTCTCAGCCTTTTGATGGGGGAAGGTAGTGACCCTTCCCACCTGATGCCAATGTCTCCTGGCCCTTGGTCTTCACTCAGGCTTCCTCCGTCTCCCAGCATTTCCAGTGGAGCATTTGCTTTTTGCAGACCTCTGCTGAGCAAGCTGTTCCAACTTGCTTTTCATGTCAATACACCAAGCAAGCCTGTCCAGTCTCTTTTTCCCATCCTTTTTACTGAAGTGAGACAAAATGTGTGCCCTCACCTATTCATAATCCTTTAGGGTTCTAAGGGTATTTGTAATTCCAAGGGGGTTTTTGAAGGCTCCCAGAGGTGAGGCAAACTCTGTGCTCTCACCTGTTTGTAATTCCAGAGGGTCTTGACAGCTCCCAAGATGAGGGTAATCCTGGTCCCTCACCACTTGTAATCCTTAAAGGTCCTGGAGAGTCTTGACACAGGTCGATCGCTGGAGGCTCCCCGGAGCTCCTTTGGTGCTCCTTCGGATGTCCCTTGGAGGTCCATGAGGGTCCCTGGAGGCTGGAAGTCCCTCGGGGTACTGGGAGAGTGTTCCCTGGGGTTTCTGTAGTGTCCTTTGAGGTCCCTGTTTGGGCGCCAGATGTTGGGGAAAAAAACCTGATCTGGACAGCAGAAAATCTTCAGAGAGCATTCACAGAGTCCTCACAGAGGTACATGAATGTCTGTCAGACCTCTTTATTGCAGTAAAGCATACATTTTTATAGGGTTTGTTACAATGATCACGTGAATCTAGCCAGCATATAATTGGTTCTTAAGCATTGTCGACTTGTTAATTATTGATTGGTTTCACGCGCTTTTATGGCACCTTTCCCACCCCTTGGCTCAAGCAGTCTAGCACCCTGATTTAGTCACGTCCTTTCTCCTTATTTGCTACTTTACTCTACTTTCCCTGCACGTCTACTTGCTTATTTGCTACTTTAATGTACCTTCTCATCCACTTGCTGTTGCTACTTTATGATTCTTTCCCATCTGCTTACTGTTGTTACTTCATGGTTCTTTCTCATATATCTCATTCACGGATAGCTTAATGTCACCATTTTTCCAGTAATATGTAGGGTCATGCATTTTATTCTCAAGGAGGAGATTATGCCCCTGTTTAGCCATAACTTCCTCTACAATTCCCCCTTTTTTAAATTTATGTTTAAAATTGTTGGGTTTTTTTTGTCTAGCTACTTCGTCTCTCCCTTCTTGAGATGCTCATCAGTGGCGTCATCATCTGGAAACGGAGACCTGTTAAAAACATCTGGAATTCAAGAAGGTGAGAGAACTGACTCAGAGGAATTATGTTGTTCTGCTTTGAGTGCAAGTTATGTAGAAGATCCAAGACAGACTTTGCAGAATTTAGAGAAGAGCATGAATATTTCAGATACTTGTTTGAAAAGTGATAGTAGAACAAATGCATGATCTTCAGAACACTGTGGCAGTTTTCTTGTGGATGAGATGCTGTGCCAGAATGCATCTGCCTTAAATTCTGTCAGCCATGGAACTGCTGACATGGGGATATGGAATGAGACACCTCCAGAATGTGACACAGACTGCAGCACATGTGCATGCTCAGACTCTTTTTTTAGAATGGACAGTGAAAAGTCAATGGACGACTCGGGAAATTATGAGGATATTAAAAAAACTGACTTAGATCTACTGTCCCTGTCCAACTCATGTGAAGTGCTAAAAAATACTGCATCTGAAAGTGAAGAGGAGCTTTGTCAAACACATCATAGAGACAAATGTGAAAGAGCTGAACTAAGCACGATACTAGAAGAAGGAGAGGAAGATGATGCTGATCCTTCTATAGATGAAGGATTTCCCAAGGTGCCATAGCCAAACTCTCCTCATGAAAGCAAATATTCCCCATCACCTTTGCCGGTGTCCTTCCAACAGATGGATGGTGAATGAAGTCCCATACTACATAAATTGAAGTTGGGTAAGTGACTATGTTCTTTGTGCATCAAGGTTTTGTCCATTCTATTACTGGCTCTACTACCATGAGTAACCTCTGGGTAGTTGAACTGTGCTGTGCAAGTGGAGGGAAACAAATTATTTGTATGCTTATTCCTCCTAGAGGATGAGACATTAACAGAAAGGAAACATGCTTCCTTTAGTTCTAGAGTTCTAGCAGCATGTCTCAAGTATGAGAGAAGATGTTCATCTGACTTTCTGCCATTATCTGGACCGGTTTAAGAAGAAAAAAGCCTGAAGGTGTATTAACTGCAATCTGCAGTTGAATTTTGAATAATCTGAAGTTAGATTTTGAGAATTCACAAAGATAGTTTAAAGTTCTGTGTTTACTCTGAACAAATGTGGCTATTTAGAAATGTGTCATGGTCATTGAAACTTCTGCAAGTTCATTAAGGTGTTGATAGAACTATCCCGCATTCCAGCATGCCTATCCCCTTATCCCATTCCCAATGGGAGTGTCAGTTGTTGAACCGGTATTGCAGTATTTAGTTCCGTGTGAGGTTAAATTATTGAAATGGATTGGCAGAAATGAACTAGCAATGGAGGAGTTCCATGTAAACAGATGGTGTGCAGGGATGTGATGGGGCAGGCCAGCCCCACTTGGGATTGACTCTGGCAACGTGTGTCAGTGAGAAGTACATCAGCAGGAAAAGAAAAATTGGGGAATGTGTGGGGCCATTGCGGAGGGAGATGGGTGTCCTGGTGACAGGAGACACAGTGAAGGTGGAATTGGTGAATGCCTTCTTTGCCTCAGTCTTTACTGCTAAGGCTGTGCTTGAGGAATCCAGAGCTCAGAGGTGAAGAGGAAGGCTGGAGAAAGGAAGACTTGCTGCTGGTCACAGAGGGTTCATTTAAAGGTTAGCTAGACAGACTTAATGCCCACAGACCTGTGGGCTCCAGCAGCAGCTCCTGTGGGTGCCAGGGGAGCTGGCAGATCCTGCTGCTGAACCATTCTCCATTGTGCTGAGAAATGGAGATCAGGAGGTGCCTGATGGTTGGAGGAAAGCCAGTGTTACATCCCTCTTCCAAAAGGGCAGCGAGGAGGAACCAGGAAACTACTGGCCAGTCAGCCTCACCATCATCCGTGGAGCAGTGGTGGAACAGATCACTCTGAAGATCATCACCAGATGTGCAGGAGAAATGGAGGTCGTCAAGAATAGTCAGGATGGGTTCACCAAGCAGTCAGGATGGCTACTGGGAGAAGATAGGTGGAAATAATGGAAATAATACTTTACCAACAGCCTTGTGAGATGCCATGGCAGGGTGGGTTGACTGGGGGAGAGCAGTGGATGCTGTTTGCTGTTCAAGAAACTTCCAAGGCTGGCCTTTCCTGAGGTTCTCTGGCAGTGACATTGCCAATGTCAGAAACTTTCCCTGCTGGGAGTGAAGCTCCTTGGCAGTGGGTGACTGCAGTGCCTGCTTGGCTCCTCACACAGCCACACTCCCATGCAGTCATAGCAGTTTTCTTACAGATTCCACCCCAGTTTTCCCTAAGCAGTGACTCAGACATTGTGGGAATACAACTAGAGAGCAGGACTGCGAGCACTGCTCAGCTTGTCACAACTGACATGGATGTGTTAGCCATAGTAGGCCACAAGCCTTGGCGTGAGTAGGCCTCAAACCTTAGCAAGAGTAGGCCGCAAGCCTTGGCAAGAGTAAGTGGGATTTTGAAGAAAGAATGTAAGAGATAAGAAAGTGCTTCATATGAAGAGCTTACTCTGCAGTTTTAATGGGGATTTTTGTAATATCTACCTGGTACCTAGTTAGCTTAAACGAGGCATAGATTGAGCAATGTTATTTAGTTATATAACTTAGAAACGTTAATATGATTGGTGCACTATTTTTAGTAGAAGGTAAAAAAGTATATAAACTTTTCTTTGTGGATCAATAAACGGCTTCATGGCATATCGTGAAGACCCCGTCTCTTCATTACCACTGTCGTCAAATGGTGCCCCGTGTGAGGAGCTGCAACTGACCGAATGATGGAGTCCCCATAGGACATGACTCCACTCGGAAGAGGAGGAGGGAGGATCCGCTTGGGAGAAGTGAGAGACGCTGGCCAGCGACAAGCTTTTGACCCCTCTGGAGTGAGGTGAGACACAGGAGCTCATTCCCCTGAATTCTAATTTTCTACAGGGAAACATGGGACAGGCAGTGTCCAGAGAGGAGAGAGATGTTTTTGAACTTACCCCGTCTCTTCATTACCACCGTCATCAAGACGTCTCAGTCCATAAAGCCATTTATTCTTGGTGCAGTGACACAGAAACAGCTGGAGCAGGACCCCCAGCAAAGGAACCCTAGATCTTTCACGTCCTCCGTCTCCCTGCATGCAAGTCTTGCTCTTCCTCCTGAGTCTTCAGATTCTGTTTCCATTCTGTGTCCGTCCATCTAGGTGGTGTCACCAGTCTTCATCTCTTGTTCTCCTGAAGGTGGGCAGTTCCCAGCTCCTAATGCGTCTCTGTGTCCATTCACCTGTCTGCTGTTACCCAAATTCATGCCCCTTCATACCCTAAAGTGTGGCAGTTCACAGCCTCTTGTCTCAGGCTTCCAGCCAGACCTCAGATTCCATCTCAGCCATCAGCTTGGGTGTCCATCTGCATGGATCGGGTGGTATCAGTGGTACCTTAATTTCAGCAAGGGTTTTGGTACTGTCTCCCACAACATCCTCACAGGTAATGCTCAGGAAATGCAGCTTAGAGGAATGGGCTGTGAGGTGGATCAAGAACTGGCTGAATGGCAGAGCTCAGAGAGCCGTGGTCAGCAGAGCAGAGTCCAGCAGGAGGCTGCAGTCAGTGGTGTTCCCAAGGGATCAATACTGGGACCAAACTTACTCAACTTGTTTGTCAGTGACCTGGAGGAAGGGATTCAGTGCATTCTCAGCAAGTTTGCTAGTGACATTGAACTGAGGGGAGTGGCTGCTGCACCTGAAGGCTCTGCTGCCATTCCACAGGCCCTAGATCAGCTGGTGGCTTGGGCAGAGAGAAACTTCCTAAGGCTCAGCAAGGGCAAGTGCTGGGTCCTGCATATGGGCAGGAGCAGGCCCAAGTGCCAGCACAGGCTAGAGCTGAGCTCCTGCAGTGCAGCTCTGGGCACAAGGACCTGGGCTCCTGGTGCAGCATGAGCTGTCAGTGCCCCTGTGGCCAGGAGGGCCAAAAGTGTTCTTGGCTGCCCTGGGCAGAGTCAGCAGGTGCAGAGAGGGAGATCCCTCCCCTCTGCTCAGCCCTTGTGAGGCCACCCCTGCAGTGCTGTGTCCAGTTCGCAGCTCCACAGCACAAGAGAGACCAGGAGCTGCTGGAGAGGGTCTAGTGGGGAGCCACAAGGATGATCAAGGCTCTGGAGCTTCTCTCTTGTGAGGAGAGACTCTGGGAGCTGGAGCTGGCTCTGTTTGGTCTGGAGAAGAGCAGACTGAGAGGGGATTTCATCAAGACATAGAAATATCTCTAAGGTGAGTGCCAGGAGGATGGTGCCAGACTCTTCAGTGGTGGCCAAAGAAGAGACAAGGAGCAGTGGCCATAAACTAAAGCACAAGAAGTTCCACCATGACTTGAGGCAGAAATTCCGACACTGAGGTGCAGAGCACTGACCCAGCTACCTGGGAAAGTTGTGGAGTCTCCCTCTTTGGAGACACTCAGAACCCACCTGAACACGTTTCTGGTATCACCTGCTTTAGGTGCCCCTGCCTTGGTGGAGGGGTTGGACTGTATGATTACCAGAGCTCCTTTTCAGTGCTAACTATGCTGTGATTCTGGGATTTAATGAAGCACTTGGAATTTAATATCAACTAGTCTCAGGGAGTAATGAAATTTATTTCTTTGTGCAAGCTTTCTGCAATCTAGGTTTCATTTAGAACTTTAGCTGTGTTGCTAGCAACTGATTGGAGTGCTTATCAAAATTAGAGCACCATTTCACATCAGCTTTATTAATACATGTGAAACAACTTAAGTATTTCTGTCTTAATGGTTGAATATCATAGAGTGCCAACTCTATGTGTTTTCTCTTTCAGACAAGAACAGTTGAGTTAGAAGCTGGGCACAAAGGAACTTTCATCAGGATGGGGTTTGTAAAGCTGCAGCAGAATCGTAGCAGTGCATTTCTGGTTCCCTTGAGCATGCAGCATCTTCTCCAAGCCTTGTCTGCATTGGGAAGTTGCACTCCTTTTGGTGGAGACTGTACCGGTCTCTTTGTTTAAAAGTGTCACTTGCCTGCTCTGACACTGCCAATTTAATATCATCCACTGTGGCTTTCTATGTACAGCCCATCGTTTATATACAGAACAGGATTTTCTTTTTCAAGCATATTTTAAACAGCAGATGTTGAGTAAATGGCATAACCCTAGAAAATGAAAAAATGAAATGTCAAAGGAGAAACAGTGAAATCTGTTAATTTGCTGCTAATCCACATCTCATAGCCTATCCTAACCCTCAACCCAGCAAATTGAAATTTTATTTGGTGCTCTACACTGCATTGCATTCATCTCTCTTACTGAAACTTCTGGTCTGTATTGCCATTAGCTCTACCTGTTGCTACCTGTTGCTAGAGGCTGTTCCCTTTTTCTAATCTTTGCTGGATTGCATATTTCTTTAGCTGTATTACCGAATGAATATTTTACGCTAAAGTCATAAAAGTTAATTGCTTGAGATAGTGTTAATGCTACTTGATTTTAACAACTGACATGCACTCATTATGTTGTAATAATAATACAGGGAATAGAGCCTGTGGTAAGGTGAGAAAGTACAACTTGAGATTCTAAGAGGCAAACTTCTTGTAAAAGCACAGATTCCTGGTCTAATATGCTTAGAGGCATTGTTAAATAAAGTTGTTATTCTGTTCTGGATTGTCTTCCTCCTTTCTTCCCAAACAGTTGCCCTGGGTTTTAAGAAGAAGCTCCACTTGTGTTTGACATTTTCCTCCTGAAGCAGAATTGGCGAGGCTGTATGAAAGGCACAGAGGTGGCTGTGGGAGCTGTGATCTCTACAATGTGGCTGTGCTCATGAGCGGGGGAGAGAGAAGTGCTGCTAACAGCCAGTGGCCAAGTTGGTCAGACAGTAACCCAGCTGTTCTCAGGTGTGAGAGTGACTCAGCTGTTCTCCAAATTGCCATGTTGGTCAGACAGTGACTCAGCTGTGCTCCAAATTGCTATATTGGTCAGACAGTGACTCAGCTGTTCTCCAGGTGTGACCAGGGGCAGGTGGGCATCACTCATGGGAGACCATGGAACAAGGGACGGGGCAGAGGAAATTGCCCTGAGATCTACAGAGGAAGTTTACATCTCAGGAAAAATTCCTGTCCTGTTTTGAAGGACAAGTGTCTGCCAATAAAGGCAGAAGCTTTTCTTTGAAATGGAGAATGTAAACTCTCTTCCTCCATCTTACTATTATAATTTTGAAATTTAAGGGGCTTTCAGGCAAAGATATGGAAATTAGGAATAACAGTTCTTTACTAGGAAAATTAAAATAGAAATGCAGTATTACAAAGAACAATCCCAAAACACTGACAGAGTCAGAATCCAAGCTGACACCCCGTCAGTCAGTCAGGGTGTTTGATTAAAAGGTGGCTACAGTCCTCCTGCAGTGGCAGATGTGATTCAGCTGAAGCAGTGCTCCTGTATAAGGTGCAGTTTTGCTCTGAAGGTCTAGTGACAATGTGGAAGAGGTCTGACTTTCCTCTGGAACCCAGTGGGAAAGGCTGCTTTGGTGTTCCAAATCTCAGTTTTTGTAATCTAGATAGGAAAGGCCTGGCTCCTCCCCCTGACTGGATCATCTCCCAGTGGGATGATGGAATTTTATCAGTCATGCAGTGTGACTCAATGGCCCATTAACAGGAGACATCTCCTGGAGGGAGGATGAGTTGTGGAAAAGATAAAGATGATTGCCCCAGCTGGTTTAAAGATGGCCCATTAGCAGATAGTATGTGCCACGGAGATAAGGAATCACTGCCCCACCCGGCTTCAACAGATGGTGATAGAATACACATTTTTTACCACATCCTCTATTGCAACCCAAGACAGGATGTGATCCTGTGCAATGTGCTCTGTGCTGCCCCTGCCCCAGCAGGGAGGTTGCAGCAGTGTTCTGCTATGGGCACTTCCAGCCTCACCAACTCCGTGGTTGCATTTAGTGCCACGGTGTCTGGGAGTAGCATGTGCAAGAATCAATTTGTAGCTGTGGCAAAACATCAATTGCTCTAAAGTTCTCTGCAGGATAACACATAACTTTGCAGTCTAATGCTTTGTATGTTCTGTCCTGAGCATTCGTCAGTCTATTTTTATTGAAAAATAAAGCTGAAAGAACATTTGAATGCCACTAATTCACTGAACATTGAAAAACACAAGTACAGTCCTATCAGTGAATTTCTGCAAGTAATAGGAGAGAATCAGAAGGGTCAAAACTAAAAAATGTGTGGTTTGAGCCCCATACTGTGAACAAAATAAACTCTACCCGAGCCCAAACAGATTGGGGGAAGATGAGATGAATATGGACTTAAAATACGAATGCTTAGATTAAGTTCAGACAAAGAATCTTGGCAAGCCTGAATAACGTTCTTGGCTTGATAGTTCTGGTTCAGTCTTGTGTGTTGCATCATTTGGAAAGACTTTGGCAGAAATGACTCTCTTGGAAGCAATGGCAAAGCACTGTAGGAGAGCTGTGTCTCAGCCCTGCAGTGCTTCACTCCAGCTGGGGTGACTGCAGTGGCAGTTTGGAGGGGGCTTTTCCATCCCAGAACGCTTTCAGAGCACCTTCCCCCCTTCCAGGCACTGTGGGCCTGCTCAGCTGCAGCTGCTGGGCTGTGCATGGGCTGACAGCTGGGGCATTCTGTGTGGGACTGGGAAAAAGCACAGCTGCAGAGAGCCTGAGCACCTTTCTGTCTCTGTTGTGAGCATTTGATCATTTCTAAGGCATTGCTTTGGATGGTATTTTTCGGTGGCACCAACGCTGGTTTCTGATTCATTTCTGTGTAGGCAGTCATCCCAAGGTGTGATTCTAATCCACAGTCACTCCTTTATGTGTTTCTGGCAGTCTGTCTCTCAGCTGTATACTTTTACTAGTTTACAGGTAGAAATATCAGTCAGAGAAAGCTGCAGGACAGTTTCTCCTGTTTATGATAAAGTACTCCAGGAGCCAGTGACACAATCATTTCACCGGTGTTGGGACATCAAGTAATTGTTTAAAGGGTTGATATATGCAAGGTTTTTTTTAAAGGAGTTCAGTAGTGACACAAGGAAAAACAATCATTGTTCCAAGAGGCTTTCACACTAAAATCTAGTGAAGAACTCCACTGACCCATTTATTCCTCCTGTTGAGATCGCTCTTGATGGCAGCACACACCATGGGTGCAACAACCGCTTCTCCCAGTTTTGTATCATGTGCAAACTGCAGCTGGAAGGTGTCGTGTCTCCCATGATAGATGTAATTTATAAAGATATCTGACAGTTTTTACCCCATTTCCCAGCCACTGGCATCACAGCTGACTGGGCT
This sequence comes from Luscinia megarhynchos, assembly GCA_034336665.1. Lineage (NCBI taxonomy): Eukaryota > Metazoa > Chordata > Aves > Passeriformes > Muscicapidae > Luscinia > Luscinia megarhynchos. The sequence goes on from CM067570.1 coordinate 37,587,315, forward strand.
TTGTGCTACTGATCACAACTCTTTGAGTCCAGCAGCTCAGAGCAGTATTTAATTTGCCTCAGGGTCCCCTTACCTGGCCTGTATTTCCATCAGTTTGTTGATGAGGTTGTTGTGGGTGACAAAAAGCTCACCAAGCTCGAGCTATGCAATATTTACTGCTCTGTCCTCACCCTACACAAGACTGCACCAACCCACTCTTCTTGCAGAAGGTTTTCAGTTTGGTTCCAGCAGGATTTCCCCTTCATGCTGACCACTCCAAATGATCTCCTCCAGCTGATTTGACAGCCAGCATCTGGAACTGATTTTCCAGGATTATTTACTCAACCATCTTGAAAGGACAGAGGTTGAAATCTTTCTTGCCTGTCTTGAAGACAGGAGTGATGTTACTTTCTCCCAGACATAAGGAACCTCTGGTTCACAGCCTTTTAGGCTATAGGGTTCCCCGCAAACCTGTCACCAATCAAGCAGAATTTTACCCCAAATCTCCCCGATTTTCTTGTGGAATATTGGGAAAATTTTTCTCCCAAAAATTCAGAGAAATCAGCCCAAAAGGAGGGAAAAAAAGAAGGGGAAAATCCCCCAAATTGAGAGAAATCTTATGGGGCAGGACCCCATCCCCTATAGGGCACAGCTCCCATCCCCTATAGGGCAGGACCCCAAAATCCCTCAAACACTCCAGACCCATTTCCGCCTTTATTTGGTGACATTCTGGGGGGGTTCTGGGAAATTTTGGGGTCCACCCTCGGGGATTTTTGGGGTCCTAGGGTAGATTTTTGGGGGTCCCCCTGCGGGGTTTTGGGGGTCCCCCACGGGATTTTTAGCGTCCCTCCGGGTTTTGGGGTCCCGTATTTTTGGGGTCCCCACGGGTTTTGGGGTCCCAGGTGTTTTTGGGGGTCCATCCGCGGGTTTTGGGGTGCCCCCACAGGTTTTGGGGTCCCCCTTGGTTTTGGGGGTCCCCCCGAAGGTTTTGGGGACACAGGCCCTCGGCTCCAGCGCCTCTGGCCACCCCTCATATTTGTTGGAGCCGTGGCTGTTCTGGATGTGCTGAGGGAGGGAATTTTGGGGTCAGGGGGTTTGGGGATTTTGGTCATGGGGGATTTGAGGCGTTTTGGGGTCAGAGGAGAATTTTGGGGTTACAGGATTTGGGGTCAGCGAGGATTTGAGGTCATGGGAGGATTTTGGGGTCAGAGGGCATTTTGGGGATTTGGGGGATTTGAGGTAATTTAGGGTCATGGGGGATTTGGTGGAATTTTGGGGGGTTATGGGGTGATTTAGATGAGTTATGGGGCAGTTTTGGGGTTATGGCATCCCCCCGACCCCAAAAGTGCCCCAATGACCCCCAGGTGGTCCCATAACCCCTCAGCCCCATAACCTCCCCAAATCACCCCTGCTGCCCCATAAATTCCCCAAAATCCCTCCCCAAAATCACCCCAAAACTCCCCAGAGCCTCCCAAACCACCCCCAAAGTACCCCCAGATCAGCCCCATAAACCCCCAAAACCACTCCCAAAAATCACCCCAATCCCCCAAACCCTCCCAAACCCCACAAATCACCCCCAAAAACCCCAAATAGGTCCCCCAAATCTCCCCACCTGCTCTAAGGGGCTCCTGTCCTGCACCCCTTGGCCTCCACGAGACCCAGCTGTCCCTGAACCCCAAATCTTTGGCCACGGCACTGCCCAGCTCCCCAGAAATCCTCCTGCTCTCCTCAGCCTGGGGGTCGGGGGCCAGGGGACCCCAAAATCACCAGGGACCCCAAAGATTCTACAGAACCCCAAAATATCCTCCAGGGATCCCAAAATCTCATCCACGGACCCCAAAATCTTCCCCAGGGACCCCAAAAACCTCCCCTGAGGACCCCCAAAACCTCCTCCAGGGATCCCAAAACTCCGTGGAGACCCCAAAATATGTTCAGGGACCCCCAAAAGTCCTTCCAGGGACCCCAAAAAACCCTCAGGGACCCCAAAAATCCCCCTGGGAATCCCAAAAGTTCTTACAGGGACCCCAAAATCCCCTGTGGAACCCCCAAAATATCCTCCAGGACCCCCAAAATATTCTCCAGGGATCCCTAAAACTCCTCCAGGGACACCAAAAATTCCCCCCGGGCCCCCAGAAAACTCCTCTAGGGACCCAATACTCCTCCAGGAACCCTAAAATACTCCCCAGGAACCCCAAAAACTCCCTGGGGACCCCAAAACCCCCAAGAACCTCTGAAATCCTCCCAGGAACCCCAAAACCCTTCAGGTGACACCAAATCCCACTCAGGATCCCCCAAACCCCCTCTGGGACCCCCCAGATCTCCTCAGGATCTTTCAATTCCTTTCTGGGACCCTCCAAACTCCTCCCAAGGGGATCCCCAAAACCCCTGGAGACCCCAAAATCCCTCCTAGGGGCTCCAGAAACTCCCCCAGAGACCCCCAGGCCCCCTAGGAACCCCAAAACCTCCTCGAGTGACCCCAAATCCCGCCCAGGACTCTAAATCTCCTCAGGACCCCCCAAATCCCCCTCTGGGACCTCCCCAAACCCCACCCAGGAGCCCCCTAGTTCCTCTCAGAGCCCCCCCAAACTCCCCTAGAGACCCCACAAAACCCCCTGGGGACCCCAAAAATCCTTCCCAAGGACCCCAAAACTTCCTACAGGGACCCCAAAACCTCCACCAGGGTCCTTCAAAATCCCCCTAGGGATTCCCCAAACTCCCAAATCTCCTTAAAATCCCCCAGTTCCTCTCTGGAGACCCCCAGAATCTCCCCCAGGGGACCCCAAATCCCCCAAGAACCCCCAAAACCCCTCCCAGGGTCCCCAAAACCCCTCCAGGAGTGCCAAAACCTCTCGGGGTCCTCCAAATTCTCCCAAGGACCCCCTAAACCCTCTCTGGGACCATCCAAATCCCACCCAGGACCCCCCAAATCTTTTCAGGTCTCTCCAGATCCCTCTGGGACCCCCAAATCTCATCAAGCAGCCCCCAAGATCCCCTCTGGGATCCCCCCAAATCCCAACTAGGACTCCCCAAATCTTCTCTGGGACTCCCCAGATCTCCTCAGGACCCCCCAAATCCCACACAGGACCCCCTAAATCCCCACTGGGCCCTCCCAAGCTCCCTCTGGGACCTCCCAAATCTCCCCAGGAACCCCTCAGTTCCTCTCGGGGACCTTCCATGCCCCCCCAAAGCTCACTTGGTGGCCGGGTCATCATAGGAGGCCACAAGAACCAAGGTCCCCTCGTGCAGTGGCTGCAGGAACTGCAGCAGATCCTCCATGTCTGGGGGAAGAAAAAATGGGAAATCAACTAAAAATGGGGAGAGAACCCCCAAAAATGGGGGGAGAGAATCACCCCAAAAAATGGAGAACCCCAAAAATGGAGGGAGAGAACCCCAAATTTGGAGACAAAGAACCCTGAGGGGAAATAATCCCAAAAATGGGGGCGGGGGTGGGGCAATCACCCCAAAAATGGGGAAATCACCCCAAAAATATGGGAGAAAGAACACCAAAAATGGGGTAAATCACCCCAAAAACAGGGAAGGGAGCCCCAAAATCGGGGGAAATGGGGGAGGGGCATGGGGTGGGCAAGGGACGGGGTGAGGGAGGACCAGAGAATGGGAGAGGGCAGGGTATGGGAGGGGCAGGGAAGGAGCAAGGGGTGGGGGAGGGACGGGGCAGGTTGGGGAGGGACAATGAATGGGGAGGGGGCAGCCTGTGGGGAAGGGGGCACTCACCCTCTGCCCGCATGTCAAAGGCCTGCGATCAGCTCCCCACTGACTCCTGGGGGAAGGGCACCGGGTGGGGCGGGGGGAGGGGAACCCCAGAACCTGTCCCTCCCCCACCCACACTGCCCCTCCCCCTCCCCCATTTCCCCCATCCCATTTTTGCCCCTGCCCTTTACAATTTGCCCCTCCTCCACCCCAATTTACCTGCCCAAGGCCCCTCCCCCTCCCTCACTTTGCTTCTCCCCATTCCTCTATGCCCCTCCCCATTTTGTCCCTCCCTCACTCTATCCTGCCCCTCCCCCACCCCATTTCACCCCTCACAATCCCATTTTGCCCCTTCCCTCCCACTTTGCACCTTCTCCACCCCCAATTTCTGCCCCTCCACCCACTCCAACCTGCTCCTTCCCCACCCCAATTCACCTCTTCCCCCTCCTCAACTTACCCTTCCCCCATTCCATAATGCTTCTCCCCATTCCATTTTGACCCTCTGTCACAACCCGCTCAACCCGAGCGGGAGTTGTGATGGTTCGTTCGACCCCAGGGTGCAAAAGAAAAAGCAAGAGACTCAGGTTTTATTCAGCAGAAAGGAGTAATGCAGTTTATTGCATGTCAACAATTCAGTTTTGTGATAGAAGACAGAGAGAGAGAGAGAGAGGTAAAGGAAATGAAGTAAAAGGGGAGAGAGAGAGAGAGAGAGAGAGAGAGAGAGAGAGAAAGGATGTGGGATACCAACAGAAGGGACGTCATCCTCGAGTCGTCCGATGACAGACGCGTCTTCGATCCATTGGGGAGAAAGAGATCTCAAAGTCTCTTTAGGAAAGTCAGTTTTTATAGTCCTTTTCCATGCAGGTTCCCACAGGGAGACAGGATGATGCAGAGTCCCCCCAGCCAGGTGTCTTCCCAACATGTATCACGTGGGCTCTGCCCAACAGGGGTGACTGGGAATCACCCAACACAGATCATCCCATGGGGGATGGAGCTGGAGCAGAGCACAAAGCTCTTCCCACACTCAGGGCACTCACAGGGCTTCCCTTAGTGCTTGCTCCATTGATGTCGGGTCAAGTTAGAGCTCTGTGAGAAGCTCTTCCCACACTCAGGACACTCGTAGGGCCCCTCCCCAGTGTGGATGCGCCGGTGGGAAGTGAGGGCATTTTTGCAGTTGAATCCCTTCCCACAGTCAGGGCAGCAGAAGGGCCTCTTGTCTGTGTGAATCCGCTCATGTCTCAGGACACCAGAGCTGGTCTGAAACCTCTTCCCACACTCAGGACACCTATAGTGCCTCTCCCCAGTGTGGATGGGCTGGTGGATTCTCAGGCCGGACATCCACCCAAAGCTCTTCCTGCATTCCAAGCAGGTTTAGGGTTGGTCCCCAGTGTGGATCACCTGGTGCTGCATCAGCTGGGAGATGTTTCTGAATCCCTTCCCACATTCCCCACACTCATAGGGCTTTTCCCCAGTGTGGATCACTTGGTGACTGATCAGCTTGGACCTGCAGCTGAAACCCTTCTCACATTCCAAGCACTTGTAGGGCTTCTCCCCTCCATGAGGCTTCTCCACCAGCTCTGAGCTCCGCCTAGATCTCTGGCCACCTTCCCGGCACAGGGAGGATCTTTCCACATCGCAGCTCCCCGGGCTGGGTTTGCACCCCTCCTCGTGAGGGGTCTTTGGGGCTTTTCCTCCTCCTCCTCCATTTGCCCACAACTTGGGAATGACAAATCCTGCTTTGGGAAAAGAACAAGAGGAGACTGCCTTGGGCTGAGAGTTCCTCCTTGCCCAAATGCAAGTCAAGAAATCATTGGGCATCTTGTGTCTGTAAGAACCTCCAGAACATCAAGATTCAGCCCAAAAATTCTCCACACATCATGACACAGATCAAAAACCTCTCAAAAAGCATGACTCAGCCCCAACCCCCCACAAAATATTCAGTCCCCACAAAAACACAAATAAAGCTCAGGAGCACCAAGATTCACACCTCTGAAAATCGTGGATCCCTCTCTCCTGTCCACTGCTGCACGTGGCAGGGGGGCAATGCTCCTGGGGCTGGGGGAGAGGCTGCAGATACAGGGAGGGGTGGAACCTTGTGCTGCTTCCTGTTTCTGCTCCTCCTCTGCCTTCTCTTTTGTCCCTGCTCTTCCTCACACTCCTCTTCCTCCTTCTCCTGCACAATCTCATCTCCTACACCCAGGTGCATCATTTGACCATTTTGTTCTTCAACCCTGCTTCTCCTTCCCTTCTCCTGCTGCCCCCAGGCCCAGCAGCCACTGCCAGCTCCCTCCTCCCCCCAAACCCACAGCATCCCAGCGGAGTGGCAGGGATGGAGCTGGGGCAGCTCAGGCTGGGCCAGCGCTGGGCTCTCGGCTGCTCTGGCCTGCACTCAGTCCCCACTGCAGCTGCTACCGCCACGACAGCGTGGGGTGTAACAGAGTATGTGTAAGGCTTTGCTAATCAAACATTGCTAAATTAGGGAACACGGCCAAAAGACCACTGAAACTTGCTTAAGCTAGCAGAAAGATTATGTCTCAAATAATCACAAACATCCTGTATGTGCCCAGTTTGTGGATGCTTGCAAAAAAAAAAGATAGAAAAAAGTCAACCAACGGCTAAGAGAGGAAGACTACAGCCTTCCTCCCCACGACCACCAGGATCCAGGAGAAGACCCCCTAGCAACTGGTTGCACAGACGCAGAAAGAAAGCAAGAAGATGCTGAAAGGCACATACATGGAATAAGATGAGAATAAAAGACGGACTGAAACGGAGTGGGGTGCGTGCCGTTGATGGAGCGGCGACTCCCCGGACGCCCAGCGCTGATTTGCTTGCTTCTGCTTGCTCAATAAATTTTTTTATTGATTTCATCTATTGGAGTTGATCAATTTGTAACAAATAAATTTATAACACGGGAGGGGCCGGCCTTGGCTCTGCCCCCCTCCCACCTCCTCAAATTCTCCTCGTGGAGGGCGCTGGTACCCGGGGGGGGCACAGGTGGGGTCCAGGTGGGGAACGCTGGGAGCTGCGGATCTGCCTGGACACTGCTGAGCCACCAGTGCCCCACACTCTCATTGGATGAGCCCTGCCCGAGGGGCGGGGCTGCACCAAAGTGGGACGCCCTCCTCCAGGGGGGATGGCCCAAAAACGGGGGACCCCCATGGAAGGAAGAACAGGAATGGGTCTTTACAAACAAATGCTGGGAATCTGCTTGGAGATAGGGCCAGGGACGTGTACATAAGGAAGTGACAGCAGAAGCCATCAGGTTCAGAAAATGTTATAATTGACCACACAGACTGCTGCGCCAAGGTCCTGCTCAATTCATGAACTCCCCAGAAAACAACAAAGACTTAACAGAGCCATGAATATCGTTAGCTACACAAAAGTGGGGTGCATATTAAGGATGGTGCATTGGGAAGTCTGTACCTCAACTACTCCAGCCAATGAAAGGAGAGGAGAAGCCACTGAACATTAGGATGAAAAGGAGTCTATGTCTCAACAATGTTCCATGGCAAATGGAACATGGCCTTTCCCTTTTCTGTAAATGAAATTACAGGACTCCTCTGTCTTCTTGTGCACAGAAACCTCAGAGGTGAATTTCACACACTTTGGGGCCTTGGCCAGAACTCCTTCCCCATCCAGGACAGGGCAGCGTGGAGCTGAAGGTGCCTCACCCAGTTTTGGGTGATCAGCTCCCTTGGGGAGGCGGCACCGGGCATGGATTGGGCACCCGAGAGTGACCAGAGACAGACAAGTGACAGATCAGGCTGTGAAGAGTCGGCAGCCGAGAGCACTGAAACCTCACAGTGAGTGCAGTGGGATCTTCAGGGACTAAAACATGGCAGGGATCCTTGGAGGGAGAAGGAAAGCCAGGAAGGGCTCCTGGCAAAGGAGATGGTCCCAAAATATCTCAGAAGGGTCCCTTGGGAGCATGTTGAGGGAGTTTGCACATTCTCAAAGGTAATCAAGGACAGGACACCCCAGGCAATAAGGAAAGTCCAGAAGGGATTTTAGACAACAGAGATGGATGTGTTGGTGTGCTGGAAGGATTGGGTGAAGGGAGTGTGCAGGAATACGGTTCAGGAAAGAAGCAGCAGCAGAAATCATGTGGTAAGAAAGGATGATGGAAAAGAGGAGGAAGAGAAAAATACTGAGGATTTTGGGATGTTTTCAGCAGGCTCTTATCCTCAGAAGTTGCCAGCTGCTCCGCAGACAAGGAGGTCAGGATTTCAGGGGTTTCTCTGTGCTGGGAGCGGCAGCAGCAGGGCGCAGAGGGCAGCACCGGGAGCATGGGCTGGGGCCCCGTGGGGAGCTGCGGGGCCGGGGCCGGGCTGTGGGGCAGGTGGGGCTCAGTGCCGGGCACTGCCTGAGCCCAGCACCCTGGGCAGGGCCGGCAGTGGCCCCGGCCCCAGGAGGCGCCCCGGCCGCTGCCCCGGACCCCGTGGAGCTGCCGGCCCTGCCCACCGGGGGAGCCAGCTTTGGACACTGCGGCAGGACAGGGACCGGCTCTGGGATACGGGCTGGGAGGGCAGGGCAGCACAGGGACCAGGAGCAAGGAACAGCTGGGAAAATATTTTGCAGGAAGCTCAGCAGCTGTCAGAGGATGAGCACCCTCAGGCACTGAGGGCTGCAGGGGCAGAAGAAGCCCCTGGAGCAGTTGGTCAGAAAGGCACAGCAGGTGAATGCAAGAAGGGATGAGGAAAAGGCCAAGGTGAAGGCAAAGGCATAGCTGAGTTTCTAGGGCCCATGGGGGCCCCAGCACCCAGGGGGTCTCAGATCGTTACACTATCTTGAACCAGGTTCCCTCCTCACACTGCCACCATTCAGTACTCGATGTGAAAGACAGGATGAGGCTGTCCCAATTTGGGGGTTCACCCCAAAACTTAAAGGGAGGCATTAGGGGGGATCCCAAAATTGGGGAGTGGAGGCAAAAATTATGAGGGAACCCCAGAAATTAAGGAGAGAGGGGACTGGGGGTTCTCAAAAACTGGGGGAATCCCCAAAATTTTGGGGTGACCCCGTAATTGTTCCTTAACTTGGGGTTCAGGTGTGGAGACCAGTAGGAGCTGCAGGTGAATTCACCCAAAATTCACCAGAATCCCCCCAAAATTCCCACAAATCTCCCTGAAATTATCCCAAGCTTTCTCACATTACTGAAAACTCCTGAGGTTTGGGGCAAACCCCAGAAAAAAAATCTCCCCAAAAGATGAAGCTCAAAAAGTGGGGGATGCCCCAGTTTTGAGGAATCCCCCAAATTTCCCACAACTAAACTTGAGTGACCCTTAAAATCTTAAAAGAGGTTCCAAAAGGACCCCATAATTGCCTGAGACCCCCTAAAATATCCCCCAACTTATAGGGACAGCCCAAAATATCTCCAAAATTTGGAGAATACCTTAAAATATCTCCCAAATCAGAGTGGGATCCCCCAAAATTTTGAGTTCCCAACCCCAAATCTGAACCCTTGAATTTAGAGACCCCAGCAAATTCCCTCCACAACCGCCCCCCCAACACACACATTTTGGGGTCCCCAATTTTGGGGTGCCCTGACCACCCCCAAACCCCAATTTTGTGATTTCCTGACTCCTCAGATCCCAGTTTTCGATCCCCACTCCCATTTTTTGGACCCCACCCCAATTTCGAGATTCCATGACCCAACCCCCAAACCCCAATTTTGGAACCTCACCCCCATTTTGATATCTCTTGACCCCCTAAACCCCAATTTTGGGGTCCCCCGATGCCTTCAAATCCAAATTTTCTGGTCCCTGACCTCCCCAAACCTGAAGTTTTGAGTACCTTGGCCCCCCAAACCCAATTTTGGGATCCCCTGACTCCCCAGATCCTAATATTCGGGTCCCCACTCCCATTTTTTGGACCCTTACCCTAACTTTGAGATCCCCTGACCCCCTCAAACCAAATTTTGGAGTCGTCGATACCCTCAAACCCAAATTTTGGGGTCCCTGACATCCCCAAACCTCAATTTTGAGACCCTTTATCCACCCCACACCCCAATTTTGGGTCCCCATCCCCATTTTGAGATCCCCTGACCCCCCTACCCCGATTTTGGGGTCCCTGTCCCCCCTTTTCCCCCGAGCCGTGCTGGCGCTGAGGCACAGACAGATCTGGAGGGCGAGGCTGCATTGCGGGGGGGCCGCCAGGGGGCGCTAAAGCGGTCCCACAAAGGTCTTGCGGGCGTGGGCTAAAGGGGGCGGGGCCTACTGGGGTTGCCTTATGTGGGCCATGGGGAGGAGTCTGGGGAGATCCTGAGGGCATTTTTGCGAATTTGGGGGTCCCAGGGTGGATTTGAGGGGTGCTGAGGGGGAATTTTGGGGGTTTGGGAATCTTTTAAAAATTTGCGGAGGATTTTCGGGGGGTGTCTGAGGGGATTTGGGAGGATATTGAGGAGATTTTGGGGGTCCTGATGAGAATTTTGGGATCGTGAGGGGATTTGAAGGGTCCGTGATGGAATTTTTGGGGGGGGATCACTGAGTGAATTTTTGGGGTCCTGAGGGGCTTTTGGGGGATCCCTGATGGAATTTTTGGGGGTCTCAATTGAATTTTTGGGGGGATCTGGGAGGACTCTGGGGTCCCTGATGCCCTGATGGCATTTTTGGGGCGCTGATGGAATTTTTTGGGATCCTGAGGAGATTTTTGGCGGGATCCCCGAGTGAATTTCTAGGGAACTTGATGGAATTTTTGAGGGTTCTGAGAGAAATTTGGGAGGCCCTGAGGGAATTTTTTGAGTCTCCAATTATTTTTTTTTGTATCTTGAGTGAAATTTTGGGATTTTGGGGGACTGTGAATGGATTTTTTTGGGGCCTGGGGGTGTGGCCATAATGGAAAAGGGGCGTGGCCTCAGTACCTCCCTCTCTTGCAAGGAGCCCCTGGCGGGCCCTTACCACCACCCAAGGCCCCCGCCTTCCCTGAGGAGGCTGATCCAGGTACGGGGGGAGGGGCTAGGGGCCTTCGGGGGAGAATTTGAGGGATTTTAAGGGGGAATTTGGAGGAGATTTGGGGAGATATTGGGAAGGATTTAAGAACTTGGGGGGTGGTCCTGGGGAGATTTTTGGGGGAATTTGGGGATTTTTGGGGGAGTCAGGGATTGTTGGGGTGATTCAGGGGGGGATTTTTGGGGGCATTTTGGGAGAAATTTGGGATTTTTGGGGGATCTAGGGGGGTCCTGGAGAGATTTTGGGAGGATTTAAGGATTTTGGGGGGAATCTGGGGACGTGGTGGAAGATTTTGGTGGAATTTGGGGGATTTGAGGGGTTCTGCTGAGATTTTCAGGATGACTGGGGGGGCTTTGGAGATATTTGGAGATTTTTGGAGGAATTTGGGGATTTTGAGGCAATTTGGGGGAAATTTTGGGGTAGATTCTGGGGGGTCCAGGTAGGATTTTGGGGGATTTGGGGATTTTGGGGGATCCTGGGAGGATTTTTGGGAAATCTGGGAGGGATTTGAGAATTTTGGGGTGGCTTGGGGGGAATTTGGGGATTTTTGGGAATTTGGGGGATCCTGGGGTGTATTTTGGGGGTGGAAAGGAGATTTTAGGGAATTTGGGGGGAGGATTTGGGGGTCAGGAGGGATTGGGGGGGTCCTAGGGGGATTTTGGGGCTGTGGGACTTAAAATTTTGGGGGTTTTTGGGTTTCAGAGGGAATTTTGGGGGCATTTTGCGGTGGACTTGAGTAAGAGTCCATCTAAAAGCCTCTCGCTTTGTTCTGCCCAACGACCCTCGCCTGAGGCCTAAGAAGAATTGCAGTTTAAAGGTGCTGGCCAGGGATGAGAGGAATGCCAAGTGATTGTTCTCAGGTGGTGCCCATTTCAACCAGGACCGGTTTCTCTCAGACTGGTTTACAGCTAGTCAAGCTCCCAGAGGTGTGAGAACAATGAACTGGTCACAAGGACTGTTGGTGTGCCTGGAGCTTGCCATGGTGCGCTGCTCTCAAGCAGGCTACTTGCTGTAGAGTCCTGTTCCCACCTGTTTCTTGGGGCAACGATCTCCACATACAATAGATCATAAATCTTCCCACCTTTTGGCCAGAAGCCACCCGCTTTTGGAAAAGACTATAAAAGACATCCTCAAAATAAAGACCCCGAGATCTCCCCGGACAGCAATGGACATCTATTGGCTGGTTCCACGAGGATCGTCTGCCCGTCTCGGTAGCTATAATCCCAATCCCTCCCTCTCTCTCTCTCTCTCTGTCCCCCTATCACATTCTGTTGGCACTAAATAAAGTGCATTTTTTGCAAAAGTAAACTGGTTTTGTCCCCTGCTGTGTCTTTTGCACTTTGAGATCCCTAAAAGAACCTATCAGGACTCCGCATGTGATGTGGACCCTGACATTTTAATTGGCGTAATCGGCAATTCAAATTCCCTGATACTGGACGAGTTGGAGGTTTTCTGTGCACTTCATATCAGGGGAAGACCTATGCCATTTCAGCCGCACCCAGCCTGTCAGTACCGTAAGGAATGAACAGTGCTGGAAAGCAAGGGAGGTGGTATTGGGTTCTTCCCGCAATCTGCACACAGACCCAGATGGAGAATCAACTCCATTTCAGTTATCGGAGAATTTTTTAAAAGGATCTCAAATGTGCAAAAGATGGGACTTGTGTTTTTTGTTACGTATGTGCTGTTGAGCTGCTTGGTGTAGTTGAGGAGACAACCATTTTGTAACTAAGGAGAACCTCCCAGGCATTTTTTGTCCTCTCACCCACCCAGGGAAGAGATGGGGTTGTCCTTAGCGAAAGGCTGGGTGTAAGTCTTGACCTCCCTGAAGTGGTTTTCCCCCCCTCGCACATAATCGTAAATCGCAGATTGTTGCTGTTGTTGTTTGTTGTGTTAGTCCCCTAACCCAGGCAGGGAAGAGAGGGGATTGTCTTCAACGAAAGGCTGGGTGTTTGTTGTTTTGTTGTTGACTACTTGGGATCGTGAAGAGACAAGCTGTATTGTAACAAAGGTACTACCTCCCAAGTAGTGTGGTCTCTTCACCCGCTCCAGGGACGAGAAGGGAAACACAGTTTTAGTTGTGCTTTTTGTGTAACTTTAAGTGTGCCTCCCTGAGAGTGGTTTTAGTCCCTTCGTAAAAATGTCTGAAAAAGATAAAGATGCTTCTTACACTTTGCCAGCTAAGTACAATGCCAGACCCTCCCACGGGGGAGAAGACTGGGCATACAGTAACTGGTTTAATTTAGAAAATGTGATTGATAGAATACATTATTTGCAACATGAAACAAAATTCCAACTGGGCAAAAATAAGACCATTCTCTGCTCAGTTTTAGGGGCCTGTCTTACGGCAGCTATAGAAACTTACTTTACGCGAAGGCGTGAAGAAAGAGCAATCATAGACTCTTTGCAAAATTTGGTAGAAGCCTTGCAAAAACAATTAGAGCAGGAAGCAAATCACGTAAAAACTTTGCAAAACCAATTGGAGCAAGAAAGAAACCGCAACTATTTGTTGCAGCTTTCCCGTGCATCATAGCATGCAGATACACCTAAGGAGACAGAAGAAAAGGAAACATATCACATAGAGCAAATATACCCCCAGAAAGAATTAGTACACATACAAAATTGTGGGGGAAATTGCTGCTCTAAATTGAGACCTCTCGTTAAAACAGAATATAGTTACCTGAACGATGAGAATTTTAACCCACAAATAACCACTACAAAAATCCTGTACACTGCTACTAAATTATCAGAACAAGCAGCTAGTGGTTACTGGGGACATGGGACTTTCTTAACAACAGAAGTCAAACATAACTTATGGTCCCCAACTCAGTGCGCAGTTTATTGGGCAGAAGGGCTTAACCCTTTGGAAAGGAGAGACCTTGTAGCTTTAATTGGTACCCCTGACCAACTCCTGGAAAACATTCAAAAAGCTGCCTGTTTGCAAATTATACATGAAATAAAACTCGTTGCTGGCTATAAATCACCTATGCAATTATCTGTAAATGTAAAACAATACCCTATTCCTTCTGGTGCCAAAGAAGGAATCAAACCGGTTATACAGGACTTGAGAAACCCCCCTGTATGGCCAGTCCAAAAAGCCAAACCTAACACTGTAGCTGTGTACCAATACATAGATGATGTATTGATAGGAGGAGAAGAAAAAGAAGAAGTGAGGGATGTGCAACAAAAAATAATCTCCCATTTGGAAAGCCCTAACTTGCAAATTGCCTCAGAGAAAATTCAAAAACCTTCTCAGGAAGAAAAGTTTTTGAAAACAACCACTACTGGGACTGCCCCCCCTGATGAGGTGGCCCAGAAATCCTCAGTTAGGAAGCAGTATGCCCCGATCAAGAAGTACTGTCACATCTCCTCAGTAACAGAAGGAACTGTCAAAAATCTTGCAATAACAGAAACTGAGAGCTTGGTCAGCAGCTACGACAAACCTGCCTCAGTAATTACAATAGCCTCTTCTTTCTCCCCCAAACAATCTTTGTTCACTAATTCTTTGTTCACTAATGCTTCTGCTGAACAAATTATTGCTGGGGAACGGGGTGGCTCTTGGGTTGGGGTGCTGATGGTTATTTGGAGTGTTTTCCAGCTTGAAGTGTGGAGTGCCTCCTTTGTTTACACCTACACTGACTCTTATCCTGTGTTTAAAGGAGGTACAGAGTGGCTTCCTTTTTGGCAGAGAAATGATTGGGAAGTTAACAGAATTCCAGTCCACGTTACATGCTGGATAGTTCCATCATTTTAACCTCCTGCCTCTTTGTGGCAGATTCTGTTGTGTTCACTTTTCACAGAAATAACGCCATGGAACATGAAGATTAATTGCTGAATTCCTCATCGAACCTGTATACAGTTACAGCACAGGACCTTACAGCTGTGTTTTTGTTTTGTGAAGATTCAAAATCAAAATTGATCTGTTGTACAATTTTCCCATAAAATTATCTGTAGTAAAAACAATATAACTTGATGTTAATGCCTATAACAGCCACTACCCGACCACTGAGCCTGAAAATTTTGAAATTGGACCTTGGGTAATTCAGAAAACTGGCCAACAACAAATATTGTTTGATTTGGCATGGTCTTTAAAACAAGTCAAATTGCCAATGCAAAACAATGTCTCAGTAATTTGGCTGGCTTGTTCAATTTTCTAGGGATGGACAACCTGGTTGCAAAACCAGGAGGAACCGGTGTTGTGGGAACAGGATTGGGAATTCTAAATAGCATTGATTCAGAGGTATTAATGAACAAATTGGTTGCCACCACCTGACCAAATTGCAACAACCTCTGCAGTCCTCTTTGACAGCCCTGGGGACGCAACAGTGGTTATTATCAAACATTTTACCAGATTGGGAAAAGGCAAATGTAAATGATCACAAATTGATAATTGATGCTCTTGGTGCTGCTCAAAACAACATATCCCTAGCCCTTAGCTGTATCCAGGCACAGCTTTGGATGCAGACAGTTGTTGCCTCAATTATAAGGGAAGAGGAAGAAGGTATTTTCCCTACTAAAATCCTGACAATAATTTGAGACAATGCTAATGATTTTGAAAAGAAGTTTCAGTCCTGGTGGAATTTGGTAAATTTTACCTACAACCCTAGTACAAATACAGCCACGGCCTTTGTGCTGACAATAGGCAACGCTTCAGTGCATTTGATATACCCCATCATTGCATTAGAATTGAATCATGATGGAACTATTCTCTACCCTTTCGAGCATAGAGAATGGGCCCGTCAAATTGGTGAGAAATGGCAAACTGTTAATTTGGAATCTTGTGTTATTCGGAAGCAACAGGGTTTCATTTATGACAGCAATGCCATTGTGGCCCAAGACATCTGTTTAAACAGAGAGCAAAATACCTGTCATTTTGAAATACATCTTGATGAGAATCCTGCAACAGTGCTGGTGTACATAGGTAATGGATGTGTCTGTGTAAGAACTGCTTGTAACAGTGTTTGTAGAAAATGTAGCAGTGAATTTAAAGAGCAAACTGATTAGAATTGTTTGTTGCTTGTTATGATTGGTATTATTAGTTTTAATAATGTTAAAATGGTTTTAGAAAAACAATTGCTTTAATCAATTTTATTAAACATATTATAATCAATATTGATTTGCTTTAATTTTTAATTGTTTGAAAGTTATTTAATTGATTTGTTTTAATTTTGATTGTTATTTTAGCTAATATAATTGTGATTTGTTTGAAAAATTGTTTTAATCAATTTTGTTGTGATTATTTTCCTTTATTATTTTTGTGTCTATTTCTTTCCTTTTTCCTTTCCTCTTTCCCTTCTTATGCCTAATTTTTCTGTCCCTGTTTTCCGGGATATGCTACCAATGACGAGTCCTGAAGATGCTACAAAGTCACAACATCATGCTGATGGAGTTTCTCAGCGACGCTGGTTGGTCACGGGGTGGTGTAAGAGTCCATCTAAAAGCCTCTCGTTTGTTCTGCCCAACGACCCTCGCCTGAGGCCTAAAGAATTGCAGTTTAAAGGTGCTGGCCAGGGATGAGAGGAATGCCAAGTGATTGTTCTCAGGTGGTGCCCATTTCAACCAGGACCGGTTTCTCAGACTGGTTTACAGCTAGTCAAGCTCCCAGAGGTGTGAGAACAATGAACTGGTCACAAGGACTGTTGGTGTGCCTGGAGCTTGCCATGGTGCGCTGCTCTCAAGCAGGCTACTTGCTGTAGAGTCCTGTTCCCACCTGTTTCTTGGGGCAACGATCTCCACATACAATAGATCATAAATCTTCCCACCTTTTGGCCAGAAGCCACCCGCTTTTGGAAAAGACTATAAAAGACATCCTCAAAATAAAGACCCCGAGATCTCCCCGGACGGCAACGGACATCTATTGGCTGGTTCCACGAGGATCGTCTGCCCGTCTCGGTAGCTATAATCCCAATCCCTCCCTCCCTCTCTCTCTCTCTGTCCCCCTATCACATTCTGTTGGCACTAAATAAAGTGCATTTTTTGCAAAAGTAAACTGGTTTTGTCCCCTGCTGTGTCTTTTGCACTTTGAGATCCCTAAAAGAACCTATCAGGACTCCGCATGTGGTGTGGACCCTGACAACTTGGGGTTTTTAGTGGTTCCTGAACTCAATTTATGGGACGAATTTGAGGTTCCCAGTTTCATTTTTGGGATGGATTCAGGGTTTTAGGGGGTGAATTTGGTTGTTTTTGGGGTCCCTGAGTTAGTTTTCGGGGCCCAGGACTGCTGGGAGGCCATGGGGGAGGTGCGGGCAGAGCTCCACCCCCTCCTGGCCCAGCTGGGCCACTGAGGCAGCACCTGGAGCACCTGCAGTGCACCTGGGCAGAGAGAAGAGCACACCAGGTATGGTGTGGAGAGGAGAGGATGGCAACCAGGTACCCCATAATAGCCCCTGGGTTATCCCAGATACCCCAAAATACCCAAATCCTGCCCAAAACCCTCAAATTCTGCACAAAATACTCAAAAATCCAGACCAAAATAGCTAAATCCTGCCCCAAAAAAGACAAACTCAGCCCCAAATTATCCCAAAACCCCTGAAATACCAAAGTCCAACCCAAAATGATCTTCAAAATCCCCAAATTCAGCCCAAAGTTATTCCAAAAATCCAAATCCAGCCCAAAGTTCATCTCAACCACCCCCCCAAATTATCCCATCATACTTAAACCCGTCCCGAAAAACCCAAACTCAACCCAAAATCCAAACCAAAATGTCAAAATCTGACTCAAACCACCCGAAATCCAGCCCAAAATTATCCCCTGAAATCTCAGCTAGGTATCTCAGAGTTATCCCAAAATTATCCCAGAAACCCCAAAATACACAGATCCAGCCCAAAATGCTGAAATCATGGCAAAAATCCCCAAATCCAATCCAGAATTATTCCCGAACCCTCTGAATTCCCAGGCAGGTATCCCATAATAATCCCCGAATTATCCCAAACCCCGCAATACTTTCAGAACCGAGCCTCCCCCTTCCGCCTGGCCATCGGGCCCCGGCTGAGAACGAGCCCGGCCCCAGAGCCCAGCCCGGCCCGGCCCGGCCGCAGGAGCGGAGCCCGGGCCGGCGGCTGTTACCTTGGGAACGAACGGGAGCTTCCCCGGGCTGTCCTGGCTTCAAAATGTGAGCCAGGGACGGAACCGACTGCTCCCATTGGTCTGCCGGGCTGCCAAAAACCAAACCAGCCTCCGATTGGTCACATCTTTTCACAGAGGAGGCTCTCTCAGAGAGAAGCCTCTGTGCCCTGCCTCCCAGAGAGGGAGGATGCGGTTGGAGGAGTGTGGGAAGAGAGACCCAGCTCGTCACTGTGGCACTTTCTCTCCTGTGCGATGCTTGTCAAGACAGCTAGACCAACAGCAGGACAGCCCGGCTCATTTTGTCCCTCTCACCTGCCCTGGCGCCACCTCTGCAAATCTTGCCTTCCTTAGCCTGAAACAAGAGCTGTCTCCCCGCAGCTCCCACGCACCGGCTCCTTATAGCTGACCCGCCCTGTCACTGCAGATGCTTGACTGATGTTCCCTTGTAAAATGCTGGGTTAAGCACGTTACAAGAGCTGACATTGAATCCTCGGGCCAGGGCAGCGCTCACCCTCCTGCAGCGCTGAGCCAGCCCAGCCTGTGCTGCCGCGGCCAAAATTTGCTTTTTCTGCCCCGTCCCCAGCTCCCCCTGGTCTCCCTGCGGCACAGCCAGCGTGGGCAGAGGGGGCAGGAGGCAGCGGGCAGAACCATGGATGTCTGGCAGATGAAATAATAATTGCCCCAGCCGTCTACGGCCGCCCTCGCATTCCTCTGTGCTAACAGCTCGGCTTACTTTGTTTTCATCCGCAAATATTGGCTCGTCGGGCTCTTTTCACCTCGTGCCTATTAAAAAGGCATTGCTCAGAGTATTGTTATTGGATTTGTTCTGCAGTTGCGAGAACCATCCAGCAGCTTGGAGGAATTCACTCACACCGTTAACACAGGTCCTGAGGGCTGTAAGCCCTCAATACCCTCCAAAATTGCTTTGCAAGGGATGGGACCTGGGTCTGGCTAAGCAAGGATTCTATCCAGCCTTTCCACCAAGGGGAGATCAGGATGGTGCTGCACATGAGGCAGAGCTATGATCTGCTCCTGGGGATGCTGCTTTGCTGCTCTGTGCCTCAGTTTCCCTGGCCAGCCCTGTGATTCCTGACCATTTTCATAATGGGCTTGGAGTGTTAATTAGAAATATGCAGTTTAACACCCTAACTTTTTGTTGCTGCAACTTCTGCTTCAATATTTATTTCAGCTTGAAGATGCAGGAGTTGTTTCCGGACGCCTTAACCTGGCAATAACCAGAAAAATAAATCCCTTCATTTCTCACTGAGCTGAATCCTCTGGGTAATTAGCGAGCGTGACAGCTCCAGTGTGAGAGTTTGGGACCGTGGCTGGGGGGGATGTTGATACCTCTCCCCCCTGCAGGGGGTGTTTGGGGTGCAGAACAGGGATGTACAATCTCTCCCCGCTTTCCCACAGCATTCAACTAAGGGCAGGGGCAGCACAGGAGCAGCCTGCTTGTGAGGAAAGCCCGTTTCAGGATCTGTGCTGAGCTTTGGCATCTCTCCCAGAATAAAGTGATTGGCACCACATTCCCAGGGACTGCGCTATGTCCACCGCCCTCCCTCCAGGGGAAATCCCAGGGATGCCAGCACTCACTCTCACCTGATTCCCAAATGGGATAGGAATTGAGACAGGTGAGAAAGGATGAAGCATCAGAGGGCACCCTGAGGTGGGTGTCCTCATGGAAACCTCTCCCTGTCACCTGTGGGTGTCGAAATGGACCCTTCTCCATTAGGGCACTGACAGATGCTTGTTCCTGTGGGTGGGCTGGGCAGTGGTGACTCTTGGGATCCCCTATGTCCACATCTATGGCAGGATCCTTTGCTCAACTTTTCCACCCTTCTAACCTCCCTCCAGATGCCTTTTTAACTCTTCCAGCATGAAAAGAGCCAGCAGGTGAAATCCCAGCTCACCAACCCTGCCTACATTGCAGTGATAACCAGCAGCCAGGTGTGGGACATCAGGAAAAGCTGTGACCCTGTGGTGGAGGGATGTTTTTTCCTGGGAGTGAAATTGCTCACCATCCCATCCCCAAGCAGTGGTAAGTGGCTCCTGGTCAACTCCCCGCTGTTTATATACCAAGTATGATGATCTGTGCTATGGGTTATCTCTTCAGTCCCTTTCCATCAGCTCTCTCACAGCTTCTCATGCACCTCCACACTGGCAGAGCATGGGAAACAGAAAAGTCCTTGACTTGGGGTAAGCACTACTTAGCAACAGCTAAAACAGCAGTGTGTTATCAGCATTATTCTCATACTAAATCCAAACAAAGCACTGTACCAGCTACTAGGAAGAAAATTAACTCGATCCCAGCTGAAACCAGGACAGAGCATGATATGGATTTAGGGTCTATTTCTCCATCCTGAGGACAGTGTGAGGACTTGCTGGTTAGCAAGTGTGAATTGTGCAGAATAGATATTCCTGCATCTATTTATCTCCTTTTAAAGGAGGAGAAACCATGTAAAATAAACATTTCTGTTTGGAAAAAGCCTGCTGGAAAGGCTTTCTTAGCTCAGATGCCCTTCCATCTTCACACATAAGAAACCCTTCATAAGTCTCTCATTTCCTCTTTACCTTTTTTATATAGCCCATAATAAGATCCCTACTGTATGGATCTCACTAGCAGGGAATGGCTCTAGCAGAGAGACTTTAACCCTCTGTTTCAGCACAATCAGCAATGGAGCTTTTGGTCCATTGCAGGTGCTGGTAGGATTTCTGCAGCCTCCTGCACCAAACCCTCCCTTCCTGCTGGGAGATGCTCAGATGGACATGACCCAGGTAGTGTTTGTGGGAACTTGCCCCTCTCCCTCAAATGCTTATGAAGCTGTACAAGGAAAATCAGCAGTACTTTGGTAAGCTGGAAGATGTGGAGAGAGATGCGTTTGTTCAGTCAGGGAAGAGGAAAACTATGGAGCCGCCATCTTCCTGGAAGCAAAAGGTACAGCAAGGGAAATTCTACCTAAATATTCAGGAAATAATTCCTGGTGAGACTAGTGGCAAGAGAGTTATAAAAGCATGTGAAAATGTGACTTCTCTGGGCTGATCCTCTAGGGAAAAAAAGACCCTAAAAATATGACCCCAGGGGAGTGCAAATGGTCACACCAGGGCACCACACCAGATACAGGTCCATGTTAAAACCCTCTCACTGGCTTGGGTGAGATGCAGGGCAGAGTATAACCTGTTGTAATTCGATAAATGAGGTAAAAGGAATGAATAAGCATACCTTGCTGCCTCCTTCCGGCTAGTCCCCGGTTCATGTCAGCCTTCCTGTCCTGTGACCTTCCCCTATGACCTTGTAGCCCACCGGGAGTTCCTGTATTCTGATCCTATCCCTCCTGTGTCCTTATCCCATTGGCTGCTAGCCAAAGCCACTCCCCATTCCGTCTCCTGAATACCTAGGTCCCAGAAGGGATCTTTCTCTTTCCGGCCATGCATCGCCTTAGAATAAAGCTGAGAAAAGAAAGGGTCTCTTTTGTATCCGTTTCCATCCATGCTAAGATACTTTGTCTGATCTTAAGTAATTAGGAAAAAGACAAAGTATCATTATAGAAATAACCCAGCCCAAAAGATATTTTGGCTTGGTACCCCTTGCTTTGAGCACAGCTCCCCCTGGGTGTCAGGAACCTGGCTGGGATCTCATCTAGGAAAAGCAGCGCATGGTGCTGATGGAGTTGTTACAGCATATGGGTGCAGATGGTGCCAGGAAGAGGGATTCACAGAGCACGTGCCAGCAGATCTGGCTGGTTCCTGGGTTTCTGACAGGTGCTTTCTCCTAGAGCTCCTGGACCGGAGACAAAACATGATTTCTTGCTCCTTCTACTGAAAGAGGGCTGTGAACGTCTGATTTATGCTGAACACTCTGGAAAAGAAGAAAGCTTGGCTGTGGAACCAAGTTCAGCTCCCAACCAGGGGATCCTTGCATGGGATCAGGAAGTTTTAGCCATGCAAATTGAATTTGTATCCAAACAGACCCCTGTTTCATCACTGCTGCCTCTCCTTTTGTCAGGCTAGCTTTTCCCTGAAAAAGCCCTCACATCCATTCATAGGATCAGATATAGGCTGGGATGTTGTATACAATTTTTCTTTTTGTCTTTTCTCTTCTCTTTTATTTTCTTCCTGTTATAATTTTATTTTTTTCTCCTCTCCTGCAAGGGACAGCCAAACATGTCACAGCTCTGTCTTTCACTGAGATGATTCTCTGCTGCCAAAATATACTGGAAGAAGTCCACCTGTCTGTGAGCCTGTCACCAAAAGCTGTGTTTGAGCATGGCCTCATGCTGTGTGACCCCACGCAGTCTGGAGGAGTTCTCAGGGCACTGTGGAGAAGGAATTTCTTGGCTCAGTTGCCAGCCATGAAGGTGAAGAGGTGACCTTTACTACCTATGCCTTTGTTTCCCCAGGTGGATGCAGCAGGCCAAAGGCCACCATGTCCTTTTTCTCCAGACCCACCACCTCCTGGATGATCCTAAAAATGAGTTATGGGAGTGATGTTTGGATGTTGCTTGGGATGTCTCCAGTCACAATAACAGCAAAACCTCCCCCTGCTACACAGGCGAGAGTGATCCAAAGGCAGCGCTGATGCACTGTGGAGAGGTGAGACCTCCCATCCAGGCCTGATCACACCAACAGAATCCAAGGTGGTCAGAAGGCCCAGAGCCCTCTGTCTGAGAAGGGAAACTTGTGCCCAACAACCCCGTTTACAAGGGAGGTACAACAGGCCCTGAATGGGTCCTAATGAACCCGGACATCTCCCTGTTCACACACAGATATGGACAGAGAGGTGAAAAATGCAAGTTGCAGAAGGGAAATCTTGGATTAGATACTGGTGAAAATTTGCCCTGAAGATGGTTCAACACAGAGGACCAGAGGTGTGGGCAGATCTCCATCTTTGGGGACATTCAAAACTTCACTGGACAAAGCCCTGGGCCATCTGATCTAAGCTGACTTTGCTTTGGGGCTGTTGGACCACAGATTTCCAGAGGTTCCCAATAACTTGAATTATCCTGTGACCTACATCCAAAGCACTACCCAAGATTTTCTTGCATCATCTGGAGTTCAATGAGCCCATCTGTTTTTCTGTTTCTAAATCAGCAGGATCCTAAATCTCCTTTATGGTTTAATCCCTTAATTCCTTTGCTATAATCCTGTAGTATGTGGCTGGAGGAAAAGGAAAGAGTGCAGCAAAGAAAAGAGAAACACAAGTGCCCCTCAGATTAGTATATTACTCCTCTTCTTTCCTGTTTACCTTCCTGCTGTTCTGCTTCCACTAAAAATTGTGGGATTTCATCCAAAGCTCCAGAATCTCCTCTCCAGCAGTGTCTAGGGATGGATGCTTAGAAAGAAAATAAAGAAACCTTGAGCACAGAATGATTCTCTCCCTGCTACTCTCTGCCAACCTTGGGCAGCTGAAGCCTGAAGGACACCTGAAGTTAAAGGCCATATCCAGACTTGGGCCCTTGGTAGTTACCACCTGAGAACCTGCTAGCAGTGTGAGAGCCACAACAGAGTGAGTTTTACAGGATAACCCTGGGAAAAGTATTTCCTCTTCTTCATGTGGAAGAGGCTGTCCAATTCTCTCATTGGACACCTCCTGTGGCCTCTTACCTCATCAGTGCTGCAAAGTTCATCTGAAGCATGGCTATCTGGGGAGCTGGATGGTGGGTCCAAATGCCCTGTGTTTCTTCAGAGGTGTGAGTGAGCCGAAACACAGCTTTATGGGGGAAAAATCATCTACACACATACTCCACCAATGAAGCACATGATGATGGTAGGAGTTGCTCCCTCCACAGCATTTTAGGGTACTCAAAATTCATACTGCTGTAAGAGGAGAGAGAGAGGATGCCTCGCCTGCCCCCATGCTGACAAGTAGGGCTGGCTTCGAAAAGATGTCAGTGGAGTTTGGAAAAGAAGCAGAAATATGTATTTCCCTAATAAGCTAAAAACTTCAATAAATGTTTTCCCTCAGTAGGATGTAGCTGAGGAATCTGGGGACCATTGCTGGAGCCAGCCTCTCTGAGAGGAGAAAGTGAAAAGCCAGTCCAGGGATCTGAAGGGGTTCAAGGGTAGGAGGGAATTTTTTGTCTTTCTGTTGCTGTTTCTTCATTAATATTTACATGTCAGAACCAGCAAAGCACACCTCCAGATCACACACAGATCTTTTTCTCCTTACTTGGGCAACAAAACATGTGGGCTGTGCAAACAAAGAAGTGTGCCAAGCCCACCACACCGAAGGGAAGAAATAAAAATACCAGTTATTTAAAACACAGCTCTCCCCTGCCTTTGTGCTCTGCTGACATCAAGGAGGGAGATGAAAAACCTCACTGGAGCATCTGGCTGGCCCCAGTCCCCAGGGGCTTTGCTGCACTGGCCCATGGACTCTCTGGGTCACCCATTGGAACCTGCTCCATCTCTCACCATCACCCCTGATGTCACATGCACCTCTCCACCCCAGCAAGGTCCTGGGGAACAAAACACAGCTACAGGAGAAGCTGGTTGGAATTCCCAGCCCTTCCCTAGCAGGGAGAAGTACAGCTTTGGTTCAAACAGAGGGGCAAGGCAAGCAGCTGCAGTGTTGTGCTATCTGTGGGATGCTTCTCGCGTGGCTGAGCCTCATCTGCGTGCCGTTGCAGCATCTTCTGTGTGCAGTGACAGGCGACAGCCACAAAATGACAGGATTCAGACAAATCATCTACATGCCAACAAAGCTGCAGCTGTTTCTCCTTCTCATGCCCCTCTCTGCACCCTTCTTCTTTGCCTCCCCTCTTCAAATGCATCCAAAAGATTCCAGCCCAGATGTCCCAAATTTAGGGATGAACAGTGTTCCCAGCACTTTTGCTTTGTAAGGGGGATAGAGGGATACAGAATAGCAAGGGGCTGCTGTCATCCAGCCCCATCCCAGTGCCCAGCTTTGCAACAAGTCTCCAAACCCTGAAGAGAAATGCCAGATCCTGCCTGGGGGTCCTCCACACCCTGAGCAATTACAGTGACCTGATCTGGGTAGTCGAGCACCGGGTGAGGAGGGTGAGGTGCCCTTGGGGAGATAATGGGAGTCAGAAGGCCAGAATGTCTTATAAACTTATTCAGAAGCAGAATCAAACGCTTTCAAACAAAAGCCCTTGAGAGAGAGGAGATGATATTCCCTCAAGCATCAGGCCCATTTCAGCAGTTTAGAAATACCACTGGTCTTGCTCCACCAAACTTAGCCTCAGAGCACCAGCTGTGATACCAGCCCCAGACCTGGTTCTGACAGAGCTGAGCACCTGTGCTTGATTCAGACAGGGGGAACCAGGATCAGGCCTCAGGTGTGTGTTTCTAGAGGCACTTTCCGCTGCCATTTCTTGGTTCAGCCTTCCCAGGTTTGAGCTATGCATTTTTCCCTATACAGACCAAAGAAGGGATTAAACCAAGCTTACCTTTTCAGGACCAGGACAAGACAGTTACTTGCTGGAAAGGGAGCAAGATACAGACCCCTTCTCTCCCCCTTCCATCCCCTCTTGCCATCCTGTTTCTCTCCTGCATATCCCACTGCAAAGCTGCTCTGGTTGCTCAGTGGAGCTGTTAACACCAATGACAGCAGAGGGGACAACACCCTGTTGCCCTGCTCATCCTTCCCAGATCCTGACGCCTGTCAAGGGCAGAAGGGAAGGAACCGAACACAGCTGATTTACCCCCGCCCTGCTGCAAGGCACCTAAGGCTGAGGCCACTGGCTTTCAGTAAGATTCCAGGTCTGTACTTCCCCTTTATCCACCTCCTGTTTGAAGTCGAGGGGGAATTGTCCCAAGGGGTGTGCGAATTTTATTCTTCCAGTCCTGGGAACAAAAGGAACATCCTAAGACAGAGCCTCGAGTCTGCTAAGGCAGTCAAATCCCAACCGGCGATCATGTTTTATCCATGGGAGGAGTTTTGGGATGGGCTCAGCAGAGACACCCAAAGGTACACAAGGGCTGGTGTTGTGATTGGGCTCCCAGGAGAGTGGCTGGAAGGCATGAGATGGGAGAATGGATTTGTCAGCTCTGCCTTCTCTCAGGACACAACCCCAGCCCGCCCCGCGCTGGTTCCTACCTCTGCAGCCAGCCTCTTCCTAAAGAGGTTTCCAGCTCGGCTGAAGCCTCACGTTGCTTTCTGGACCGCAGCCATCCAGGGCTGAACGGAACCGGGGAGGGAGGTGGGGATAGCCGCTGCCATCCCCTGATTTCTCTCCTCCACAGTATTAGGGAGGGTTCGGGTTACAGAAAGAGGGGTAAGACTGAGAAGGCGGTGCAGAAAATATTGAGAGTAACTCATGGAAAGATGGGCGAGGGGGTTATAAACCCTGTGTCGATGATACCTTTGAAAGGGTCAGCTTGTATAGTAGCACCCGACAGGAAGTGTGTGGGTTAGAGAGGGTTAATAAAAGAGGTTTGTTTCGAGATGTATTCTCTGACCAAGGCTGTTGGCATGGAGACCAAGAGTAGAAGAAGGGGAAAGTGAAGATAACTAGGAAAAATACCCAGGCAATATTTCTCAAAACAAATCTCATTTATTAATGTTGTCTAACCCACAAACCAACTGTGGGTCCTACTATAGGCTCGGGGCTGTTTTCGGCGGTGGTCCCTGCGCCCTCTGCAGGACTTTGTGATGGAAAGTCTGTAAAGGCCATTAGGACTTTTGTGCTGGTGCACTAGAAAAGCAACACAGACACCACTCACTTTTCTAAATACACATTAGTCTTAAAATGTTTGCACTGCTGACCCCTGCATCTGATTACTTGTAATTCTCGGAACCATATTTTAAGGTTTGTAACTATTTATTTATTTTTTTTCGGGGTGGTGGTGGGTTTCATTAGTTCCTTCCTGCAACTGTGCCACAGGTGTACCTTGTGCTCCGGGGCTGGAGGGTCTCCGCCCACCCCTCAAAGCAGGTCCTTATTTCACAGCCCTGCAGCCACAGCCCATCCACATATTCAACTCTCTCCACGTTTCCCTGAAGAAGATTTTTTTGTTTGTTTGTTTGGTTTTTTTTTTTGTGGTTGGGACCTCATTTGCAATCCCTATGAAGAGATGTTGTTTCCCTCTCAGTACAGAGGCGGTGCAGGCTGCGGCAGCATCCCCACCGGGCTGTGCCCTGAAACAGCCCTGGAAACCCTCCCCAACCACCCCCAAAGAGGCACGTCTTGGCAGAATGGCCAAGGCAGCTGCACTGAGGTATCATCATCATAATTGGAAGGGTCACATGTTAAAACATGTTAAACCCTCTCTGTTGTTCGGGTAATGTAGCTGTGTCCCCAGTTGCACATTCACCGATTTCTCACAAACCAACCATTGTGGTTCAGTTGAAGCAATGGTCCTGTAGAAGATGCAGTTTTTCTGCAAAAATTCAATGATGATGTGGAAAGGTCCGGCTTTTCCTCTGGCATCCAGTGGCAAAAAAATAACTTGCTGTCCAAAATCTCAGTTTTTATCTAGGTAGGGAATGCTTGGCTCCTCCCCCTGGCTGGATCATCTCCCAGCGGGATGATGTAATTTTATCAGTCATGCAGTGGGACTCAATGGCCCATTAACAAATGATATCTTCCTGGAAGGAGGACGGGTTGAGGAAAAGATAAAGATGATTGCCCTGCCTGTTTTTTAACAGATGGCCCATTAGCAGAGAATATCTCCAATGGAGATAAGGATCACTGCCCCACCTGGTTTCAACAGGTGGTGTTAAAATACATACTATTGGTCACATTCTGTACAGTAACCTAAGACATGGTTTTATTCTTCCTTTAGGTTGTTAATAAAAGTTTTCTTTACACCCTTTAAGTTTTAAGCCTGCCTTGCTTTTGCTCCTAATCCTATCTCACAGCAGGAAATGATTGTATTGAAATTGGCAAATCAAAGCCACTACACCACCATACTTCTGCTGCTGACTCCATTTTAGAAACTTTGTTACATTTCTCCTGTCTTGACTGAATAGTATTCTTTGTTCTCTTATTCCAAATCCTCTTTGTTTTCTTTCCCCACAGGTATCACTGGAACATGTTCCTTCCTGAGCTTGCAGATTAGCCAAGAAAATCCAGAAAGCAAAAGTGGAGGCCAAGGGCATTGCAGAAGGGGTTCCCTTCAGCCAGACACACAGAAGTAATTGCCAGGAGCTGTCACTTCCCAGCCCATGACTTTAAGGATTCTGTGGTGGTGCCAAAGCAGAAGAACCTTGGTGTTGTGCTGGAACAGGTTTCTCCAGAAAAAAATGTGGTGTTTCTATGTGCAGGAACTCTATGGTATCAGCAGTGGAGGAGCAGGGTGAGGGAGATCTCTAGCCTTGGGATATTTCTGCAAGAGCCTTCACCCCTGGCAGAGACTCAGTGAGAGCTGCCAGAGTGCAGAGGGAGGCAGCCCTTTGGACAAGCGCCCCTGCTCCCTCAGAGCAACGGCTGTGAGAAAAACAGCCTCATCCCTGAGGATGCAGATGGGCAGGAAAAGCCTGGAAGTATAAATGGAAGCCCAGCCGTGTTCAAGAAGCTGTTCCCAGAGGCAAGTGTCCCGGCAGGAAGTGTCCTGGAGCCACTTGTGTTCAGCCACTCAATATCCCATGCTCTGCCATGGAGGAGGTCCCAAAGAGCCTAGAGGGAGCATGTCCAGGACAGCTGAACAGACTGGCCAGAGGGATATTCTAGCTGCTGGGAGCACCTGGATGTGGAACCAGCCAGCTCCTGCTGCCTTTTGGTGGTGCTTGAGCAGGGCTGTGACGATGCCAGGGACATCCTGCAGCGACATCTTCCCTGTCCGTCTGGGCGAGTGCTCGGTCCCAAAGCTCACTCTGATCCTGAGCTCAATCTCACTCCATGTTGAGACACACTAACGCTCCTGGATCTAATCTCATTCCAGTGCCAGACTGGTGCAGCCCCAGAGCCAATCTCAAGGCCAGGCCTAAGGCAAATTCCAGCTCTAAAAATCTAAAACCCAGCCCTAACTGCAAAGCCCAGCCCCAATTCCAGCCCCTTGCCAAATGCTCAGCCCTAAACCAAATGCCACATTTAGCCGTAAGCCCAAAGCCAGCCCCTACTGCAACTCTAAACCCAATCCCAATGGCAGTCTCAAGCCCTAAGTGCAGCTTCAACCACCAGCCCACACTCCAATGCCAGCTTTAGGTTGAACTCCCAAACTCAGACCCAATTCCTGCCATAAGGCCAACACCGTTCTTGGACCTAAGCCAAATGGCAGCCCCAGTCGCAATCCCTAGCCCAAGCCGGGCTCTAAGCTCAAGGCCACTATGATAAATATATTACAGTGTTTGTTTTAGCAGTTTTTAGAGTGAACACCATGTGTTTTATAAGGTTGAGTTAGGACAAGTAGTTTTGCTAAAGTTTAGAGATCTTTGAATGAGAATGTTGTGTTGTTTTACCAGTGTTGGTGAAGAGTTGTAATGTTACCATTTAACCAATAAAGGAATTGAAATCTATTGAATAAATTGAAAAGTAACAAGTGATCAGGACTGGAGCACCTGCACATGCCTGAAAAGGTGGTACGGGGGAGGAACTATGCTAAAGTGTTTGAATATGTATTACCTTTTGTAAATGTGTATTAGGCTGATGCAGTACCGAGGGGAGCTGGGGTTAGTCTCTTCCCCCAACAATTTGGGGGGTGTGTTGGGTTGATGTGGCCAGAAAACATGTATTCTATCACCATCTTTTAAAACCAGGAGGGGTAGAGATCCCTTATCTCCCGTGGCACATACTATCTGCTAAGGGGCCACCTTTAAGACAAGATGGGGCAATCATCTTTATCTTTTCCACAACCCATCCTCCCTGCAGAAAGATATCATCTGTTGCTGAGCCATTAAGTCCCACTGTATGACTGATAAAATTACATCATCCCACTGGGAGATGATCCAGTCAGGGGGAGGAGTCAAGTATTTCCTACCTAGATAAAAAAGCAGAGATTTTGGACAGCAAGTTACTTTCTTTCCACTGGATTCCAGAGGAAAAGCCTGAACTTTTCCACATCATTCTGGACCTTCAGAGCAAAACTGCACCTTATACAGGACCACTGCTTCAGCTGAACCACATCTGCCACTGCAGGAGGACTGTAGCCACCATTTAATCAAACTGCTACCAACACCCTGACTGATGCATGCCAGGTTGTATTCTGACTCTGTCAGGGTTGGGATTGTTCTTTGTAATACTGTATTTCTATTTTAATTTTCCTAGTAAAGAACTGTTATTCCTAATTCCCATATCTTTGTTTGAGAGCCCCTTAATTTAAAAATTATAATAATTTGGAGGGAGGGGGTTTATATTCACCATTTCAAAGAGAAGCTTCTGCCTTTATTGGCAGATACCTGTTCTTCAAACCAGGACAGGGGTGACTGGTGCTGTCTCCATCTCTCTCTGATTTGGGGGGGCCAGCGCAGTCACTGTTGTTACAGATGAGTATTGCAATTGTTGGCTCTCACAGTTAAAGGATGAATACTGTGAGTATGTTAAAGATAAATTTTGTGGATGTATAATGATGTTGTTGTAATATATCCTCCCATAGTCCTCTTTCCCCACCCCCTTGTATTGCTGTCAGAAATGGTTTAGGTAGTCGGAGCATTTGGGGAGGGCTGGCTTGTTACTACACCTGACCTCCAGCCAAGATGTAAGAAAGTAGTCTCCAGCAATGAACGGCAGAGACTGACAAGACTTTGGGGGGGGTCCAGAGGTATAAAAGGCAGAACATCCATTCTGTAGGTGAGCACGTGGGGGTTTAGTCCTGTGCTCCCAGCGCTGATTTTTCTGCTTTTTCAGTCTTTTGTTTTGTTTTTATGCTAAGGTTAAATAAACCTCTGAAATTTTGAAAAAGTGAGCATTGTTTCTCAATAGTCCTTTAATATATTTTCTTAAGGTTTAATAAACCTTTAAAATTTTACTAAGTGAGTGTCGTTTCTCACACTCTGCACTGCTGGGGTAGGAGGTACAGCTGGAAGGAAAGAGGGGTGGAGGAAAGTTGGTTTTAAGGGTCTTCATATACTTCCCATTATCCTGCTTCGAGTTTTT
The DNA here is from genome assembly GCA_034336665.1 of Luscinia megarhynchos. NCBI lineage: Eukaryota > Metazoa > Chordata > Aves > Passeriformes > Muscicapidae > Luscinia > Luscinia megarhynchos. Next base: position 37,618,006 of record CM067570.1, read on the forward strand.
AGAGTTTTCTAACAGAAATCTCTCCTCTCCCGCACTCAGGAGGGGTTGGGGCAGTTTTCCCTTTCTGGAGGAAATCAAAGCCATGCACTGATGCTCCTAATTACGGGGTAGCAGAAGTGAGGCTCCAGAGCTTCCTGCTGGGCCGGAGTCACCCGACACACAGGGTTGGGAAAGGCATGCCGGGAGCTACGGAGAACTTCGTGTTTCCAGGCGAATCCTGCGTCGGGCCCGGGCACGTTCCAGGGCTGTTCCTCATCTCCAGCTTTCCCCTCACACAGCCTGCGGGCCCTGCGAGCGCGGGCTGAGGCTGCTGCCGGCTGCAAAGCCTGCCACTTGCTGCCATTGGCTGATTCTGCCGTCAATCCTCGTTCTCGCGCGTTTATTGGGCGGAGCGGGGACAAGCCCGGCCTTGGGGCCAAAGGTGCCATTGTGGGAGCGTCTGTGCGGGCCCGGGAGCGGCGGCAGTGGCCGTAGCCTGGTGAGGCAGCGGCGGCGGTGGCGGCGGCGGCGGAGCTCGGAGGCGGCCCCAGCACAGATGGGAGCCGCGCTCTGTTCTGCGGGGGCTTGGGGCTCGCTGCGGGCGGAGGGGGTGGCAGGGGGCTCTGGTGAGTTCGTTGTGCCATGCCCGGCCCGTGTTCCCCCTGGGCTGAGGGTGCTGCGGGAGCGGCTGCCCGCAGTCTCCTTCCCGCTGGGCCCTCGGCAGGAGCCGCTGCCGGAGCAGCGCTGGCTCGTCCAGGTTCCTATGGGTAACACCGAGGTGGCTGCCCTATCCCCAGGGCTGTGCGGGAAAATTCACTGTTATAAATGAGCACAATGGGCCATCTCATACCAATCAGAATAATCAATTTATTATTGTAGAAAAGAGAAAGCAAAGTTGCAGTGCTGGGCGGCAGGGGAGTCCCCGCTCCACCAACTGCCGCGCCCACCCCTCTTAGTTCGTCCCTTTTAAGTTGTTCGGTTTCCGGATTACGTGTTCTTCCTCTAGTAATTTTGCGCATGCTCCTCCAGTTGCTAGGGGGTCTTCTTCTGCCTTCTGGTGGTCGAGGGATGAAGGTGAGGAGTCTTCCTCAGCCTTGTCCTGCTGACCCCTTCTCCTTATAAGGTGATCCGGCGGTTCCTTGGAAACTTACTGGCACTTAAAGCGATATGTGATTTATGCAAGCAAAGCAAAACGATTAACAACATCCTGGCCTTACTTTCAAGGTCTGTCAGGCTAGCAAAGCAAAACAATTAACAACATCTTGGCAAGCAAAGCAAAGCAATAAAACAATTTACGACATCCTGGCCCCACAGGCCCAGGCGATATCTTTTCAAGGTCTGTCAGGCGAACAAAAGGTTCCTTATCTATCACAATCCCCCTTTTTTCTATATTTTACTTTTGTTCGCTAAATCTTTGTAATTCTCTTCTGCTTAATTCTAAATAGTCTTCTGTTTCTTCCCCATTTAAAGTTTCATATTTTGCTCTTATAAGCATCAAGTGGGCAGCTTCAAGCCTTCCTTTCACTATGTTAATAAGTTTGTTGAAAATGCATGGCCCGAATGTTAGTGTCAAAATGAACAATACTAATGGTCCTGCTATGGTGGATAAGAGGGTTGTTAGCCAAGGGGAGCGGGCAAACCAGGATTCATACCAACTTTGTTGTGCTTCTCGTTCCCTTTTCCTTTGCTCTAGTTGTTTCCGTAACTCTGCCATGGTGTCGATCACAATTCCTGTATGGTCTGCGTAAGTACAACATTCTTCCCTCAGAGCCACACAGAGCCCCCCTTGAAAACAAAAGATCTAATCCTCTACGGTTTTGTAACGCTACTTCTGATAAGGATCTTACTGACTTTACCAACCCATCTATTGCCTTTTCAATTCTGCTTAGGTCCTCATCCACCGAGATTCTTAAATCTCTTATTCCCTGTTGTTGGTTCACTAAAGACGCCACTCTGGTTCCTACTCCCGCTCCCCCAATGCTAAGCAATACTGCCACTGTGAGTGCCGTAAATGGTTCTCTTTTCATTATGTGATGCTCCGGGGTAATTTGATGTTCATATACATTGTCCTTCGGATGATATGATATTCGAGGAATAATTAAAACTTGTATGCAGTATTCTGATGTCTCATTAAAATTACCAATTGCCAGGCATGGGGTAACACCTAGGCTGTTGCAAATCCATTTTGTATTAGCTGCGGGAAGGAGCCATTGGGCTGGTTTTCTCGAGTCTGAGATGGACATTTTTACTTGGCAAAGATGGTCTTTTTCTATGGGTATGTTTCCCACACATCTCCCTTTGCCTCTTCCCGGGGCTATTGATAACCCAGGGGTATTTTCCTTCCCTTTTTTCCAAAGGCACTCTCTCGGATTTGTTCCGTTCACCCATCTCGATTTTGCAGAGGACCCTAGGGCTTCATAAAAAGGTGGTTTTATCATGTAACATAACCAGCACCCTTCTGCTAATTTAGGGTGGGTGTTATTTAGAACCCTAAATGTGGCCTGCATTACTTTCCACAGTGCATTATATTCTTGAGTGGACTGGGGCTCATTTGGCCAACTAACAGATTCATTTCCTTCCCTAGTCCCATTCGCCTCCAAAGCTCCGTTGCCTGAGGATTCCGTATTGTTCCATTCTTTCTCAACATTGATAGCTGGGTTCGGTCCCACGGGTACCGGGTCATGTGGGACTGGTTCCTTTTTATGAGAAAATGCCCTCCCCGGTCTTTTCCGGGCTCCCACAACCTGGCTCCCCAAGTTTTGCCAATTACCCATACTGCATCGCTGAGCTTATCCTTGGTGATATTGATCTGTATTCCTTGACAGTTACCAGGATTTCCCACCCCGGAGTCTGATCCTACATCAGGGGGAGTGCAACCTTTAGGTCGCCAACCAACAGTCAGGTACTCATCCCTTCCCCCTCCTGGGGAAAATCCATAAGCCACCGTCTCGCATCCCCAATATCCACAATAATATTTCCCGGGATAATTACAATAGCTTTTTCCTGGATTGGATGCGGGGCAGAAATAAAATCCCTTCTTGTTTAAGCAAGGTTGTACGTGAATAATGTCACAGAGCTGACAATCAAACGAGGGGCTTCCTGAAGTCACCACTGTTTGAATAATTTTCTGATCTTCCCACCTTATCAGTGACCATCTAAAGGGTTCGTGACTGGCCTCCGCCGACCCAATAACAAGCCCCACAAGTCCTCCTATTATACACAATTTTAGAGCTAGGGGATGCTCACTGCCAGAATTAATTTGCGTTTTAACAATTTTCTCTGTCCTATTTCCCATGCTGTCTCCCCTCCGGCCTTGGGTTTTCAAGAGTTTAGGTGCCATATCGGTGTTTATACTTGGTGGAGGTCCCCTTTCCCCACCACTTACCCTTCTGCCTCGCCCGCCAACCAGGTTGCTACTAGTTGCGGGGTAACCCATCTTCACGGCAGCAAGGATATTCTTCAGGGGTGGGATTCACTCCTCTTTTCCCCTTTCTCTCCCTGGAGTGCCAACTCCTTTCTTTCAACGGTGGGGTATCACACCTGAGCTTCTTTACCTGCTTTCGGCACTTTACCTCTACAATATCCATATTAAATGGACCCGAAGGCTCGTTGGAGTGGTAACAATAAAGCTCAGGGTTAATGCCTTTGGAGAATATCTGCCACCAGGACGGGGATCCCACTTTTAGCTCTCGAGCTTCTACTTTTTGGCTTAGAACCAAAGTAGTCAGCTCGCACTGTTCCTCCCAACAAGTCTGACACACACTCCTAGGAGCCCTCCCCTTCTGGCAGTGGACCCACCACAGCTCTTTGCAAATTTTACAGCAAAAGCATACAAATGGATAGCAACAACAATCTAACCAACTACATGCTACCCTTATATCATTATGATTCACATTACCCTCCCCATTATACAGTTTTCCCTTACATTCCAACCTAACGGCCCGATAATAAGGTTGTTGTGCAAGTTCTTCTAAGTGTCCACAATATCCAGGTGACTCTGAAGTTCCTATGAGCTCTTTTTGTAATATCCAATTATCTCCTACCCAAATGTCTTCTGAGTCCATTTATGACGGTGTTTTTCTCCTCAGGGTCAACTTCAAATCTCCTGCAGTCTCTTTCACCTCCCATTCAGGGCTTTTAGTGTCCTTCGTGAACCTTGATGGATCCACTGGTCCCTTTATTCGGCTGGCACGAGTCCATCCTTTTTCTGCTGTTCGGATGGCCGTGTCTGTGGTGAGTAGTACCAAATACGGTCCTTCCCACTTCGGGGTTATTGGGTTTTCTTTCCAACTTCGAACCAGGACCCAATCTCCAGGTTGTACCTGATGTAACACAAGATCTAAAGGTGGTCTCTGAGCCCACATCCCTTTTTCCCACAGTTGTTTTCTAAATTTCATTAGGGTGACCAAATACTTATTGATATATTGTTCACTAATGTTAGGATTGGATTGAACCTTTTCCAAATTATAGGGCATTCCATATAACATTTCAAATGGAGACAATCCTACATCTGCTCGTGGTTGTGTTTGAATATTTAGCAAGGCTAAGGGAATGCATTTTGTCCATGACAGCCTAGTTTCTAGTACCAATTTAGTGAGTTGTTTCTTTATTTCTCCATTCATCCTTTCTACCCTTCCTGAACTTTGTGGATGCCAAGGGGTATGCTTCTCCCATCTAATTCCCAATGCTTCCGCCAGTTCCTGTGTTATTTTCGATGTGAATTGTGGCCCTTTGTCAGAGTCTATGGTCTCAGGCACTTCGTACCTGGGCACTATTTCTTCCAACAAAGTTTTTACCACTGTCCGGGCTGTTTCTCTTGCAGTTGGGAAAGCTTCCACATAATGGGTGAGGTGGTTTACTATGACTAAGAGGTATCTGACCCTTCCAGCCTTTGCTAACTCAGTGAAGTCTATTTGCAAATTTGCAAAAGGCCTTTTTGCCAAAGGCCTTCCCCCTTGGGGTAATCTCCTCAGATTACTGCGGTTTACCCACAGACAGATGGGACAGCTTTTAGTGATATGTTTAGCCATATCATGGAGCCCAATACTCATGAATTTAGTAGCAAAGTGGTCAACCAACCCCTGGGCCCCCCAATGTGTCTTTTGATGTAATTTATATAACATTCGCTGAGCTACCGCTTTGGGCAATATCTCTCTTCCATCTTCTAACACCCATTTGCCCATTTCCTCTTTTACCCCCATCCTCCTTAGTTTTTCCTTTTCCCCATCAGTAAAAACAGGATTATTTCCCTTCTGCTCAGGTACTTCATTATTTCCCTGTTTCTCTCTCAAAACCATTTCCTTCATGGCAGCTTGTTTCGCTTCTTGATCAGCTGCATTATTTCCTCTGCTTCTGAAATCTAACCCCCGTTGGTGTCCCTTCAAATGAACCACTGCCACCCTTTTGGGCCCCCTTAAAGCTCGCAATACTTCAACTATCAATTTCTGATGTACTAAATCTTTTCCCTGTGAGTTAATCAGTCCCCTTTCCTCCCATAATTTTCCAAAAGTGTGGACCACCCCAAACCCATATTTAGAATCGGTATATATTGTTCCTTCTTTCCCCTTTAAGAGTGTTAGAGCTCGAAGTATAGCATACAACTCACACGCTTGTGCTGACCATGACTTATCCAAAGCCCCTGATTCTATTACTTGTAAGTCAGTTCCCCCTATGATGACATATCCAGATTTCCTTTTTCCCTCAATCACCCTGGAGGATCCATCTACAAACAGTTTCTCTCCCCCATCCAGCTCCTCTTCCTCCAAATCGGGTCTAATTTTAGTTTGTTCTTCTATAGTAGCTATACAATCATGTACTAAAGGTTCCTGTTCTGGTTCTCCATATAGAAAGGCGGCTGGATTTTGTAGGGTGGTGGTTTCTAGAGTAAAATCAGGTACCTCTAACAAAATTCCTTCATACTTTAAAAGTCTCGCATCAGAAATCCACTTATCCGCTTTTTGTTGCATCACACTCCGGATATTGTGGGGGGATAAGACCTTTAGACTACTATTGAAGGTAATTTTTCTGGCCTCCTCTACCAATACAGCACATCCTGCTAAAATTTGTAAGCATGTAGGCCATCCTCTACTCATTGGATCCAAAATTTTTGATAAATATGCCACCGGCTTCTTTTTCCCTGCCCAATCCTGAGTCAGCACTCCGAATGCAATTCCTTCTGCTACGTTGACAAATAAAAAGAATGGTCTTTTTAAATCCGGAAGGCTTAAAACCGGGGCATGAACTAGACTTTCTTTTATCTCTTGAAGTTTTTCCGTGTCCTTCTGAGTCCACTTCATTAGCCCTTCCCGTGTCAACTTCTGATATAAAAATCTAGCTTTATTACTGTAATTTTCAATCCACTGCCTACAATATCCGGTAAGGCCTAATATCTGCCGAATCTGTCTTTTGTTCTGTGGTATTGGTAATGATAAAATAGCTTGAATTCTTTCCGGATCTATCCTCTTTTCGCCTTTTTTCAAATAATGCCCTAAATATTTAACTTCCTCTTCTACAAATTGTAACTTAGTTTTGGAAACTTTCAGGCCTTTGAGTCCCAAAAAGTTTAGTAGTCTAATACTTTCTTTCCTTATATCTTCTTCATCTTTCCCTGCTAACAATAGGTCATCCACATATTGTGTCAAAGTCACCCCAGGCTTTGTCTGGTAATCCTTTAAAATTTGTTCAAGCGCCTGCTCAAACAAGTTTGGGGATTCTGTGAATCCCTGGGGTAGTACTGTCCACCTAAGCTGTTGTCTTCTCCCCGTTTCAGGGTCTTCCCATTCAAAGGCAAAATAATCTCTACTTGATTCATCGAGAGGGCAGGCCCAGAATGCATCCTTTAAATCTATTACACTTTACCACAAATTGTCCGGACCCAATTTACTCAAAAGTGTATACGGATTCGCCACCACAGGGAACCTGGCTATGGTCCGTTTGTTTATTTCCCTCAAATCATGTACCAAACGATAAGACCCATCTGCCTTTTTAACCGAAAGTATTGGTGTATTATATGGTGACATACAAGGCTCTAACAATCCCCTACTCAGCAACCTGTCTATCTCAGGCTTCAATCCCTTCTTTCCCTCAGGAGAGATGGGGTATTGCTTTATCCTTACTGGAATTTCGGGGTTCTTGATTTTAACTGTAAATGGGGCTATTTTTAACTGCCCCACACTCCCAGGGTTATACCACACATCCGGATTTATTTCCTTCTCGTCCTCCTGCCTGAGGGGACAGAGCCTAATTTGTAACTCTTTCTCCACCACCTCTATTTGGATACCTAATTCTACAATCATGTCTCTGCCTGATAAGTTGTAGTCTGATTCTGATACCAACAAAAAATCCCCCACCCCTAATTTAGATTCTGATTCTATTACTACTCACTTTATTACTTTTACATCAAAGGGTTCCCCTTTTGCTCCTATCAATGTAGCTGTTTCTTTGGACACGGCACACCCCTTGGGTAACGATTGAAGTGTAGATCTTTCTGCACCAGTATCAACCAAGAAAGTAACCTCCTGGCCATGGGGACCCACTTTTAATTTTATCAAGGGCTCCCTCTGATGTTTCCGGGTCCCCAATAAATAGAGCCCCTGACCCCCCTAATCTGCCTTAAACTCCTTCTCATCCCTAATTCGGATCCGGCATTCCCTCTTGAAGTGTCCTTTCTTCCCGCAATAAAAACACACCTTTACGTCCTGCCTTTCTCTCGAGTCCTTTGTTTCGCTCGACTGTCGACCGGGCCTCCTCTGTACTGCGTCCCGATCTTGCCCCCTGCTTTCCCGTACCGCAGCAACCATCATTCTAACCTGTCGCTTATGACTTTCCTCTTCCCTTGGTACATAAACCTTCTGAGCTTCCCTCAATAGTTCATCCAACCCTCTGTCCTGCCAGTCTTCCATCTTCTGTATCTTTTTCCTAATATCCTCCCAAGATTTTGAAACGAAATGCACTTTCAGTACTGCCTGCCCCATCTGACCATCCAGATCCATTCCTGAGTAAAGCTGGAAGTTCTTTCGTAGCCTTTCTAGCCACTCTGTGGGAGTCTCATCTTTCTTCTGCCTCTCGTTAAAAGCCTTGTTGATATTCTGACCCCTCGGGACCGATTCCCTGATCCCTTGAACTATTATTGTTCTCAAATCTTGCATATGAACCCTATGGGCTGGATTTTGATGGTCCCAATTAGGATTCTGTAGCGGCCATTTTATATTGGCTGCTGGTCCTTGTGCGTGTTAGGCATCCCAAATATGCATGCCTTCTCTCCTTATCATGTTCTTTTCCTCTGCTGTAAACAGGATATTCAATATGGACTGCAATTCCTCCCAAGTATACATGTTTGGGCCCAGAAACTGGTCTACCCTCTCCGCTACCCCTAGCGGGTCTTCCAACAGATGTCCCATTTCCTTCTTGAAATCTCTCACGTCTCCTGAACTGAGAGGTACCGATATAAACCCTATGCCGGCCTGTGGTCCTCCCATCGGCATTTCCCTTAGGGGATACAATCCTTTCCGGGCCCTACTCCGGGTAGTTGGTCCTGTATAATCTGAGTGGTCAGAGTCTGAATCTTCCCCAGGAGGTGCACTTGGACCAGCCGCAGCCTCTGGTATCTGAGCCGGAGGTATGTATGGAGGAGGGGCCACTATGGTCTCCTCTGGCTGGTTTCCCTTCTTTTTATCCTTATTTTCCCTAGATTTCTCCGCCAATTTAAAAATAAATACCTCCGGGCGTCCTATCCAAACCTTTGCATAATCACTCTCTTCAGCACAGAGGGGTTTTTTAGTGTTTACCCAAATATTCAGTTTTTGTTTTACCCAATCCTCTGAAGATCCAAATACTGGCCAGAATACATTTTTTTGAAATTTCTTTCCCACCCCACACCTCTACACAATAATGTATCATTTTAGCCTTGTCCTTTCCCCCTGTATTGGGGAAATGTTCCCAATTATCTAACAGAAATCTTAAGGGGCTATCCCTAGGTACAGGTGGGAGTTTGATCTCTGCAGGAGACTTACTCTTCCCCTGCCCCATTCCTCCAGAGTGCCTTCACACAATCAATGTTACTCTCGCTTCCCCTGTTTCGTGGTCCAAGCCCTCGCGGGTCAATGGGAACCGCACAACTAAGGGTCCGCACTCACTTGGGGAATCTGGCTGCCAGTTCCCCTCTCACACACACACCACACCGCCGCACTCTGGGATCCCGACCCCGCCCGAACGGATCCCTTTATACTTACGCGTCCTGCGTCTTCGTCCGGACTTTGTGCACAAAATTTAAGGGGTCTACCGGGCCCTTCTATCCTCCTTTACTTCTCTCTTTTCCTCTTTGGGTTTGTCGGTCGGGATCGGAGCGGAATCCCCAATTCCGGGGCCACCAAAGTGGTGGGGCGCCTCCCCGCAAACAGGAAATCTCTCCGATTCAGCGATCCGAGTCACGGCACCAAGTTGTTGTAAATGAGCACAATGGGCCATCTCATACCAATCAGAATAATCAATTTATTATTGTAGAAAAGAGAAAGCAAAGTTGCAGCGCTGGGCGGCAGGGGAGTCACCGCTCCACCAACTGCCGCCCCCACCCCTCTTAGTTCGTCCCTTTTAAGTTGTTTGGTTTCCGGATTACGTGTTCTTCCTCTAGTAATTTTGCGCATGCTCCTCCAGTTGCTAGGGGGTCTTCTTCTGCCTTCTGGTGGTCGAGGGATGAAGGTGAGGAGTCTTCCTCAGCCTTGTCCTGCTGACCCCTTCTCCTCATAAGGTGATCCGGCGGTTCCTTGGAAACTTACTGGCACTTAAAGCGATATGTGATTTATGCAAGCAAAGCAAAACAATTAACAACATCTTGGCAAGCAAAGCAAAGCAATAAAACAATTTATGACATCCTGGCCCCACAGGCCCAGGCGATATCTTTTCAAGGTCTGTCAGGCGAACAAAAGGTTCCTTATCTATCACATTCACGTCGCCAGAGGTTTGTGTGCCCAAAGGAGATGGAGAAGTCCTGTAGAACTGACTTTATTCATGAACAAAGGGAGAGGCCATGCAGCATTTGCCATGCGATCTCTAAAACGCAGCCTGCTTTTTATCCTGATTTTCCCGACAACATCTCCCTCTCCCCCGCTGGCTGAGTTACTTGCAAGGTTCAGACTTCCCGATCTGCCTGCTGCACGTTCCTTTTAATATGCACCCTCCTTTGTATAACATCCGATTTTCACGGCTCTGTTAAGTGTTTCTCCTTCTCGAAGTTGAGGAATGGAGCACGGTCTTGGCTGAGCAGCAGTCCGTGTCAATTAGTAACATTTCTGAAACTGAAGATTTCTACCATTGTTTTCTCATGTACAAATTCCTGGCCCTATCTCCAAGAAAGTTGCACTCATTGACTCTGTTTTTCCTTCCTGGGTCCTCTTTGATATGGGGATTATTCTCAGTGACCTCATTGCTTGTCCTTTTGTGGCCATTTTTGGATCAGAAGGCCTTGCTGCCACCTGCATCCCCTTGCTCACCTGCTGAATGAGTTGCTCTCAGCAAGATGTCATCCATGGTAAAAAGATGGGCGTTGCTGCAGCACATCAGAGGAGGAACAGCATTCATTTAACCCATGGTCTGCCAGGGAACCAGGAAAATATGTCCCATTGCCATCCTTTCCCCACTTGGATTGGTACATGAGCTGCTTTCTTGTTTCCTTTGTTATCTGTTTTGCTGTTGTTCCATTGTCAGGTGTTTACAAACAGCAGTTTGAGTTATTTAATTTTCCACAAACTCCTCCTCCTTCTGTTAATAGATAATCTGATCCCATCCCATGGTGAAATGACTCATTCTTCTGTTCAATGGATTGGTCGGCAGGAAGGTCAGGGGCTGGAGCTGTCTAGTTGGATATTATTTCGAGGACTGGTAATATATTCTTTAGTACATAATAGTAATAATAGTAATAATGATAATAGCAGTAATAATAACAACAATAATAGTATGAATGTTAATTTTAATAGTAATAATGATAATAATATTTAGTTTTTAACCTAATTATGCCACTCAAATTTTGGGTGGATTTTCTGTCTTCTGATATGTATTTGTTAGGGTTCTCAGAGGCTTGTCAGTGTTGTTGTAGGATTTGCTCTGGTGTCTGTTCATCCTTTCCCCATTTTTGAGTACTCCATCCAGCCAGGGCTGCATCAATTGACCACTTTTCTCTAATTAAATCATCAAATACTTGGATTCCCAGCTGATTTCTCTGGACTAGCAAAAACACCCCAGTGCTCTAATATGCCCTGTATAACCTAGACAGTGACAGCACATGTTGGAGTGGGGAGAGGGGTGATTCCCCCAACTTTTTTTGTGAAGTTTTCACAACATTCTCCATTTGTTTCCATTTACAGCTTAACCAGTTTCTGTTGCAGTCAGGTATCCTCACTGTGGGCTCTGACTGTAGCTGTGCAAATTCCATCTGTGCAAGCAGGCAGAGCTTGGGGTGAGGGACAGAGGGAATCAGCCCAATTTCTCTCTCAGGCAAGAAGACTCTGGTGCATTGTCCACACTTTTCCCCAGCAGTTAATTATTATTTTTAAAGCTCCTCTCCTAGGTGTCTGGAACCCCTGCTTCTGTTCAAGAGCAGCTATTGGATGACTCATACGTGGGCTCCCTCACAATCTGCTTTTTTTATCTTTCTTTTGTTTTCTTTTAAACAATATTGTATTAACTGTTTATGCATTAGAGCATCACCTTTACAGCTCTTCTCATTTTGCAAAATGCATCCTAAAGATGAACCTCGAAAAACCCATACCGAAATTTTGCCATCACTAAGAGCCATTCACAAATATACACAAAAATTTACAATGCAATCAAGTTTTTTCTATTTCTTTTCCTAGGGGCAAAAATTGATTTTCCCATCCCCAACCCAAACCTAATGGAAAATATAAAACTAGGATTATTAAGAAATATTATTCTAATGGTGTAGTCTTGTTCCTAAAACCGAGGGAAAACCAAAAACTCTCCAGGAATATCTTTAGTGTTGGAGAGTCGAGGCATTACTTGATTCTGGCCAGAATGTGCAACAGAAATAATTTCATCCACACATAGTCCGAGTGTGCAGAGAAAATCATTCCATGACATGTGAGTTGTACTAGATTTTCCCTAAACTTTATGTAGTCTAAACCCATTGAAATCCATTGGTTTAGTGTTCATTGCTTCCAAGTTGTATAGTGCTTAGTATTTGGTTTACTATTGGACCCGTATTTCTTTGACTCTGATTCTGTCCTTTTGATGTTAATTTGGTTGCACTCCTGATTTTCCTTCTCAGCCTTTTCCAGGGCAGGTGTCTCCAGCACTGCCCGGAGCTGTCTCTGAGGTGGGTGTTCCTTGATGTTTGCTGATGGTCATTGATATTTTGTTGATGATCGTTATCTTTGTGGGTATTTTTTGGGCTATTCCCAGTCTGTTGAGATATTAAACTCATCTCTCTTGAGTGGTGTAACATCCCTCAAAAAAAACCATTTAAAATTAATTTCCCCATGGAAAGGCAAAACAAGCCTGAGTAGAGAAATAAGAACTTTAAAAAATTTAAACTTGGTATATTTTCCAAGACCAGCCAATTTGTTTTGAGAATTTCTAATCACCCCCAGCCAAGTGTGTGAGAATAATTGAGAGCCAGAGTGGAATTGTGCCATTGTGTTCCCCAGCAGCTGTGGCAGTGCAGGCACAGAAAGCAGCGAAGCTGCAGCAGTGGCAGCAAGGATTGGCCCCAGGGGCTGGAGATGCCAAAGGAGGGTGCCCAGGCAGAGGATTTGAGCAGAGGATGTGTGGGCAGGCCCAGGGGCTTCCCCCGCTGTGGAGCCCTGGCTGCTGCTGCGATGCCTTCAGTGCAGGCTCAGTGGGGCCTCCCGTGCTGCTGCTGCAGCCGGGAAGTGCAAATCTGTGGGGCTTGAGAGCCCCTGAGCCCAGGGTGAGGGGTCCCCCCGTGCTGAGCTGTGCTGGGGCTGTTTCTGTGCTCAGGGACACTTGGGATGGGCCACAGCACTTGGCCACCAGTGGCGCTTCTTCGCACTCCTTAGGCAGAGTGTAAGTCTTAGTCCAATTCCCTTTCCTTAATCAGAGCATGCCTTGGAACTCTTTTCCCTTTTCCTACCCTTGAAGACCCATCCATAAACACATTTTGTCCCTCAGGCCGGGGAACGTCTCATCAATCTCTCTTGGCCTGGCTCTGGAGCTGTGTCACTTAAATGCAGTCATGGGTTTGTTCCCAGCCCCTGTCCTCAATTCTAAATCCTCCTGTGCCACTGGACAAGTTTCATTCTGTAATAACTGAGCACTGCTCATCCATGTAGAGTTTTTTTGGTTACCAAGCTTTAATTTGGTGCCAGACTTGAACAACAGGAGATCTTCCTGCCTTCAGTTTTTGGGCCTCAGGTCCCATTAAATCCATGGCTGCACAATTCTGCAGAGAATGAGGCCACTCTGGCCACTGTGTTAAACATTAGCACAAGAATTCCTTTGGCATGGCCTGTGTAACATCCGTATTTAAAAAAACGAGGTTCACTTTCCTGGTAAATATTTAAAATTTTAATAAAAGGCACTAAGAGACAAACAGTAAAGCAAAATGTTATACCAGCAGGGTGCTTGGTCTCCAGCCAAGAGCATACCCAAACTCAGAAAATATTTCCTTAAATATATCAACCTGTTGCATATTCATAAATCTTCGTGCATTATTAAAAATCATTCCCCCCAGCCTGTAAATCAACATTTTTTATAATTCTCTGAGTTAGTTACAGGAACACAAGCTTTTTACATCACCATATTATAGTCCAAGAAAAATATATTTCTCACCCTACTATTTTTAAGTTCTGTTAATAGCAAAACTAAAAAAAACCCTATATTAATTCAGCAAAGTTTTCCAACATTATACATATAGCATTCATTTTAATATTTGCCAAAAGCCAATAATATATGTACTATAGCACACATACAATTCAAATTTCTTTTCTGAGTCTGGAAGAGATATGGCTGGGGCCCCAGTCATTTTGGCTCTATTTAATTTTCTGAAGTTTTGCTATTTCTCGTGTCCCTACCACAATATTGAGGTTATTTGGAGTTAAAAAGTCATACAGTATTCTGGCTGGAACAGAGAATTCTCAATCCAGGTCCTGCATTAACCCAATCCCTGGGGGTGGGGTAAATTCTTTTGATATTTTCTGTAAGGCTGTCCCAAATAAGGCTGGTGCTTCCATGCATCCCTGCAGAAGGACCATCCTTGTCTTTACCATTGTCCCTTCTACCTCTTGTTCCCACTCAAAGGCAAAATACAGTTTAGCACCCTGTTTGAGTGGGCATCCCCAGAAAGCATCTTTGACATCAAGTACTGAATGATGTCAGTGTGAGGAGGAAATCTGGTTCAGGGTGGTGTAAGGATCTGAGACTGTGGCGTGCCTGTTTAATAATCTCATTTATTATTCTTACGTCTGCAGCATTCTATCAATTCCATCTGATTTCTTGATGGGCAGGATAGGAGCATTATAGGGAGAGATCCCTGACTACAAAAGCCTTGCCTTTAGCAGGGACTCAATAACAGGCTGTGAGCCCTTCCTTCCCTCACTGGGAATAGGGTATTGCTTTTAGACACCACTTTTCCTGGTTGCTTCAAATTAATTTGCAGAGGCTTCATATCTAATTTTCCCTATTTTCCTGGAGCTGCCCACACTTCTGCATTCAATTTATCACAGGTCTTGCAGACATTTGACACTAATGAGAGGAATGTTGCAGTTTGTCCTTACAAACAAGTTGTAGATCTGCTAATAGATAAAGTTAGCAGCTACAGATAAAAGACACAATGAGAGGCATTCCACTGATTGATGAAAGGGAAAAGAGATTTGCCTTTACAAACAAACTGTAGGTTTGCTGGTAAATGAAATTGGATATCGGAAGATGAAAGAAGCAATGGGGATAAACTATGAATTGCATAAGAATTAAAAATTAAAAGCGAGGGTTATACATTAGAGGGGAATGTCAGGTGTCAGGCGTTCTGGGAAGTCTGTGCCTCTCGAGTACCTCAGCCAATGGGGAAAGAGAGAAGGAAAAGCGGCCGGGAAATTAGGATAAAAGGAGGCTGCATCCTCCATAAATTTGAGAGATCCCAGGGGAATGCCCCATGGCCTCTCCATTTATTCGAATAAAGCAAAGAGGATTCCTCTGTCTCCTTTTTGGACATAAATCTCTGGTGTTTGTGGATTAATTTTCCTTACAATTTGGAGGCTCTTGTCCGGGAGATTTCCACCGTCCGGGGCAGCAGGCAGCGGGTGGAGCTGAAGGCACGCTTCACTCAGTTTCGGTGATCAGCTCCCCTGGTTGCCGGCTGGCACTTGGGTGATCGATTGGGTTCCCGAGACTGTCCAGGAGACAGACGAGTGGTGGACCAGGGGGTCCATGAAGAGTCCGCAGGGAAGGACCACTGAAAATCTCACCAGTGAGTAAAGTGGGATCCTCAGGGAGAAAACCTGGGAGGGCGCCCATGGAGGGCAGCACAGGTACACCTAGGGGGCCACACATGGAGGGGTACACAGGTGAAAGAGGAACCTATGGAGGGCAGCACAGGTACACCTGGGAGGGCAGCCATGGAGGGTTGGTTGCACAGGTGAAACAGGACACCCATGGAGGGTTGGAACGGTGAAGCCGGGAAAGGGCCCCCGGAGAGTCCCTTGGGGTAAATGCTGAGGTCTTGGGACAGATTGTATGTTCACCCAGTACTAACTATGGAAATGATAGTAAAATGTTGTTATTTTGTGTGGCCAGAGTATAAATTGCAAAGGGGTTTATATGGCCATGTTATATAGATGCCCTGGGAGGGCAAAAAGGGGAGTCGAGAAGAGGTCTCAACAATCCATACCCTGAGGGGGCAATAAAAGGGGTCGAGAAGGGGTTTCCATAGTCCATGCCCTGAGGGGCAATAAAGGGGATCTTGACAGCAGCGGGTGGATGGAGAGTGTTTGTGCGTTGGAACAGAATTGGTTGAAGAGGAGTGTGGAAACCTATGAGTGAGGCAATGAGCGGCAGGGCCGGACATGGATGTGTGGGACCGGGAGCATGGGCTGGGGGCCTTTGGGGCTGCCAGAGCTCAGTGCCGGGCTGTGCCTGACCCTGCCACCTCTGGGCAGGGGACACCCCGGCCCTGTGATGCTCGGGATGCCCAGCCGCCGGTGATGCTGCCGGCCATGACCGCTGGGAGCACCAGTGGGGGAGGAGCCATGTTTGGACTGTGACAGGACAGGGACAGGCTCTGGTATGCTATGTGTGATAAAGAGAGGGAGAACAAGGATAAAAGACTATGTGGGAAATGTAGATTATACGTGAAAAGATTAAGATTCTGTTTTAAAGATTTTGTGAGTTTTGCTGGAAAATAAAAGTAATACAGGGAAAACCATGGGAGTTTGCAAAATGTGTGAGACGGGTTTGAAAGGCATGAGTTTCTGATTGCTCCTTATTGTGTTTGTAATTTACTGGGAAAAGATTTGATGGCTAAAATGGGAATGCGAATTAGTATTATAAGAATTGAAATGGAGTCCAAAGCTGTAGTATCTTTGTGTAAAATATCTGAGAACGCTTATACTGAAATAAATCTGGAAGTGTGGGCAGCCCCAGGGAAATATGGAAAACTAGATATAGAACCTGTCCAAACTACTTTAAAGCAACCGGGACAAGTGGTGTCTAAAAAGCAATATCCTCTATCAAGGGAGGGAAAGAAGGGGTTACAGCCTGTTACTGAGTCCCTGTTAAAAGCAGGTCTTTTGGAGCCATGTATGTCTCCTTATAATACCCTTATCCTGCCCGTTAAAAAAACAGGTGGGACATATAGAATGGTGCAGGATTTAAGAATAATAAATTAAATTGTCAAACCAAGGCATCCCACAGTTCTGGATCCATTTACAATCCTGACTCAGATCCCTTCTTCACATCGGTATTACTCTGTACTGGATTTGAAGGATGCTTTCTAGGGTTGTCCAATTACAGAAGATAGTAAACAGTGTTTTGCCTTTGAATGGGAGCAGGAGGAAGGAGGGAATATGATAAAACAACAGTTAACATGGACAGTCCTTCCCCAGGGATATACCGAGTCACCGGTTTTGTTTGGACAAGCTTTGCAGAAAACATTAAGAGACTTTACCCCTCAGGAGTTAAACTGTTGCAATACATAGATGATTTGCTGTTATCGGGGGAGCAGGAAATGGTGGTTGAAGAGGCTACTGTGAAGGTGCTTAACTTCCTTGCTAAAAAAGGACTGAGTGTCCGAAAAGAAAGCGCAGTTAGTAGGAACGAAGGTCAAATATTTGGGACACATTCTGACTGTATTGATCCAGAAAGAATAAAAGGAATTTTGCAAATACCATTACCCCAGACTAAAAGGGAGTTAGGGCAATTTTTAGGGTTGGTGGGGTACTGCAGAGCATGGATTGATGATTTTTCTGTTGTGGCTAGATCTTTATATAACTTTTAAACCCAAAACAGTCCTAATGTCGTGGTATGGACACCGAAAGGAGAGCAAACCTTTAGAAAATTGAAATACAAATTAGTTAATGCCCCAGTCTTAGCTCTTCCAGATGCAGAACAAGAATTTCAACTACATGTGGCTATTAAACTGGGACGTGCTAAAGGAATTTTGGTACAAGAGCATGGAGGGACACGGACGCCTGTCGCCTATTTTTCTAAATTGTTAAACCCAGTGGCCAGAGGCTGGACCCATTGTCTACAGAACAGCTGTGCAGCCACAGCTCTGATGGTTGCTGAGGCACGAAAGCTTACAAGGAGAGGGTAACTGATCGTAAAGGTTTCACATCAGATTAAAGCTTTGTTAACTGAGAGAGCCTCTAAGTAGATGACAAGCGCTCAATTATCACAGTGTGAATCTTGTTTAATGGAACAGGAGGATTTAGAATTTAAAAATGAGGAAAATTTTAATCCAGCATCCTGTTTGAATGGCCCTGAAGAAAGGGGGAGACAGGAAGAAACCCATGATTGTATCCAGGTTATTGATCTCCAGACTAGAGCTAGGGAAGATTTGAGAGATACTCCCTGACCTGAGGGAGAGAATGTGTTCATTGATGGGTCGTCAAGGGTGATAAACAGGAAGCGTTTTACAGGATATTCCATCGTGGATGGGAAACAATTAAAGGAAGGGGGGAGGTTACTGCCCACCTGGTCAGCTCAGACAGCTGAGCTGTATGCACTTTTCAGAGCCTGTGAGTTATATCAGAATAAGACAGTGAATGTTTTTACTGACTCTAAATATGCTTATGGGGTGATACATGCATTTGGGAAACTGTGGGAAGAAAGAGGTTTAATAACCTGCAGGGGAAAGACGTTAGCCCATGAGAACTCAATCTCTCGCCTATTGGAGGTGGTGAATTTACCAAAAAGGGTGGCAATAATCCGTATTAAGGGGCACCAGGCACGGTACTCAGAGGAGGCAATAGGAAACCGACTGGCTGATGAAGAAGCTCGGAAAGCTGCATAGTTGCCAGAAATCTCTAAGGTCCTCCCCCTTATTCCCAGTAACTGTACCGCTGCCAGAGCAACTGTCTTTTCCACCAGAGAAACTTGAGATAATTCAAAAAAGTGGGGCAGAGGAAATAATTGGTTTACAAGGGATGGGAGGCAGTGGATCCCAAAAGCTCTGGCCTTACAATTGTTAAAACAGCTTCATGAAGGGAGTCACTGGGGCTCTTGAGGGCTGGTAGAGGCCTTCCTAAAAATGTATGCTGCTGTGGGTCTTTTTACTGTGGCAAAACGAGCTATTGAGGTTGTTTGATTTGTGCTAAAACCAATAACAAAGTTGCAAAGAAACTTGCCAGGGGAGGGAAGCCTTTGGCTGTATATCCAGAGATGTCAGGTGGATTTTACTGAAATGCCCCAAGTGGCAAGGTTTAAATATCTTCTGGTAATAGTATGTCAATTAACAGGGTGGCCAGAAGCATTCCTTACTGTTTCAGCAACTACAGGATCAGTTGTTAAAGTATTTTTGGATCAAATAATTCCAAGATATGGGATTGTGGAAGCAATAGACTCAGATTGGGGAACTCATTTTACAGGAAAAATTCTTCAAGGAGTTATGACTGCTTTAGGGATACAATGGAACCTCCATACCCCCTGGCACCCTCAGAGTTCTGGTCGGGTTGAAAGAATGAATGGAGAAATAAAGAAACACCTTCTGAAGCTGATGATAGAAACTAAGTTGCTGTGGGTACGGCTCCTGCCCCTGGCTTTGGGAGGAATAAGGGCCAGACCCAGAGGAGATATTCAATTGATGTTTGAAATTCCTTACCCTTGCAATTCTCAGCCTAGTGGGGGGGTAGAGATAAGTGATGGATATTTGAAATATTGTGTGGCTTGGATACTGTCTGTTGTGAAATCTCTTTGACAGGAGGCTCAGTTGGCACAGACCCTGCCTCTGGACTTTGCTGTTCACAACATCCAGCCAGGAGACTGGGTCCTAGTTAAGGAATGGAAAGAAGCACCGCTGGTGGTGAAGTGATGTGGACATTTCAAGGTGTTGCTGACCACAGAAATGGCCATCAAGACAGCTGAACACGGGTGGACCCATCACACTTGGGTGAAGGTCTCTAAGGTCCCAGAAGTTTGGACATCTCAGCTGGAAGAGAACAACAGGAAACTGTGACTGACACTCCGCAGGGGCGGACTGGAGCAGTAGCAAGTGCATCAACATCGAGGGAAGCCTCGGGTGCCTACCCACAGACTGCCTGCTGAAATAGTTTGTGTGGACATCCCTCCTCTCAGATCTCCAGACACTGAGGGGCCAGCCCTTTGCTGTCACTGTTTTCTTTATGTTAAGCTGTTTCCGTGCCTTCACTCACCACAGGTGCGGAAGACAACATGAAGGTGAAAATTAAGTTAGGAAATTACATAACACCATTAGAATGTTTCTCTTAATGATCTTACCTTTATATTGTCAGTTAGAGTGGGGCCAAGAATGGGAAAATGAGTTTTTAACCTTAGGAGAAGAAGTAGCAAAAACCTTTAACCTTCGCATTTGCTGGGTCTGTGGAGGGCCGGGGGGATCAGAAAACTGGCCATGGGTGGCCAGCTCAGTCAAACCTAAGTGGTAGGTTAGCACCCTGAGTGAGATTCATAATAGAACAGGATTTTGGGATGAAGAAGGAAGTCCATGGCGGCTTCATTCTTCTGAAAGAGGCACTTATTGTCTAAATAGAACAGGAAGCATATATGTGGGAAAAAGTGTTTGTGACTGGACTTTATTTTTGGGTTTAGATTGTCGGACCCCCAATTGCCTTCCTTATGATTGTTCCAGATATCAGGACAGATGGAATCAAACTCATGTTAAACTCTCAAATGGTATCTGGGTAAAGTGTTCCTACCATAATTACCAGAAAGATTTGGAAGGCTGTAAAGCAGTGGGGAGGGATAAGTTTTTTGACTCCTTATTTTTAAGCTGCCCCCGAAATAATTCCACAAGTAGGACACATGTTGTTGGTGACTATCAGCGGAAGTGGCAACACCGGAATGGAACTTGAACTCTTTTTAGTAGGTTCTGGTCCAAATCTAATAAAACAGATCTGGTATGTAACTGCAGCTGGAAACCTCATGTGGGAGCATGGAAGTGCAAATACTGTGATTCTTATGGCGGGGCAACTATTGTTGGGGGACCACTAGGCCCAGGAAGCAAGCTGTATTTTGACCCCCTCAATGGATCATGAAAATTGGGAAGGTCCCTTTGCCAACGGGACCTGGGCTTTAAAGGGGCATTACTGGATTTGTGGCCAATATACCTATCGCAGGTTACCCCCAGACTGGTCAGGAATATGTTATGTGGGGTATATCAGACCTCTGTTCTTTCTGCTACCACAAGTTCAGGAAATGTGTAAGGTGTTGATGGACTGAGTAAGTGAAATGAAAGTTGTTTTTTTTTTTTTTGTTTGTTTGTTTTTTATTAAGTTCTTGAGCCTGTTTACGATATGCAGATAGGGGGTGGAATGTCCTGGGGTAACATCACAGTGCTCTGTATCCCCAAATCGTGTGTGTTGCTCATGCCTGGAGGGTTTGTTTTGTCTAGCCAGGCAGCATTTCCCCCCGCCTCCGGGCACGAGCGCAAGCTCCGCCCCTTGCTGCCGGCTGCCGCTGCTGCTCACTGCTGCTGCTGCTCGCTGCTTGCATGCTTGCAATTTTTTTCCCCGCTGCTTCTGCACTTTTTCTGCAGCTTTTGCTTTACTTTTCCTTCCCTTATTAGCTAGGAATACCTGATCCTGGGTAGCCTGAACATCAAGGAACCCCGGACGCTGCGCCATCGTGACAAGAAAATACGCGTTTCGCCCCCACCCAGCATCAGAGACAATCTGAGATTGTACACCTACTCAGATGGGTGACAAATTCTTTTGGCATCCGTGTTTGGTTTTTTTCCCTTGTGTTAGGGGGTGTTTTTTTCTGTGTTTGTTAAAATAAACAAGTTTTTTCCATTTTTCCCTTGGAGGAAGTTCTTCCCGAACCCAGTAGTGGGAGGGGTGAGGAGTTCTGGGGGTTTGTTTCCTGGGGGGACTCCTTTGGGAGATTTTTCCCCTAATTTTGTCCAAAACCAGGACAGAAGAAAGCAGATTGATGCTATGTGGAGGTAGTATCTTTTTATCTATTCTGTATAATTCTGTGTTAAAAATAAATAAATAAAAACCAGCATTCATATCTTGCATAGCTTATTATGGTATTTCCGAAGGCAAGCATTGAAGTATTTAAGTGTTGTTTTTAGAGACATTCAGATATAAAAAGATAAAAACAGTTTTGCAGTTGTTTAAAGGCTTTCAGCAGCTAACAGATAAAGGAAGCTGCTCCTTAATTCAAAAATATTTGAATGAGACATGAATCCCTAGGATATACAACAAAACTTGAGTTAGACCATCTAAACACAGACTGCAAATAAAAACTGAATTGTCTAATTCTAGACTATTTTTGCAGAATGAATTTAAAACTCAGTTGTCTTTAACATAGTGAATCTTCTGGCCCTGGTACGAGTATTTTCTCTCAGATATGATAATGATGACATTATTTAAACTTCTAATTTTCTGTTTCTTTTTTATACTCCATGATTTTTATTTGACAGCTAGAAAAGTCTTCTGACAGGTGGGAAGTTCTTATACTTTCTTTTGTTGTCCTCATTTATGTCTACATAATCTTACTTTCCTTTTCTGTAAAAGACTAGTCTACTACATCCCAGTTCCTTATCTTTAGAAGTTTTTTCCTTTTGTGATATCTTTAACATTTTTGTTGCCTAAAGCAATGTGGCAATCTAATGTAGCAAAACTATGCACTAAAATGGCAGCCAGGGTTCTAGATGGTGGCTGATTTGGTCTGGCAGAATCCCTGTGCTGTATGGAATTCCAGCAGTCAGAAGCCCTGTCCCGGCTACGGGTCCCATGATACGAATGGTGGCTCCATTCCATGGGAAACAAATTTCACCATCCCAGTTTACAGATTTCAGTTAAGAGGAGGCTTGTGGCATTCCAATGGCAGCTGGGTTCTACGAGGTTGAGGCTTTGGTCTGGGAAAAATCCCCTCCCATATGGAATATTAGCAGGTAAAAACACACTTCCTGGCCAAAGGACCCTGGATACGAAGGTTGGCTCTTCCGTGGGAAAAAAAAATCTCATTATCTCAGTTTCCAGATGTCCGTTAGGAGGAGATGCTTGGCACTCCAATGGCATCCAGAGTTCTAGCTGGTGGTATATCTTTGGTCCTAGGGAAATCCTGTGCTGCAAGGAATTTTAGCAGTCAGAAGCCTAGTCCTGCCTACAATCCCTACAACAGGAACAGTGGCTCTTTTCCATGAGAATATATCTCACCATCCCAGATTCCTGATGTCAGTTTAGTGGAGGCGTTTGGCACTCCAATGGCAGCCAGAATTCTAGGTGTTGGCAGCTTTGGTCTGGGAAAAATCCTGTGCCGTATGGAATTCCAGCAGGCAAAAACCCTCTACCGGCCAAAGCATCCTGGATAAGAACAGTGGCTTTTTCACAGGAAACAAATTTCACCCCATTTTCTAGATGTCAGTTAAGAGGAGGCATTTGACACTCCAATGGCAGCAAGGGTTCTAGGTGGTGGCAGCTTTGGTCTCAGAGAAATCCTGTGCTGCATGGAATATTCACGGGAAGCCCTGTCCCAGCTATAGGTTCTATGATAGGAATGATGACTCCATTCTATGGAAATCATATTTCACCATCTCATCTTCTTGATGGCAGTTAGGAGGTGGCAATTGGCATTCCAATGGCAGAGAGGGTTCTAGTTGGTGGCAGGTTTCTTCTGGGAGAAATCCTCTGCTGTATGGAATTTTAGAAGGCAGAAGCCCGGTCCTGACTACGGGGCCTTGTATAGGAACGGAGGACCTTTTCCATAGGAAAGAAATCTCAACATTCCAATTTCCACGTGTCAGTAAAGAAGAGGTGTTTGACGCTCCAATGGCAGCCAGGGTATTAGGTGTTCACAGCTTTGGTCTGGGAGAAATCCTGCAGAGTATGGAATTTTAGAAAGCAGAAGCCCAGTCCCTGCCAAAGGACCCTGGACAAGAATGGTGGATCTTTTCCAAAGGAAGCAAAATTTAACATCCCAGGTTCCACAAAGACAGTTATCAGGAGGACTTTGGCACTCCAATGGCAGCCATGGTCCTAGGAGGTGGCAGCTTTAGTCTGGAAAAAATTCAGTGCAGTCTGGAATTCCAGCAGGCAAAAACCCTCTCCCAGCCACAGGACCCTGGTTATGAACAGTGGCTCCCTTCGACAGGACACAAATCTCAATATTCCAGTTTCCCAATGCCAGTTAGGAGGAAGCGTTTGGCACACCAATGGCTGCCATGTTTTTAGATGGTGGCAGCTTTGGTCTGGGACCAATCCTACACTGTATGGAATTTTCGCAGACAGAAGCCACCAAGACCAAAGGACCCTGGATACGAAAGGTGGAATTTTCCACAGGAAAGAAAACACAACATCCCAGTTTACAGATGTCCAGAAGGCATTTGGCACACCAACGGCAGCCAGGATTCTAGGTGGTGGCAGCTTTGGTCTGGGAGAAATCCTCCTCCATGCGGAATTTTAACAGGCAGAAGCACAGTTCTTCCTGGAGGTACTTGGTTAAGAACGTAGGAACTTTTCCACAGGAAAAAAATCCTCACCATCCCAGTTTCCTGATGTCAGCCAGGAGGAGGTATTTGGGACTCCAAAGGCAGCCAGGGTTCTAGGTTGGTGGCAGCTTTGGTCTGGGAAAATCTTGTGCCATATGGAATTTCAGTAGGCAAAAATCCACTCCCGGCCAAAGGACCCTGGATATGAACGGTGACTCTTTTCCACTAGTAATGAAATCCATAATGCCAGTTTCCACAGCCTAGTTAAGAGGAAGTGTTTGACACTTTAATGGCAGCCAGGATTTTAGGTGGTGTCGGCTTTGGTCTGGGAGAAATCCTATGCTGTATGGAATTTCAGCAGGCAGAAGCCCGGTCCCTGGCTACAGGTTCCATGATACGAATGGTGGCTCCATTCTATGGGAGACAAAACTCAACATCCCAGTTTCCAGATGTCTGTTAGGAGGAAACGTTTAGCACTGCAATGGCAACAAGGATTCTACATGGTGGCAGCTTTGGTCTCGGAGAAATCCAGAGGGTATAGAATTTTAGCAGCAGAAGCCCAGTCTTGGCTAGAGGGAGATGGATATGAATGTTGGGTCTTTCCCACATGAAACAAAACTCAAAATCTCAGTTTCCAGATGTTAGTTAATAAGAGGAGTTTGACATTCAAATGACATCCAGGGTTCTAGGTGGTTGCAGCTTTGGTGGGAAAAAACTTGTGCCATATGGAATTTCAGTAGGTAAAACCCTCTTTCAGCCAATGGATTCTGAATAAGAACGGTGGCTCATTTCCACAGGTAATAAAACTTATCATCCCAGTTTCCAGATGTCAGTTAGAAGGAGGCATTTGGTAGTCCAGTGGCAGCCAGAAGTAGGTGGTGGCTGCTTTGGTCTTGGAGAAATCCTGTGATGCATGGAATATTAACAGGCAGAAGGCCAGTCCCAGCTAGAGGAACTTGGATGCAATCTTTGGCTCTTTTTCGTGGGAAACAAAACTCGGCATCTCAGTTTCCTGATGTCAATTAGGAGGAGGTGTTTGGCACTCCAAAGGCAGGCAAGGTTTCAGCTGGTGGCGGTTTTGGTCTGGGAGAAATTCTGCGCTGTATGGAATTTTAGCATGCAATGTCCAGTCGAGGCAGGAGGGACTTGAATACGAACAACAGCTCTTTTCCACAGGAAACAAAACTTACCATCCCAGTTTCCTGATGTCACTTAGCAGGAGGCATTTGGCAGCCCAGTGGCAGCCAGGGTTCTAGCTTGGTAGCAGATTTTGTCTTGGAGAAATCCTCTGCCAAAAGGAATTTCAGTAGGCAAAACCCCACTTGAGGCCACAGAACCCTGGATATGAACGCTGTTTTTTTCCACAGTAAAAAAGCTCAACATCCCAGTTTCCAGACATTAGTTAAGAAGAGGCATTTGACACTCCAATGGCAACTAGGGTTTTAGGTGGTGTCACCATTTGTCTCAGAGAAATCTTGTGTCATATGGAATTTTTAAGAGGCAGAATCCTTGTCCAGGCCAAAGGACTCTACATAGAAACAGTGGGTTTCTTCCACAGACAAAAAAACCCCTCAACATCCCAGTTTACAGATGTCAGTTCTGAGGAGGCGTTTTGCACTCCAATGGCAGCCAGTGTTTTAGGAGGTGGCATCTTCAGTCTGCGAGAAATCATGTGCTGTATAGAATTCCAGCAGGCAGAAGCCTTGTCCCTGGCTACAGGTTCCATGATACCAATGGTGACTCCTTTGCATTGGAATCAAATCTCACCATCCCAGTTTCCAGATGTCAGTTAGGAGGAGATGTTTTGCACTCAAATGTCAGCCAGGTTTCTAGGTGGCGTGTAAGAGTCTGTCCGAAGTTTTCTTTGATCTGCCTCACAACCATCATCAGAGACTGAGACCTGAGATTGCATCACTTGCCCTGAACCAGAGCTCTGGCCTGGCCGAGGTGGATGCTTGCGGGCCAAGAACTGTTTGTAGCTGTGCCTGGTGCTTGTCATGGTACACTGCAGGGTACTGGTTATTGCACCCTGCCCCCGCACCTGCATCATGGGGCTACGATCTCCACATACAATAGTCCATAAATCTCCCCACCTTTTGGCCAGAGGCCACTTCCTTTGGAAAAGGACTATAAAAAGTGACTTTCTTAGAGAACACTTCGAGATCTCTTTCTCCCCAACGGATGGAAGATGTGTCTCGTTGGATGACCATGAAGATGCGTCCCGTCTGTTGGTAGCTATATCCCATCCTTTCTCACCCTCTGTCTCTCTCTCTCTGGCTCTCAATAAACTGCATTACTGCTTTTTGCTAAACAAACTTGAGTCTCTTGCTTTTGTCTTTTGCACCCTGGGGTCGAAGGAACCATCATGACTCCCGCTCAGGTTAAGCGGATCGTGACAGTGGTGGCAGCTTTGGATTTGGAAAAATCCTCTGCCATATGGACTTTTAGCAGTCAAAAACCCAATCCTGACCAAAGCACCCTGGATACTAATGTCGGCTCCTTCCCACAGGAAACAAAATTCAACATTCCAGTTTCCAGATATCAGTTTGGAGGTGTCATTTGGCACTCCAATGGCAGCCAGGGTTCTACATGGTGGCAGCTTTGGTCTGGGAAAAATCCTGTGCTGTATGTATTATTAGCAGACAAAAGCCCTGTTGCTTCTACAAGTTCCATTATACGAATCATGCCTCTATTCTACGGGAAACAAATACCATCATCCAAGTTTCCTGATATCAGTTAGGAAAAGACGTTTGGCTTTCCAATGACAGCCAGGGTTACAGGTGGTGGCAGCTTTGGTCTGGGAGAAACCCTCTGCTATATGAAATTTCAGAAGACAGAAGCCCAGTCAGTCATGGCTGTAGGCCCATGCATACAAACCATGGCTTGCTTCCATGGGAAACAAATCTCACAATCCCAGCTTCCTGTTGTCAGTTGAGAAGAGGCGTTTAGCACTCCAATGGCAGCCAGGGTTCTGGGTGGTGGCCTCTTCGGTCTGGGAGAAATTCTGTGTCATATGGAATTTAAGCAGGCAGAAGCCCTGACGAAGCTACAAGTTCCATGATAGGAATGGTGGCTCCATTCTATAGGAAACACATTTCACTGTCCCAGTTTTCTGAGGTCAGTTAGGAGGAAGTGTTTGGCACTCCAATGGTAGCCATTGTTCTAGGTGGTGGCAGCTATGGGAGAAATCCTGTATCGTTTAGAATGTCAGCAGGCAAAACCCCACTCCCAGACAAGGCACTCTGGATAGAAAGGTCAGCTCTTTCCCTCAGGAAACAGGATTCAACATCCCAGTTTCCACATGTCAGTTTGTAGGAAGCATTTGGCACTCCAATGGCAGCCAGTGTTTTAAGTGGTTTCAGCTTTGGTCTGAGAGAAATCCTCTGCCGTATCAAATTTTAGAAGGCAGAAGCCCTGTTCTGGTTAGAAGCATTTGGATAAGATCAGACTTTTTTCCCACGCGAAACAAATGCCACCATCCCAGTTTACACACTTGGGGTACCACTTTTAAAGGCAGGCTGCTGAAAAACAAAATTCTCTTCATCTCCTTCTCTATCAAATGTCTCTGTTAATATTCCAGTCACAAAACAGAGAGCTCTATTTCCCCAAGGCAAAAAGTCTTCTTCTCAAGCAACCAAACCTCCCCAAGTATATTTCACAGTTTAAAGGAATTTTAGTGTAGTCACCATCCCCTTAGCCCATGGAAAAAAAAGTTTTCAGCTACTTATCAGTTGTATCTTTTCAATCTCTTCCCATCAGGAACTTTCTCTTCATTCTGCTGACTTCTGTGACTCCATGCTTTATTTCTTCTCATTCAGGGGAGCTCAGGAGATTGAGAATCTTATCCAGGCATTAAAAAGAGTCAAAACTGTATCCAGATAATGAAGAAGCCAGTCCAGGCTGTTGCTGGAAAAACTCTGAGTCATGAGCATCATCTCTGGCCTCTCTTCTCAGAGCGGGGTGGGGGGGGAGGAAGGGAGAGCCTTTGGTGGCTGCCCCATCCCCCCGCTCGGCCATGCCACACAAAGAGTTGAGCCAAGCTGAGCCCCACAGAATCGAGCCCCGCTGAGCCAGGGCCGCGCGGGGCCGCCCAGAGCCATGCGGTCAGGGGGCTGGGGGATGGGGCCTGGGGCCATGGGGCTGGGCCGGGCCCCAGGCTGAGCCTGGAGCCAGGCCAGGGCCCCAGCCAGAGACCACCGCACCTCCAGAGGCCAGAAACTGAAAGGGCAAGTTAACTTAATCCCATGTGATTTGTGAAAGTGAAATAACTTTTAATTGTTTTCCCGAGCTGTCCACTACTAAATCAGCTCTCTGATTGGTCCCCGCAGCTCACACGGGAAGCCGCCAGAGACTAGACAACCCTCTTACTCCCCAGTCTCACATTGCTTCCTTGAGGCAAATCCACCCCTCCCTCCTAGCACGTGAAACCAACACATCATGTGACAAAAAACCGTTTTCTTTCAGAACTGCTCCTTCAATAATCTTAATGTTCCTCGGCAAGCACTTTTGATTGGTCCAAAGCTCAGGCTGCCTAGCCCTCTGACCAATAGCCTCCGCAGCCCAGGCAGGAACCCATAGGTCCAAATCCCTGCCTGGTTCCGAATTTTGTCCTATCACTGTGTCTGAAGGACTGTCTGTCCCACCAGACTGTTTCTCCATATATGGAAAAGTCAGTTGCCCAGTAACAAGGCCAGCTTGTACTGTGACAAAAATCCACTTCTGACCAAAGCACCCTGGATAAGAACGGTGGCTCTTTTCCACAAGCAACAAAACTCATCATCCCAGTTTTCAGATGTCAGGAGAAGATGCTTTGCACTGCAACGGTAGCCAGGGTTTTAGGCGGTGGCAGCTTTAGCCTGAGAGAAATCCTGCAGAATACGGAATTCTAGTAGGCAGAAGTAGGCCCAGTCACAGCTACAGACCCATGCATATGAATCATGGCTCCTTCCATGAGAAACAAATCTCACAATCCCAGATTCCTGATGTCATTTAGGAAGAGGCATTTGGCAGGCCAATGGCAGCTAGGGTTCTAGGTGGTTGCAGCTTTGGTCTGGGAGAAATCCTGTGTCGTATGAAATTTTAGCAGGCAAAAGCCCACTCCTGGCCTAAAGACATTGGATACCAATGATGACTCATTTCAATGGAAAAAAAATCCTACCATCTGAGTTTCTGCATATCAGTTTAGATGAGGCCATTGGCGCATCAGAGGCAGATACCGTCCTAGGAGGTGGCTGCTTTGCTCTGGGAGAAATCCTGTGCAGCAAGGAACTTCAGCAGGCGAAAACACACCCCCGCCAAAGGACCCTCGAAATGAATGCTGGCTCTTTCCCATAGGAAGCAAATCTCACCATCCCAGTTTCCAGATGTCAGTTAGGAGGAGATGTTTTGCACTCAAATGTCAGCCAGATTTCTAGGTGGTGGCAGCTTTGGACTTGGAAAAATCCTCTGCCATATGGAATTTTAGCAGTTAAAAACCCAATCCCGACCAAAGCACCCTGAATGCTAATGTCGGCTCCTTCCCACAGGAAGCAAAATTCAACATTCCAGTTTCCAGATATCAATTCAGAGAAGGACTGGGTTCTAGGTGGTGGCAGCTTTGGTCTGGGAAAAATCCTGTGCCATATGGAATGTCAGCAGGTAAAAACCCACTTCTGGCCAAAGGACCCTGGATAACGACGGTGGCTCTTTTCCTCAGGAAGCAAAACTCCTCATCCCGGTTTCCAAATGTCTGTTTTCAGGTATCATTTGGCACTCCAATGGCAGCCAGGGTTCTACGCATTGGCACATATGGTCTGGGAGAAATCCTGTGCTGTATGTAATATTAGCAGGCAGAAGCCCTGTTGCTGCTACAGGTTCCATTATATGAATGGTGGCTCCATTCTATGGGAAATAAATATTATCATTCAAGTTTCCTGATGTCAGTTAGGAGGATGCCTTTAACATTCCAATTGCAGGAAAGTTATAGGTGGTGGCAGTTTAGATCTGGGAAAAATCCTGTGCCGTATGGAATTTGAGCAGGCAAAACCTCACTCTTGACCAAGGGACCCTGGATACGAAAGGTAGATCTTTTCACCAGGAAACAAATCTCAGCATCTGAGTTTCCACATGTCAGTTAGGAGAAGGCGTTTGGCACTCCAGTTGTGGCCAGGGATTTATATGGTGGCAGCTTTGATCTGGGAGAAATCCTGTGCTGTATGGAAATTTAGCAGGCTGAAGTCTGTCGGTGCCCGAGGTTTCTCCTTAGACTCGAGATCACCTCAGGAGGACATGCAGCGGTTTAAATCCTGTTTTTCCCCAAAGCCACTGATGAGAGATTGCAGGAGATGGTTTTCAGAGACTTCAAGGATTGTTCATTGTTTCTTGTCTCAGGAACTCTTTGCCCGGCTAACAGCGATCTTCTCAGCCAAGCATCCAGGATGGAATCTGCCTGGTGAAGACAGAGCTTATCTTATATAGTCTAAATTACGTGTTAAATGTTTATAACAATTTTCAAATACAATACAATTTTGTTAAACGGTCCAGTTCTGTCCCCATCCAATCTAAAAGTGCCAGCATGTCACCCAGCGTGGATGACACAGAGAAGAAGGAGGAAGAGGTATCCATAACCCCGAATTCTCCCTCTTGGCCACGTGTCCCTTATCACAAACATTCCCAAAAATCTATTTATCTACATTCTAACAGTCTAATTTACACTTTACTAATCTTAGTGGCTTGTTTCCCTTCCCTCTGTGTTGGTATTTTCCCCCAGGGGTTCAAATTCAGCACCTGAGACACTCACTCCGGGGTATTTGAGACCCTCGCCAGGAGGGTTTTGAGACCCCCAAGGAGGCCAGGGGTTGGCCCTGGGCTCCCATAGAAGTCCAGCGTTGACCAATGGACCCTGGTTACAAACGGTGGATCTTTTCCACAGGAAACAAAATTCGCCATCCTAATTTACAGATTGCAGTTTGGAGGAGGCATTTGTTACTCCAAAAGCACCCAGGCTTCTTGGTGGTGGCAGCTTTGGTCTGGGAAAAATCCTGTGCTGTATGGAATTTCAGCAGGCAAAAACCCACTCCCAGCCAAGGCACCCTGGATACGAATGTCGGGTATTTCCCTCAGGAAACACAATTCACCATCCCAGTTTCCTGATGTCAGTTAGGAAGAGGCATTTAGCACTCCATTAGCAGCCAGGTGGTGGCACATATGGTCTGGGAGAAATCCTGTGCCGTATAGTACTTCAGCAGGCAGAAGCCCTGTCGAAGCTACAGGTCCCATGATATGAATGGTGGCTCCATTCTATGGGAAACACATTGATGCTTTAAGTTCTGAGTTTTTCTGTTCTGCTTAGGTGTTCTTTCCCATTGTGCTTAGGTGATGAAGACAAAATAGTCCGATTCCAGCTAGGGACTCAAGGACAGTTTCTTCAAACTTCTGACCCTAAGCATAAAAACCATGAAAAGAGGATGGCAGGCCAGCAAGCAAGCAAGGAGGCTGAAACGTTACAATTTGAGACTATTAATTGGACGGTTGACTCCTGTATGCAAATGGACTAAAATCTAAAAAGATGTGAGATCATGTGACCAAGCCCTCTTTTGCTTTCGCCTTGGAGCCATCCAGGCCAGGGTCACGACTGTGGCACTGGTACTGCCAGGGCGTAGTCTTTGAAGGCCTCTCAATAAATACCCATTTTATTCCCCGTAACTCTGTGTCGCCTCTGTTCCAGCTCCTCTAGGCATCCGAACTGGCACCTCTGGTGGGGCAGGTGAGGCATCTGGAAAGCCCCTGGACTGAAGCCCTGCCGGCAGCCCTGGAAAGGCCCAGCAGAGGTCCAGATGTATCAGAGACAAGGACCCTTGGAATGGGGGCACGTGAGTGACCGAATAAAATGGTATTCTGTTTGTTTAACATCTGGGTAAGATGCTAAGAGGGTTTGCAAATTGCAATTTTATAAATTGTAAATTTGTTTTGGGGAACCTTAGGGTTCTAAGCAGAATTGTTTTGCTCTGTATCTGTGGGTGTCACGGTGTGACTTGGGTTTTGCCAATTTTAATACATTTAATTTCTTTTAGAGATAGGATTTAGGAGTAGAGACAAGGCAGGCTTAAAACTTAAAAGAGTACAAGAAGAAATTTATTAATAACACAAAAAGAATTCAAGATAAGATTCCTAGATTATTTCCTCCTCCATTCCACATTCCTTGACAACATCATACAGAAAACACTTCAGTCAGTTATCCACCCAAATAATCATTTCAGTTCACTTAAGAGAGAAAAAGTTCCTTTTTAGTTATGGCTCAGGGGGTGTCTTCACCTTCACAATCTACATCCGCCTGGGAAAATATTGGAGATTCTGACTCTCCTCCCATTTTTCACAGTCTTTCCAGAGCTGTGCTATGGGTTATGTTAAACACTTGGGGTACCACTTTTAAAGGCAGGCTGCTGAAAAACAAAATTCTCTTCATCTCCTTCTCTATCAAATGTCTCTGTTCATATTCCAGTACCAGAACAGAGAGAGCTCCATCCAGATCGTGAAGAAACCATGCGGCCAGTGCTGGGGCCATACGGAGCCGGGGGCCACCAGGCCAGGGCCGGGGCCACCCAGAGCCATGCGGTCGGGGGCCCGGGGGCTGGGACCATGCGGCTGGGCCGGGCCGGGCTGGGCCCCCCGCAGAGCTGGGGCGCCGAGCCGGCCCCCGACTCCCCCGCAGGGCTGGGGCCAGAGTGCCGGGCCAGGCTCCCCCGCCGAGCCCAGATCCGGGCTGGGGCCGGTGCCCCGGCCAGAGCCACCTCACCTCCCGGGAGCCGGAAATCGGAAGACCCTAGTTAACTTGATCCACTGTGATTTGTGAAAGTGAAATAACTTTTCATTGGTTTCCCGAGCTGTCCATCACCAAATTAGCTCTCTGATTGGTTCCAGCAGCTCACAGGGGAAGCCCTCAGATACGGGACAGCCCCACTGTTCCCCAGCCTCGTGGTGCTTTCCCTGAGGAGAATCCACCCCTCCCCCCTAGCACTTGAAACCAATACAGTGGGTAAGAAAGGGACACCTTCTTAAAGAGTGTGTTTAAATTGTAGGGCTGTTTGCCTGAAGCCAAAGGGTGGTGCAGCTGATTAGTTTTTGTGCTGCAGCTCTGAGGATTGTGAGTTCTAAACCCAACTCTTTGTTTGTGCTTTTTGCTCTTTAGTTTTGGGTATAAGAATGGGGTGTGTATCCCCTTAGAATGTGATAATGACAGTATTCCAAGACATAGCCTTTTGGGTTAATATTGAAAAACTGGGCGAATTTAATTGGGGAGGAGTCTATGCTTTTAAAATCTAAACTCATTAGACTCTCAGAGAAAATGTGGCCAGCGTATGAACTAGATAATGGAGAAACATGGCCTAAATTTGGAAGTTTAGACCGAAAATTAATATCAAGTTTAATATCCCGAATATGCAAAGACAGATTTTTTGAAATTTAGAATATGCCCGGCTTTTTATGGTATTAGCATGGGAGCAGGACTGAGATAAGAAGAAAGAACATATTTTAGTTTTAAAAGGTAAAAAGAAAGAGCCAACTTTCAGTAGCACATATAAAAATCCAGAGGAGGCAAAGATGGACCTGATTGCATCTGTCACGAGAACAGGATCGATCCCAGTTGTGCTGGGAGTGGGCTCGGGCCAGGGCATGGGCTCGGGCCAGGGCATGGGCTCAGGCCAGAGCATGGGCTTGGGTGAGGGCGCGGCCCCTCCTCCCGCAGCCCCGCAAAGGGGGGCAAGGGGGGGCATGGCTCAGGCGGGGCCTCAGTCAGTGAAGGAGGAGAAAGGCAGGCCTTGGCAGCAATGGACACTGCCCTCGCTGCTGTCTCTGACACCACCTTGATGGGTGGGGAAGCGAGGAGGAGATAGCCAGAGTGTGCAGCCCACGGCACCACCCCGAGAGGGAGGTATGCAGGGTAAGGCCTTCTACTGAGAGGAGGGGCCGGGGGACAGGACCTATTACCAAGAAGGCAGAGAAGGAACCTCCCATAGGAGTGGCACCTCCTCTGTTCTCAGGCCTGTGAGATACCACAGCAACTCAGAAGGCAAGGGAACTGCTGCAAGAGCTGAAACGAGGGATGGGGTCTCCCGATGGCTCCTTAAGATGCTGTTTATTGTATCCAGATGATGTAGCAATTCACAGGTCGTGGGTGACAAGAGCGCAATCTACAGCTGTCAGCCAGATCTGTATGCTTGACTGAGCTGACTCTGGTTCTTGTTACAATGCATTATACTTTGCTGAACATCATAATACATGACAACCAATCAATACTTTTACTATTACCTATAGCCTATCATAACTACTAACATTACCATACTCATGTTACTATATTCCAATCACAAAAAGTTAGTATGTTACAGTTTAAGCTAGAAGTTTACTGTTTTCTTGGAAAATTCGGAGACCTGTTTTCTACTTGCAACATGAGCAGTCTTTTTTGCCTGTAGAATCATTTTGCTTGGTAAAAACATCTTCTGTTTGAGGTGGGTTTATCCTTTGAGCCATAAAAACCCCCTCCAACTAACATACCCTTTGCCTTCTTAGTTATCCAGTAAGACTGGCTTAGCAATTCTTGGCTTCTATATCAAAACTTGCTTTCATTTCTATTCCTTCTTCAGATTCTACATTAAAATATTTTTTTGCTAAACATACATATCTGTGAGACCTTCCTGTCAAACCCCTTGTGTTGGGTTGATGTGGCCAGAAATGTGTATTCTATCACCATCTGTTGCAGCCGGCTGGGGTAGTGATTCCTTATCTCCATGGCACATATTATATATATTATAATGGGCCATCTTTAAGACCAAAGTCTTTAAGACTTTATCTTTTCCACAACTTATCCTCCCTCCTGGAAGATATCGTCTGCTGCTGGCCCATTAAGTCCCACTGTATGACTGATAAAAGTACATCATCCCACTGGGAGATGATCCAGCCAGGGGGAGAAGCCAAGTATTTCCTACCTAGATAAAAGCTGAGATTTTGGACAGCAAGTTACTTTCTTTCCACTGGATTCCAGAAAAGAAGCTGGACCTTTCCACATCATTCTGGACCTTCAGAGGAAAACTGCACCTTTCTACAGGACCACTGCTTCAGCTGAACATCTGCCACTGCAGGAGGACTGTAGCCACCATTTAAATGGATTGCTATCAACACCCTGACTGACTGATGGGGTGCCAGGTTGTATTCTGACTCTGTCAGGGTTAGGATTGTTCTTTGTAATACTGTATTTCTATTTTAATTTTCCTAGTAAAGAACTGTTATTCCTAATTGCCATATCTTTGCCTGAGAGCCCCTTAATTTCAAAACTGTAATAATTTGGAGAGAGGGGGTTTACATTCTCCATTTCAAAGAGAAGCTTCTGCCTTTATTGGCAGATACCTATCCTACAAACCAGAACACCCCTATCTGTCCCAACAAGCTGCCTCAGAAGCATCATCAAAGATCGCAAACACACAGCCCGGGAGCGATGTTGTAGTAGGTCTTGCATGGTGCTTTCTAGGATGGGCACTAACCGAGGTAGACTGTTTGCTAAAAGAGTCACATAGCTCTTGCTCAAAACGCTTTGAGTAGGAAGAAAAGAATGAGGAAATGGATGAGATTATTGTTAGGAATGAGTTCAGGTTCCAGGGTGGGATTGGGGTTTGTTAGTTAATAATATGTAAACTGTTAATGAGTTGTCCATTTAAAAGTCGTTGAGGAAGTTGCAGTGGGTGGGGCTATGCTTATGTGAGGACCAACTGTTAATAGGTGGGTGTCGCAGTGTGGGCAGTTTTGTCAAGGGGAGGGCTGACTGACAGTTAACTGACAGATTCAGCTGGAACCTTCTCAAAGAATGACGTTATCGGGTGAGCACACCAGCTTAAACTATGATTGGATGGCCCTCCAACCTATCAGAACAGCCAGTGAAGAAAGAGCCAATCCTAAGAGAGAGTAAGAGATGATCTAATCTGCCGAGCGGAGGGGGTATAAAAGGCTGCTCGGCTTGCCGCGTGGGAATCAGGCTTATCCTGGGTCCCCGTTCTCGGTTGTTGTTTTTAATAAACGAGTTGGTCTTTTTGAAAAGGCATAGGCCTCGTTTATAACAATTATTGCTGCCCTAAACAGGCAGAGGGAAAAGAAAGCAAGAAAAACCCTCAGAGAATGTAGCCCAATTGCCCACCATAGTAGATCAAAAAGGGAGAAAGGAAGAGAACCAATTTTGCAAGCCCCCTTACGACAAGCAGTTGGTAAGCAGGGGCCAATATATGTGAAAGTTCCATTGTCCCTTATAGAGTTAGAGCAGTGTAAAACTACTGTGGGGAAATATAAAGTGAACCCAGATAAAGTGGCAAAATTAGTAGAACAGGCTATTAACTCACAAACCCCTGACTGGATGGATTTGAACTCTATGTTAGATAGATAACTTGATCCCATTGAGAGACAAATGATCAATAAAGCCATCACAATATCAGTAGAGGGGAGCATAGCCAGTGGACTGCTTCAAGGCACTGTCACTCAGATATTCCCCCTTGAGAATCCTGGGTAGGATCCAAATATACCAGAACATACGGCAAAGCTAAAATGATATCAGTCTAGTGGAATATGGGTTAAAA
This sequence comes from Luscinia megarhynchos, assembly GCA_034336665.1. Taxonomy (NCBI): domain Eukaryota; kingdom Metazoa; phylum Chordata; class Aves; order Passeriformes; family Muscicapidae; genus Luscinia; species Luscinia megarhynchos. The sequence continues at coordinate 37,654,669 of CM067570.1, forward strand.
CATGGTGTACCTAAAGCTATAAATTGGTCAAAGCTTTATGAAGTGAGACAAAATTATGATGAAACACCTACTGATTTTTAAACAGGTTAAGAGAAACTGCTATCAAATATATGGATCTAGACCCTGAATCAGCGGGTGGTAAAGCACATCTGGTTTTGTTGTTTATTGGTCAGGCTTCAAATGATATACGAAGGAAGCTGCAAAAGATAGAGGGAGTCAGAGATATGGAGAAACTGCTAGAGGTTGCCTGGAAGGTGCTTCAAGATAGGGGTCCAACTGAAAGAGTTAAATCCCAACCTAGTAAGAAGGCAACTCAGGAAAAGTCACCCAACAAAGCTTCCCCTACAGAGAAGGACAAGTGTGCATATGTAAAAAGTGGGGACATTGGAAAAAGGACTGTCCAGCGTTAAAAGAAAAGTCCTCAGTTCCTCAGCTCCCAGTAGTACAAACCTCGAGTGGCTCAGACTCTGAGTGATGGCAACTGAGGGCCATTTCCCCAGCAGAGCCCTTGGTTATAACTAAGCTGGGGAAAGATGACACTGAGTTTTTGGAGCAGCATATTCTGTGTTAAATACCTTAGAAGGGAAATTGAGTCACAACACTGTACATGCTATTTGGGCAACTGGGGTAAGCGAAACATGGCCTTTCTTCCAAACTTTAAAATTTAAATTGGGGAAGTATTGGTAACCCATCAATTCCTCTACATGCTTAACTCCCCTAAACAATTGCTGGGGAGGGACTTGGAAGCAGAGCTTAAATTCAAAAAGGGAAAAGGTGTACAAGGGTGTTCCTGAATCTAAATTTGTCTAAGGTGCTGCTCTTTTTATACAGAAAAAAATGCAGTGAAATCCCCGCTGAAGTGGAAAATGTGGTAAAACCAATAGCATGGGCCAGTGATATCCCAGGAAGATCCAAATGGGCAGAACCAGTGAGTATTGCACTCAAACCAGGAGCCACACTGATAAGGCTGTCCTGGTGTGAAAAGACAGGTATGTGCTAGAGCAAGGCCTTTCCTCTAAACGGGGCAAATAAATCCCTCCCTCTGAATTAGCATAATTTTGGAATTAAGAGGCTCTCAGGCAAAGATATGGGGATAGTAATAACAGTTCTTTACTAGCATATATAACAACGCAAACAAAACAACAACAACTGTGAAATTAACAACAAACAGAATAGGAACCCAGAAACAGTTCTTTTGGTTCTGGACATCTTTCCTCTGTGGTGCAGTTACCATCCCAGTTGGCAGCAAATGCCAGCCAGCTCCCAGTGGACAGAGGCAGATGTGGCAACCCCACGTGGCTACAGGGGTGCTGGGGGTGTTGGCAGCTGTGTCCCAGACAGGAAAGGTGGAGGAGAGACACTGCTCATGGATCCTCGGAGTGTCGGTCCTGGTGCTCCAATAGGATGCTTGGAGATTGCAGGCTGAAACAGGAGAGCGTCCTAGCAGGGCAGGGGTGTGGTGTCCAGCAACAGAAGGGACAGCTCCCCAGCACTGGGATGGTGAGGGTGAGGGTAGCAGGAGCAGCAGCAGCAGCAGCAGCAGCAGCAGCAGTCCTCCTATTCCAAGAGTGAGCCCGTGAGCCAGTGCCTCCTCCCTTCTTTACCTGCTTCTGATCTCATGGTGTTACCCGCCTTTCCCCCCACACCACGAGAGAAACAAAAAAAAAAAAAGAAACTGAGTTTCCTTCTCCCCCTGTCACTAGCTACCAGTGCTAGGCCTCGCCATCAATACTTCTTAGCATGTTAATGGGAAAAAATCCACAGAGAGGAAAGGAAAAAAAAAAAAACCCAATAAAGGCAAAAACAATACTCTTTAAAATTAGAGAATCATAAGGGATTGGTATCTATAATTGAACAATTCCTACAACATGTTCTGTTAGTGCAATGTGAGTCCAAATTCAATACGCCCATTTTAGCTGTTAAGGAAGCAGATGGTAAGAGTTACTGATTAGTACAAGATTTAAGAGCTATCAACAAAATTACAGAGGATATACATCCAGTAGTATCCAATCCCTACATCCTTTTGACCAAACCAATGGATTAATTAGGGTGATTTACTGGTGTAGATCTGAAGGATGCCTTTTTCTGTATTCCTATACACAAAAATGGCCAAGAGCTCTTTCCTTTTGAGTGGGAAGATCCCAAGACAGGGTAGAAATGTCAACTTACCTGGAGAGTTTTACCCCAAGGTTTCAACAACAGCCCTACCGTATTTGGAAACCAGCTAGCAAAGGAATTGGAAGACTGAAAAAGACAGGAGCAAGAAGGAGTTGTTCTTCAACATGTAGATGACATCTTGATTGCAGCCAGGACCAGAGATGACTGCATACAATTCACTGTATGTTTATTAAACTTCTTGGGACTTAGTGGGTACAGAGTTTCTAAGGACAAAGCACAGATCACAAAAGAAGCAGTAGTCTATTTGGGGCTTGAAACCTTCCTTGGACACAGCTCAGCAAAGAACGGAAAGAAGCCTTCTGTTGACTCCCAGAGCAGCCCCATACTGTGAGAGAGATGCAAGCTTTCCTGGGAATGGCAGGCTGGTGTCATTTGTGGATAGCGAATTATAGACTTCTATAAAACTCCTATATGGGGCATTACAAGCAGCTGAGGGAGGGATTATCCCATGGACTGAACACACTAGAGCAGCTTTTAAACAGCTGAAACACTCACTGATGTCAGCTCCAGCAGTGGGACTGCCAGACCTAACTAAACCTTTTAAAGTTTTTACATATGAGAGATTGAATATGGCTGTGGGGGTACTAGCACAGCGTCTCGAGAACCAGGGGAGAGCTGTGGCCTCCTTTTCAAACAGCTAGACAGTGTTGCCCAAGGTTGGCCAGGGTGCCTAAAGGCCATGGCAGCTACTGTTATCTTGATCCAGGAGGCCCAAAATCTCACCCCTGGGTGACACATTGTAGTGTATGTACCCCATGCCACAGCAGCTGTACTCAAACAAAAACAGGGACATTGGCTGTCCAGCAACCGGATGCTGAAATACCAATCAATTATTGGAGCAGGATGATGTTACCTTGAAAATAACTTCTGTTAACCCTGCCATGTTTCTGTCCTCTATCTTAATTTATCATGAGCCAGAGCACGACTGCTTGCAGACAATTGAAGAGGTCTGTTCCAGCTGACCATATCTGAAATATGTGCCCATGGAGAATCCAGACTGGGAGCTTTTTACAGATGGAAGCAGCTTCATGAAAAATGGCAAAAGGATGACAGGCTATGCGGTGACCACACAGGACAAGGTGATCAAGGCAAAGGCCCTGCCAGCAGATGTGTCATCACAGAAGGCTGAACTGCTTGCACTGACAAGAGCCCTAGACCTGAGCAAAGGAAAGAAGGTAAATATATGGACTGACTCAAAATATGCATTTTGTGTTGTCCATGCCCATGGAGCCAGGTGGAAGAGGATTCTTGAATGCTCAAGGAAATCAAATCAAGCATGCTGAACAAATACTTGCCCTCTTAGAGAGCATGAAAAAACCCGCAGAAGTAGCTATGACGCATTGTAGAGGTCACCAAAAGGGAAAAACCAATCCAGAATTGGGAAATTGCTTTGCTGATAAAGCAGCAAGAAGGATTGCAGAAAAAAAGTATTCTCGCAGTAATTCCATGAAAAGAGATTGATTTGTTGGGGTACATCCCAAAATATGATCAAGCAGACCACAAACTAAGTTTCTTAAAGCTGAGATCACAGAAAGTGGATGGGACTGTTACACCAGCAAACCAGGTGGTAGTCCTACCCCTGATCCTTCAGGAGCTAGTTCAAAGAGAACATGAAACCACATATTTTGAGGTTGAAAACCTTTTGAAACATCTAAAAAAGGTAGTAATAGGAAAGGGAATGACTGATATTATACAATTAGTAGTGAGTAAATGTGGAATCTGCTGCAAAAACAACCCTGACATGAGAAAGAGTGTTGTGTTAGGAGTAATAAAGCAGGGGATCTTCCTGGAGATAATTGGCAAGTAGATTTTGTGAGTAACCATGCAAAGGTACTGGTACATACTGGTGTTAGTGGACACCTTCAGTGGATGGCCAGAAACTTGCCCCTGGCACACTAACACAGCCAAGGAAGGGGTGAAAGCTTTCCTTAATCATGTAATTCTGAGGTTTGGGGTTCCCTTGGGGATGTATGTCATCAGATAGGGGACGACACTTTTTTGCTACAGTGGTTAAAGAAGTTAGCTGGGTTTTGGAAATTACTTGGGATCTGCATGCGCCTTACAGACCCCAGGCTAGAGGTAAAATTGAATCATGTATGAATGGGACTCTCAAAACACAAGTTAGTAAAATTTGTCAGGAAAAATCCATGACATGGGTTCAGGCCTTGCCTAAAGCTTTACTGAGAATCTGCATACAACCCAGACAGAGGGATAACATCAGTCCCTATGAAATAGTGTATAGCAGACTATATCAAATCCCACATATGCCAGGTGAAAATCACATGGAAGGGAAATGTGATTTGCAGTTATTTAATGGCTTTAAGTTCCACTTTGCAGTAGCTCCAGAGTTACATCGTGCTATCCAGACCCATAGGACTGGACACACTTGCACATCCCTTCCAGCCTGGGGACTGGGTCTGTGTTAAATGGTTGGACAGTGATCCTCTGCAAGCCAAGTGGAAAGAACCATTTAGAGTCTTGCTGACTACTCTCACTGATGTCAAAGTTGCTGGCAGAGGACCCTGGATTCACTACTCCAGAATTAAGAAAGCTTCTGCTCCTGAAACAACCATAACAACAAAGACTGACGCAAATGATAATATATTTTAAATGGTTCTTCTTCTGTGTCTAATTACTAGTCTTCTTTATATGATACTTGATTGTGTAAGACACTATTCTTTTTAGATACTTATTGTTATTAGGTTTATTGTTGAGGGTTGGGGTTTGTTCTCTTACTGCCCCAGTTTAGGGAATTTTTCCCATTATTATGCTAAGGGAGTCTGCTGGGCTACACTCAGGCTCTTTGCAGAACTCTGATCTGTCGGATCCCCAGGAGGGAACCTCCACTATGTATGCCCAGGAAAGGAACAATAACGAGGGCAAGAGGGGCCCTGCCTCTAGCCAGGGAGAGGCATGGGATAACAGAGTCCATTGGACAGTGTGGGTCTGATGGCCTGGCACATCAAAGCCACAGAAACATAGAGTGCTAGTTGATACTGGTTCACAGTGCACCCTGATACCATCAGAACATGTGGGGAAAGAACCTGTTTCCCTTGTTAGGGTGATAGGGGGATCACAAGAATTGACGTTGCTGGAAGCTGAGGTGAGCCTGACAGGGAAGGGGTGGCAGAAACATCTTACTGTAACTGGCCCAGGGGCACTGCGCATTCTAGGCATAGATTTCCTCAGGAACAGCTACTACAAAGACCCAAAGGGGTTCAGGTGGGCTTTTGGAATAGCTGCTGTAGCGACAGAGAGCATTAAGGAATTGAACACCTTTCCTGGACTGTCAGAAAACCCATCTGCAGTAGGACCCGTGAAAGTGACAGAGTAACAGGTACCAATTGCCACCTTGACAGTGGACCGCCGGCAGTACCGGACAAATTGGGATGCTGTGATCTCCATCCACAAGATGATCGGTAAGCTGGAAAGTCAAGGGGTGGTCAGCAAAGCCCACTCACCCTTCAACAGCCCCATCTGGCCTGTGCACAAGCCTGATGGAGAATGGAGACTGACTGTGGACTATCGTGCCTTGAATGAAGTGACTCCACCGCTGAGCACTGCCATGCCGGACATGCTGGAACTCCAGTACTAATTGGAGTCTAAGGCAGCAAAGCGATATGCCACCAGTGACATTGCCAATGCATTTTTCTCCATTCCTTTGGCAGCAGAGTGCAGGCCTCAGTTTGCTTTCACCTGGGGTGGCGTGCAGTACACCTGGAACCGACTGCCCCAGGGGTGGAAACACAGCCCCACCATCTGCCATGGACTGATCCAGGCTGCACTGGAGAAGGGGGAGGCTCCATAACATTTGCAGTACATCAATGACATCATTGTGTGGGGGGACATGGCAATGGACGTATACGGGAAAGGAGAGATCATCCAGATTTTGCTGGGAGCCAGCTTCGCCATTAAAAAGAGCAAAGTCAAAGGACCTGCCCAACAGATCCAGTTCCTGGGAGTGAAGTGGCAACACAGACGGCACCAGATCCCCACTGAGGTCATCAATAGGATCATTGCAATGTCTCCACCAACAAGCAAGAAGGAAACAAGCTTTCCTAGGTGCCATAGGCTTTTGGAGAATGCACATCTCTGAGTACAGCCAGATTGTGAGCCCTCTCTACCTGGTCACCCGCAAGAACGATTTCCACTGGGACCCTGAACAACAGCAAGCCTTCGCCCAGATCAAGCAGGAGATTGCTCATGCGGTAGCCCTTGGCCCAGTTAGGACAGGACCAGAGGTAAAGAATGTGCTCTACTCTGCAGCTGGGAACCATGGTCTGTCCTGGAGACTTTGGCAGAAGGTGCCTGGTGAGACCCGAGGACAGCCTCTGAGATTCTGGAGCAGAAGTTACAGAGGGTCCGAAGCCAATTACACTCCCACAGAGAAGGAAATCTTGGCTGCCTATGAACGAGTTCAAGCTGCCTCAGAGGTGACTGGCACAGAAGCACAACTCCTCCTGGCACCCCAACTGCCAGTGCTGGGGTAGATGTTCAAAGGAAAAGTTCTCTCTACCCACCACACCACTGACGCCACATGGAGCAAGTGGATTGCCCTCATCATGCAGTGTGTCCGTATTGGCAACCCGAATTGCCCTGAGATCTTGGAGATAATTACAAATTGGTCAGAAGGTGAAGATTTTGGTCTCACTGATGAAGAGGACCAGAAACAAGTGACCTGGGCTGAAGAAGCTCCACCGTACAACCAAATGCCAGCAGATGAAACATGCTACACCCTTTTCACCAACAGTTCCTGCCGCATCATGGGGATGAACCGGAATTGGAAAAGTGGAAGTGGAAAGCAGCCATATGGAGCCCCACATGACAGGTTGCACAAGCTACTGAAGGAGAAGGTGGATCAAGTCAACTTGCTGAACTCAAAGCCGTTCAGTTGGCCCTGGACATTGCTGAAAGAGAGAAATGGCCAAAGCTCTACCTTTAGACTGATTCATGGATGGCAGCCAATGATCTGTGGGGTTGGCTAGAAAGGTGGAAAAACGCGGACTTGCAACGTAGAGGAAAGCCAATCTGGGCTGCTGATGAGTGGAAAGACATTGCCACTCAGGTAGAGAAGCTATCTGTCAAAGTCTGTCATGTGGATGCCCATGTTCCCAAGAGTCGGGCTAATGAAGAACACCGGCATAACAAGCAGGTAGATCAGGCTGCTCAGATAGAGGTCTCAAAGACAGACTTAGATTGGCAACACAAGGGAGAATTGTTCCTGGCTCCTCAGGTCATCAGGGCAGAGATATACCACCTATAAGTGGGCATGAGACCGAGGGGTGGATTTAACCATGGACAGCATCTCTCAGGTTATCCATGACTGTGAGACATGTGCTGCCATTAAACAAGCCAAGCGGGTCAAACTCCTCTGGTATGGTGGGCAATGATCCAAATATAAGTACAGGGAGGCCTGGTACATTGACTACATCACACTGCCTCAAACCCGCCAAGGCAAGCGCTATGTGCTGACCATGGTGGAAGCCACCACCAGATGGTTGGAGACCTACCCTGTGCCTCACGCCACTGCTCAGAACACCATCCGGGGTCTCGAGAAACAAGTCCTCTGGAGGCATGATACCTCTGAGACAATTGAGTCAGACAACAGGACTCATTTCAAAAATAGCCTTATAAGAACCTGGCCTAGAGAACATGGCATTGAGTGGGTGTACCATATTCCCTACCATGCACCAGTGGCTGGGAAAGTCGAATTGCCTGCTTAAAACCACCTTAAAGGCACTTTGTGGGGGGACTTTCAAGAACTGGGAGATTAATCTACCGAAGGCCACATGGTTAGCGAATACCTGAGGTTCCACCAACCAAGCAGGCCCTGCCCAATCTCATCCCTTGGGAACACCAGATGGAGATAAGGTTCCGGTGGTACGCTGAGAAGAATGTTAGGAAAAACTGTTTGGGTGAACTCTGCCTCCAGCAAAGACAATCCTGTTCGTTGGGTGGTTTTTGCTCAAGGACCAGGTTGCACTTGGTGAGTGATGCAAAAGGATGGAGAGACCCCATGCATACCCCAAGGAGACCTTGTTTTAAGGTGAACTATCTACAATACTGTACGTGTATCAGTAACTGCATGTATGTATATGATTTAAAAGTTTTAATTTGCTGTAGCATGTTGGCATGGGAAAAATTTGGGGTGGATAATGCTCAGGGTTGAGGTTTGTTCTTTTACTGTCCCAGCTTAAAGAATTTTTCCTGGTTACACCCAGGCTCTTTTCAGAACTCTAGACAAAGGGGTAGGTGGGAGCTGGCTTCCGGGGGACTGCTCTCTCACCAGCGAGCTCTGAGGAGGAGGATTGCCGTCTCTAGCCCACGCGGTCGGAATGCCTGGAAACCAGGTAGTCTTCTGTGAAACACTGATCTGCATCTGCTCTGCTCCAGCCTCCTACCTGTAAGACCACAGCTGACCACTAGGACTCCAACAGTGAGTGGGGAGCTGTTCTTCCACCCTGCTCCCACCTTAGACACAGCCCAGCTGCTGCCACCTCCCTTCCCTCCCTGCTCCCGTCTGCCACCTTCGCAGCTGTGCGGGCCCTACCCCGCCTTCACTACCGGGACCGAGTGCAGGCAGAGTGTGCCTGCGGCTGAAAAGAGGACTGGAACTGAGTTATGTGTATTGTTTGGTCGTTAATTTTCATAGGTGCTGTTTTTCTGTTTGTCCAGTTAGATATGTTAATAAAGAGCTGTTATTCCTAACCCCTTATCTCTGCCTGAGAGTTCCTGATTCAATAATTATAATACTCGGGAGGGAGGGGGCTTACATTCTCTGTTTCAAAGAGGAGCTTCTGCCTTTATTGGCAGACACTCGTCCTTCAAACCAGGACATTTATCATTAAGTATGCATTTACTATTATATATTTTTCTAGTGTTAGATATTCATTATTGTTACACACTTATCTGTCATTAAATACTTACTGCCAGTAAATATTTAGAATAGAGACTCAACAAGGTAGAGGCCTTGTCGAACCTCCAAAGGGGGGAAATTTTAAGTTTTAAATTTTTCTGTTCTACTTTGGTAGCTTTTAGTTTTGTATTAAGGGTTACTAGGGTCTTTTCCCAGGGTGGTGAAGACAAAACAGTCCTATTCCAGCTGGAGACTCAAGGACAATCTCTTCAAACTTCAGGCCCTAAGCATAAAGAATATGGAAAGAAGACGGTGAGCAAGCAAGTAAGCAAGCAAGGAGGATGCAACTTCATAATTTGAGGCTATTAATTGGACAGCTGAATTCTGTATGCAAATGGACTAAACTTATAAAAACGTGAGATCTGGTGACCAAGCCCTCTTTTGCTTCCATCTTGAAGCCATCTGGGCAGGGCCACAACTGTGGCACTGGTACTGCCAGGGTGCTGCCTTTGAAGGCCCCTTTATAAGTATTCACTTTATTCCTCTTAACTCTGTCTGGACTCTGTTCCAGCTCCTCTAGGCGTCACAGCCAGATGTCTTCCCAACATGGATCACTGGGAATGTGGGACACCAGGGATCTCCCCAGCATGGGTCCTCTGATGGGGGATGGAGTTGGAGCAGAGGATGAAATTCTTCCTGAAGTGGGGGACTTGCAGCGCTTCATTACCGGTGTCTCCACTGGTGCTGATTCAAGACTGAGCTGGTCCTGAAGCACTTCCCACATTCGGGACACTGGTAGGGCTTCTCCCCAGTGTGGATGCGTTGGTGCCTGATGAGGTGGGAGCTGTACCTGAAGCCCTTCTTGCAGTCCGGGCAGCGGAATGGCCTCTCATCTGTGTGAATCCGCTCATGTATGAGGAGAAGGGAGCTGGTCTGAAAACTCTTCCCACATTTGGGACACTCATAGGGCCGCTCCCCAGTGTGGATCTTCAGGTGGGAGGTGAGGTGAGAGCTCCGGCTGAAGCTCAGGCCACATTCCCCACACTCGAAGGGTCTTTCTCCGGTGTGGATGCGATGGTGGATGATCAGTCCAGGGCTGTCCCTGAAGCCCTTCCCACACTCAGGACACTCATAGGGCTTCTCTCCAGTGTGGATCATCTGGTGGCGGATCAGGCGGGACCTCCAGTTGAAGCTCTTCCCACACTCCAAGCACTTGTGGGGCTTTTTGTCATTGAGAAGCTGCTCATGGACCACCACCTCCGAGCTCTGGCTGAAGCTCTGTCCATCTTCCTGGCCCAGGCTGGCTTTTTCCTCTTCAGAGCACCCTGGTCTGGGTTTGGAGCCTCTCTTTGTACAGGATCTCCACAGCTTTTCCTCCCCACTGGATTCCTGCACTGTGGAGCTGCTCCAAACAGCCTCTTCCACAAGGTTCTGCCGTGGGGATTTGACCTCCCTGGTCTCCGTCCTCAGCTCCTTGTCTGGGGGAGGAAGGAAAAGGAGAGGATGGGATTTGCCTCCATGCCAGAGGGAAGGGCAAAGAGATCCCCCCAGTCCATCCTCGGCAGGATGGTGTTGGCAGAGGAGTTGTCCTGCAGCCAGGGGCCATGCTGGGCTGGGAGATGGAGCAGGACAGAGCAGGAAAGGGGCAGGGACTTCCTCCTCACCTGCCTGGATGTTCTGGGGTCTCTTCTTCCTCGCAGCCTCCTCCTCCATCCGGCCAAATGTTGGGAATGGGAAATTCTGGTTTGGGGGGGGAAATCAGATGTGAGAACCTTGGGTTTGAAGGTTCCCCTGCCTATGTCAATGTCTAGGAGTCAGCATTGTGTGTCCATAAAAATCTGCTCTGAAAATGCCTCCCGGGAGTTTCCCGTCTCTAGTCTATCCATTTTGGGGTTCTGCGATCTCTCCCCGTCCAGGATGCTGGGAGTCTGTGCTGGTTTTGCATGGGAGTCTGTGCTGGTTTTGCACGGAAGTCACTTAAGAGGAGAGAGAAGGAGCACAGACACACACAGAGGGTTTTTTTTTCTCTATGAGAACTTCCTCTGTGAGTTTCTGGGACCAATTGGAAACCCGATTTAAAAATTGACAGCATGGGAAACCAATTAAAAGGTTACTTTGCCTCCATGAATCACATCGGTAAAAGTGAAACTCTCTTTTGTCTTCCAGCTTGCAAAGAAGTAAGGCCAGCCAGCCTGGCTTGGCCTGGCCTGGCCCCCCTCCCCATGAGGCCTGGCTGGGCAGGGCTGGAGGAGCCACCGAGGTCCCCTTGTTTTCAACTAGAGGCCCTGATGGGCAGGGGAAAGAGAAACCTTTGATAAGATCCTAGTTTCTCCCCCCAGTGTGGCCACAGCTCAGCCAGGGCCCTGCCGCCATCTCGGAAGCAGCCGTGGGGAGGTGAAGCCCCCAGCCGCCCAGGCAGCTTGGGGAAAATTCAGCTGAGCTCTGTTCCAGCTGAGCCCCACCACACATTTGCTTGCTGGGCTCTACAGTCCCATCTAGCTTTTCCCATACTGGCACAGCTCCAACATGGCCTTGCCTGGCTCCCTTCACCTTCTGTGTGCAATTTAACCCTTTCAATGCTCGGATAAGACTGCAGACCTCCTGATCTCCCTTGAATGAGAGGAATAAAGCAGAAAGCATACTAAAGTCAGTGAAGTAAGAGCCAGGTTTCCAGATGGGAAGAGATTGAGGAGATGCCATGAAAAGACTGGCTGAAAAGAACCTTTTTGTAAGCTATGGGGTGAACTGGACTACACTGAGAATTCCTATAAATTGCGGAGAAAATACATTGGGAGGGAGTTGAAGTGTTTGAGAAAAGTATTCTTTGCCCTGAGGAAATGGGAGTCCCTTTTCTGGAGACTGGGAAGATGAACAGAGACATTTGATGAAAAAAAGAGATGAAAGAGAACTTTTGTTTTTGAACAGCTTGCCCTTAAAAGAAACACTCCATGTGTTTGACATAACCCATAACACAGCTCTGGAAAGATTGTGAAGATAGGAGAAGTTTGGTGATTTGCAGATTTTCCCGGGTGGATGCAAACTGTGAGAGTGTGGACACAAGAGAACTTTATTATTCTCTTAGAACAGAACCCCATGGCCAAAACAAGAAGGAACTCCTCTCTCTAGAGTGAACTGAAATGATTATTTAAGTGAAAGACTCACTGAAGTATGTCTGTATGTTGTTAAGAAATATGGAAGGGGGGGAAGTGATCTGGAAATCTTATTCTGAATTTCTTATTTTCTCTGTGTTATTAATAACTTTCTTCTCTATACCCTTTAAAGTTTTAGGCCTGCCTTATTTTTGCTCCTAAATCCTATCTTAAAGAGGAAATTAAGTATAGTAAAATTGGAAAACCTAAATTAAACCAAGACAGAGTCCCAAGAATCTGAAAAGCTCCCCCCTCTTCAGTCTCCCCACTTAGGGACACCAGGGGCTATGGGGGCCCCACAGTCCTTTCTCCCCTTATTCTCTGCTTTGGGGTGCAGGGGATCCAAGGAGTCCTCTCTGCCCATCTCCAGGCTGTTGAGGGTCCCGTGAATGGCGGTGCTCCCCCTCTCTGGCCTCCCCACTTTGGGGTCCTGGGGGACACAGGGCTCTGCTCCTCCATGCCACCTCTGCTAGCAGCCACCACTGGGACACCACAACATCCCACCAAGAGGCATTTTCTGCTCAGTTTTGGAGTTCTTCATTGTAAAAACATCCCACCCAAAAAAACCCAACCCAGGGACACCCCAGGATACCTGGGCCGAACTCCCCCTCCCCAGTCACCTGCGGGATGGGGGGATGGGTGACGCTCCCACAGGTGAGGGGCTGCGAATTCAGGGAGCGCTCGACCTCCTCCTTACTTCTCCATTTCCTGATCTTCCTTTGTCCCTCTCCTTCTTCTTCCTCCTCCTCTTCCATCCCTCCTCCCTAACCCCACCTCCTCCTACTTCCATCCTTTCTCAGTCTCCTTCTCCATCCCTCCTCTTCCATCCCTCCTCCATCCTAACCCCAAACTCTTTCTCCTACTTCCATCCCTTCTCGCTCTCCTCCTTCATCCCTCCTCTTCCTCCTCCCCCGGAGCAGTGACACCATCAGTGCCCCATTGCCCAAGCCCTCGCAGCCTGTGGCAGGAGCAGGGATGGAGCTGGGACAAGTTGGAATGTGCAGTTGGGGCTCTTGGCCGCTCCCACCTGCTGGGGCTGGGGGGTGCCCGGCCTGGGAAAAAGGAGAGGCAAACTGGGAAAATTGGGGGTTGCACATCCACACTGGAGCTTGCTGGGCACCCTGCGTGGGGACTTCCAGCCCTTAGGGCTCCTCTCAGGAGCCTAGAGATCCAGAGGGGATCCCATCAGTGGCATCACTTGGAGTGACTGAATTATACTGGGATCATACTGGGAACAGCTTGGACCATGCTTCAGGACACTACAATCACACTGAGAGAGACTGGGATCATACTGGCATCATACTGGGAATGAGTAGGAACCTGTGGCGGCAATTGAGACCATATTGTGGGCAAATGGGATACACTGAGAGTGACTGGGGTCATGCTGAGGGTGACCACGAGCAGCTGTGAGCAACTGGGATCATGCCACAAGCAACTGGGAGGAACAGGGAGTGACTCGTTGCATGCTGGGGGTGATTGAAAGCAACAGGGCTTATATTGGGATGAACTGGGCCCATACTGGAGACAGGCATCATACTGGATCACACTGGCAGCAACTGGGACTTCACTGACAGTGTGGCTGTGAGCACCTGGAATCACATTTGGGGTGACTGGGATTATCCTGGATGTGACTGGGACCATACTGGGAGTGACTACGAGTCCTGTTGGGATCATCCTGAGAGCTACTGAGATTGTAGTGGGTGTGAATGGATCCTGACTGGGGGTTACTAGGAGCTACTAGGCCCATGTTGGGAGGAAAATACGGACGCATTGGGAGCAACTGGAAGCAACTGGAAAGTACTGAAAACATGCTGAGGGGACTGAGACAACAACTGGAGCAACTCAGATCACACTGGGACCAACCGGGACTATACTGGGGTGACTGGAACTACACTGGGAACAGCTGGGATCAACTGGGAGTGAGTGGGAGTATACTGAGAGGGACTGGGACTATTTTAGGGACAAGTGGGATCATACTGGAAGGAACTGGGAACAACTGGAACTATTCTGGCAGAAACTGGGATCATACTGGCATCACAGTGGGTCCATGCTGGGTGAGACGGGGATCACACTGAGGGTGACTGGAATCATACTGGGATTGACTGTGAGCAATTGGAATCATGCTGAAAGCAACTGGGAAGAAGTGGCAGTGACTGGAAGCATGCTGGGGGTGACTGGGATATACTGGGAGTGACTGGGAGTTACTGGAATAAGACTGCAAGTGACTGGGATCATACTGGGACCGGCTACAATCATACTGAGATTCCAGTGAGTGTGACTGGAACCTGACTGGAGGTTACTGGGAGCTCCAAGGCCCATGCTGGGAGACAACTGCACACACACTGGGAGGAACGGGGAGCAACTGGGAATGACAGGATGCATGCCAGTGACAATTGGAATGTACTGGGAGTGACTGGGATAAAACTGGGGGCACCTGAACCACACTGAGGTAACTGGGAGTGCCTGGGAAAGATGATGAGAATGTTCAGGGCAACTGGGATATACTAGGAGTGTCTGAGACCATGCGGGTGGGGACTGGGACTACACTGGGAATCTGCTGGGGGCAACTTGGACCATGCTGGGGGCAAGTGTGAGTGACTGGGGCCCTGCTGAGGGAGGCTGGTATCATACTGGGAGTAAATGGAATTATATTAGGGACAACCGAGAAAACTGAGAACACACTGGATGAAAGTGAGAGCGACTGGGAACAACTGGAACTGTGCTAGGGGCAAATTGCATCATAATAGGGAATGACTGGGAGTGACTGGGCTCATACTGGGAGCAACAGGGATCAGCCAGGGGGTGAGGGGAAGTGATCAGGATCATACTGGGATAGACTGGGCTCATACTGGGAGTATCCACTGCCGGCACCGGGACCCCGAAGCCCTTTCCCGGCCATGCCGCCCCTCCAGCCCCAGCACCCCCGCCGGGGTCCCGGCAATGCCAGTGGTCCCCCCCTGTTGGGCTCCCCGCCTTGCCCTTCTGGGGCTCTCTCTGGGGTCCTGCTCAGGGAAGTCGCGCCTCTCTCGGAGCTCCCCAAAACCGCTGTCCCCCCACCGATCCTGCCGATCCCATGCAGTCCCCACGTGGCCCCGGCAGAGCTGGCAGGGCCTGGCCCGAGAAGCCCAACCCCCACCGTGGGGGGATCCGCATCCCCCCGCCCCCCACCGGGGCTCTGCCCGCACCCACCGGGACCCCCAGAAACACCTCCCGGGGACCCCCCGATGTCCCCCCGAGGGGCATCGGCAGCCACAAACATCTCCCCGCTCCAAAAGCCCCAAACCCAGCCCCCACCCCTCCCGGGATATTTGGGGCGAGCTCCCCCTCCCCTGCACCTGCGGGGTGGGGGGCGATGGTCCCGGGGGGCTGCGAGTTCAGGGAGCGCTGGAGCCGCGCTGCTGCTTCTCTCCTCCGCCTTCTGCTGCCGCTCCGCCTCTTCCTCCCTCCTCCTCCTCCTCTTCCTGCTCCTGCCGCCCTTCCCGATGCCACGTCCCCGTTCTCCCTCCCTCCTCCTCCTGCCCGTTCCCGAGCCCTCGCAGCCCGCGGCAGGAGCGGGGATGGAGCCGGGACAGGTCGGGATGGGCAGCGCGGGGCTGTCGGCTGCTCCCACCCGCTGTGAACCCGGCCCCGGGAAAAGGAGAGGGAAACTGGGACAACTGGGGGCTGCACAACCAAACTGGGGCTTGCTGGGCACCCTAGCTGGGCACTTCCAGCCCTTGGCCGGAGCCTGGAGATCCGGGAGGGGGCTGGCAGAGACAGGGAGTGGCATCACTGGGAGTGACTGGGCTGGGCTGGGATTGTACCGAGATCATATTGGCAGTGACTGGGGATTCTACTGGGATTGTACTGACAATAAACTGGGAGCAGCTGGGCCCCTAGTGGGGGAGGCTGCAGTCACATTGAAGGAGTCGGGGATCATACTGGGAGTGAGCAGGAGCCTGGAGGGGCAATTTAAACCTTCTTGGGTGCAAGTGGGATACACTGGGAGTGACTGGGGTCATGCTAAGGGTGTCCAGGATCAGCTATTGGCAACTGGAATCATAGTAGGAGCAACTGGGAAAAACTAGGATTGACTGGGTGCATGCTGGGAGTGACTGGAAGCCACTATGCTTATACTGGGATGAAGTGAGATCATGCTAGAGGTGACTGGAATCATACTAGCAATGCATGGACTACACTGAGGCTCACTGGGAATGGTTGTGAGCAAGTAAGATCATACTGGAAGGAGCTGGGAGTGACTGGGAATATGCTGGCAGGGACTGAGAGAGGCTGAGAGTGACTGGAACCAAAGTGAGGGTGAAAGAAAGCAACTGAAACCATGTGGGGTGTGAGCAAACCGTAAAGCTTGGCATTGCAGAAAATTCCTGGGAAGCACGGAAGAACTTAGATTACACACTATCTCAGAAGAGGAAAAATGTCCTGTTTCTTTGAAAGTTGCAGACCTTTAGAAAACTAATAAACTGTCTGGCTGACGAATTTATTACTATTGTAACTCAGACTGATAGTGCTGTAGATTAAATTAGCGTATGCAGTTTGATAACCAAGATGCCTTGGCAAGAGCAAACAGAGCAAAAGCTCTGAAGATTACAGGAAGATTGGCTGATGGGAAAGAAGATTTTACTAAGTAGAAATGTAAAGTTTGTCTGTGTAATGTTTAACTAAATGATTGCTGTAGAAAATTATCTGCCTTCCTGTAAATGGTATATACAGTAAAATCTGGATTCTGATCATGAGTCAGTAGCTCCGTCTCTCAATTGTCGATAATTGATGCATCCTTGAGAGGAGAATAACCAGCCTAGCTGGTGGCAATCAGCGAGCCCCTGGAACTCAGAAGTGTTAGTGAGAGAACCGCGTCTGGGCCCACAATCACCTGTCTGCTGTGACGTCACAGGTGAGGTGGGGGGAACTGAACTATGGGTCCAACAAGAGAGTATTTGGCTCTATGGCCTGGCCACTCTCCCTGGCCATCAGACAGAGTTACAAATGTTTCCTGTATGGAGGGCAGCTCAGCAGGCAGCTCATCCAACTGTGTAGAATCCTTTTGCCTCCACTGCAGCATCTTGACTTTTTTTTTTTTGGGGGGGGGTTGTGGGGGGAAGTGTTTTCTGTTTGGAAATTAGCATTTTTGCTTTTAATTCTGAATCCAGAGTGCTGAGAAATCCAGGTGCTGTTGCTAGAAGAATTTAGGCAGCTGGCATCTGAGCTCTTACACCGACAGCTCTGCTCCATATGGCTCAGCTTCAGCACCAGACAATTTTAACAAGTAAGGAGAACAAACAATCCATCAAGCCTAATTAATTTCTTCTTTTTTAAGGGAAACAATTTATGCCATATCAAGACACATTGTTGTTCCCAGTGACTTCTCCTCAGGAGCATTTCTTCCAGCCTGACTTGCAGCAGAAACACTGCTATGATTATCTTTGCAAACATTCAGAGTTCTGCTGGAACATATTGAATACTTCTTCATTTTGGATAGAATGCACAAATTAACCCCATGGTTCAGTGAGCAGTGGGGGCCAACTGGGGCTGTTGCAGCTCCAGCACAGCAGCTCGGGTGCTTAAAGGCAAAATGTCCTTGTAAGGGGCTCAAGCTGTGCCTGGGACGGTTCAGGTTGGATATCAGGAGGAATTTCTTCATGGAAAGCATTGGAAGGGGCTGTCCAGGGATGTGGTGGAGTTCCCATCCCTAGAAGTGTCCAAGGAAGGACTGGACGTGGCAATCAGGGCTCTGGGATGGGGACAAGGTGAGGATCAGGCACAGATTATAATTTCTCTACCCCACCAAATTGGACAATCAGGCACAATGTTTTCTCACAATCTTTCATTACTTTATAGAAGAGACTGGACTCACCTGGGACTGACACTGGCAGAGGGAATTGTACTATTTGATGAGACAATTTTAATAAAAGACATGCTTCCTCCTCCATAGGAGGAAGAAAACCACTACTAAGCAAGCTGTTCTCCAGCATACTTAAGTGTGGCAGTGTGCATACTAGGAATTTCACAGGCTTCATACCCATTTTGTTACCAAAAAAAGTGACAGAATTCCTTACCTGTAACAAATGACTGTTTTACAGGAAAGTGCCAAGTGCAGAAAGCTCTGCCTGACTTCAAATGAAAGGGCATACTTAAGTGTGTGGCCATCAATAATCAGAGCAATATCGTTTTCCTTGCCCAGTCACTCCCTCAGACTGGTACGATATTGAGTCAGAGAAGCTCTTGTCGCCTGAAGAAAAAAAAAGAAAGAGGATGTTTCTTCCTAATACAAGAAAAGTGCCTTCAAAGTAGAGCAGGGTATCTCCAGACTGTAGTATACATGCACCCAAACTGGCACAGACATGAACTAATGTGTAAACAGTATCTTATGCAGACATACTGACTTGTGTCACAAATCAGCAAAAGCTGCCTCTGCTTGCCTAGGAATGTGTCTTGTTTCAGAGCAGACTCCAGCTCTTTACCACACAGTCCTGCATGATGGATGTGCCCAAAGCAGTTGTGATAAAACCTTCCCAACTGTAGCCCAAATACATCAACTTTCCTGGGGCATACAGGTGGGAAAAGAATCAGGCCACTTTCACACAAAAGGGAAGGGTGGGGGGAAAGAGGAAAAGTTGCTTTGCAGTTCATTTTCTCTCACCCCACTCACTAATATGGTAATCAAAACAAACTCACCCTGATTCACTAGAAAAATAGCCCCAAACTGGAGGCAAACTTAGAGATTAAGTTAATGAGTGTGACAGAGAACACAATTCAGCCATTTCAGACACAGATTACTTTTTGCACCTTCTTCTATAAAATAACGACTGCATAATTCTCTGTTTCCCCAGTAAAATGTGAGGGATTTGATTTATGGCTTCATGGCATGCTTTATATACATTGTACCTGAAAATCTAACACAAAGTAGATAGATGACTGTGCTTAAAACGTTAGAGACCAGTACTGGGAAAACAAGGGTAAGTCTTCTGGGAAGAAAGCTATTTTATCTAGTTCAACACTACTGTGCAGTGACAACATTCACAGAAACTCCAAGGATGCTATAACGGATACAGTTTGGGTAATTGTCTTGGGTTGCAATATAGGATGTGGCCAGAAATGTGTATTCTATCACCATCTGTTGCAGCCGGCTGGGGTAGTGATTCCTCATCTCCGTGGCACATATGATCTGCTAATCGGCCATCTT
Source organism: Luscinia megarhynchos (assembly GCA_034336665.1). Classification (NCBI taxonomy): domain Eukaryota; kingdom Metazoa; phylum Chordata; class Aves; order Passeriformes; family Muscicapidae; genus Luscinia; species Luscinia megarhynchos. The sequence goes on from CM067570.1 coordinate 37,674,032, forward strand.
TAAGACTAAGTGGGGCAAGCACCTTTATCTTTTCCACAACCCATCCTCCCTCCAGGAAGATATCATCTGCTGCTGGCCCATTGAGTCCCACTGTATGACTGATAAAATTATGTCATCCCGCTGGCAGATGCTCCAGCCAGGGGGAGGAGCCAAGTATTTCCTACCTAGATAAAAACTTGAGATTTTGGACAGCAAGTTACTTTCTTTCCACTGGATTCCAGAGGAAAACCGGACCTGTCCACATCATCCCTGGACCTTCAGAGGAAAACTGCATCTTCTACAGGAGCATTGCTTCAACTGAACCACATCTGCCACTGCAGGAGGACTGTAGCCACCATTTAATTGGACTGCTACCAACACTGTGACTGACTGATGGGGTGTCAGATTGTATTCTGACTCTGTCAGTGGTTTGGGATTGTTCTTTGTAATATTGTATTTCTATTTTAATTTTCCTAGTAAAGAACTGTTATTCCTTATTGCCATATCTTTGTCTGAGAGCCCCTTAATTTCGAAATAATAATAATTTGGAGGGAGGGGTTTAGGTTACATTCTCCCTTTCAAAGAAAAATTTCTGCCTTTATTGGCAGACACGTGTCCTTCAAACCAGGACAGTAATGTTATCAATAATAGAATTTTATCCCAAGAGCCCCTTCCCCTGGGGTCTTGGAGTGAAATTTCTTTTCCTTTACTGCTTCCTCTCAGTCTTGCTTAAACATTTTTCTTGCTCTCAAGTGCAGAATTAACCTCTGTCCTTCTCCTGAATGCACACACAGGATTAAATGCTTCTCTGACTATGTGAAACCGAGGGAGAACTCGCTTGCCCTTACTCCCTGTCTAGCACTTGGGGCACTTCAGAGGGAACACCCTTATTTTTCACCTGACCTAAAGGAGGGTAAAGGCCAGAGCCCAACCACTCCCCCTTACAGAGATAGAGGAGAATCTGAGGGCAAGTTCAGGCGGGTTACTGAATATCCATCATCTGTTGGCAAAAGAAAAAGCCACAGGAAAACTTATAAAAGGTGGTATTTCTCATCAGCTGAGATTACTAGTCTCTCCATATCTTATTATCATGGCTATGGATATATCTTATTCATGCCCTGGTCATGGAGCTAACTCATTCTACATGTAAGATGACACAGAATTAGCAACACTGTTCATAATAGCCCAAAACACTATAAATCAAGGATTACAAATCAGGCACTTCATTTAACCAACACTTTGTAAATCTCAATATACTCCCCCATACGCAGGGCTAACTTGTAACCTAACAACTTATACAATAAAAAAGCATTAATTATTATTTCTGTTTCTTCCAACTACTTAAAGCTGCTGTGTAAAAAAAAACCAACAAAACCAAGCAAAACAACTATTGCTCCTATAGGCCAGCACTGTTAAGCCAAATAAACCAGACCCTGTTCTCACTGGGTATATAATAATGAAGACTTTTTAAGCAAGCAGGGGAACAAACATTTGGAAACCTTGGGGAACTATATCCTTCTGTGGGCAACTCATTACTGGTAACTAAAATAAAAATCCCTACTTTGATCCCTAGCTTTTACTCTGTGCTTGACATTAAGGGATAAGTTTCTTCAAGTCACATCAATACTAAATCAATCCTTTACTAGAACAAGCATGATGGAGCATGCATCAATAGTAATCCTAAGAAAGTATCTGGATAAACTACCACCTGTGGAATATCCCTGCCTTTTTTACTGAGTATCCATCAAGCCTAAATAGTAAGTTTGTCAGGGGTTCTGAGAGAAATGAATATTAGAAACAAATATAGCAAACCTTTCACTTAGCCATAATAAATTTGGTCTTCATTCCCAGCCACAGAAGCACCCAGTTGCTCTGGGGAAACCCAGAGAGATGTCTGTCAATCAAACTTTATGGTACTGGCGTATCAATTCCCACCAAATATTAAAAATATACAGCTTTACTTTAAAGTCAGAAGGTGTGAAAACTGAAAAGTCCATCTGTTTAGTAGCCCTGATCTAGTGGGTCATTCTAATAAATATGAACACTTCATAGGCCAGTAGAGGACATGTGCACATGCTTAAGTTGTCAGTTGAATCACAGTAACCTTATCAGTTTAGAGCTTTACAAGGGCTTAAAAACTCATTCATAAGACCACCAAGTGTCAGAGAACAAATTTGAAAAAAATATCAGATTTTAAAAAGTCAACTACAGAGCTCAAACTGAAAAAGCTAAGGAAATCAGGTTTTAATTTATTTTTATTCTACTTTTAGACTTTTGACACAGTGAGGGGACTTGTTCTTAAAAATATGAACAATTTTGACATAAATGCATTTAAGGGTTAAGGTTGTTACAGCCTCTGTACTTAAGTTAAATTCAAGACGTGCTATATTCCATTAAAAAAAACCTATCTCACCCGCTCTTCCTGTTTATTTTGCCATTTCCATTTTAACAAGTCGCAAATACAAGCATTCAGCAGAGCATTTACTTGCCTTAGTGCCTTAAAATAAACTTTCAGATTTTATTGTTTTCTGTATGCATAGTTTCCGTACAGAACACGAAGTAACATTATTAGTTCACCATTACAAATCTCCATAACAGACTAAATTTGTTGATAGGCAGAAAACAAAAACATCCTGAAGCAAAGTTTGTGTGGTCTTCCCTGGATTTTACGCTTCGGATCTTTAACAAACCTTGTGATAGTGTTCCTGTATATTCTCACTTCCTAAAACCTAAAGAAGAAATCTCTGCTGTGTTCGGCTTTATATTTGAATTACAATACTGACAAACATTCTGGGATTTACCAGGCTATTATTTTGTGGGTGAACACAGCAAATACTAATACTTTTCACATGATGCTTAAAGTCAACTGGAAAGTCAATGCAATCAGAATTAATCAGAAACTCTGCTGATTTCACCAAAAATAAGAGCAGACTCCTCATGCTGTAATAAGAAACATTAGGAATGTTGTACAGTTTATACAATTAGCTCTTAAGCATGTTTTTTTCTGTACACCACATGCCATTGGGTAGTGTTTCTGCTCTTGGCTTTTTTTTTGCTTTGGTCGGGTTTTTTTAGATGCAGTGCACCATACTGCCCATTCCCTCCCACCAGAGCTTTGCATACTGCAACAAGAAAAGTTGGTGCGTGAGGCAATGCAGTATCCAACAGAGAATGACAATATCAGTTACTTGGCAATAAAAACACAACTCAGAAGGACTTGCAAACACCAAATGCAGAAGACTTTAGCAGGATAACAGCCATTTCTTAAGCTTATCTCATAAAAACACTGATACCCAGAGAAGAACTACACAACTATTGCTGAGATAATCACCTCCAAATCTTTTTCCTCCCCTGCATTTTCTTGTAAAGGCTCACAAAGTCACTGAAATGACAGCAGGAGATAGAATGGAGAAAATTTTGTGCAGACACTACACTTGTGGTTTATTGTAAACAGACAGGCATCCATGGCCCCCCAAGGAAAGAGATCTCAGGAAGAGAAGTCAGTGGCTTGCAGCATCATGTAGGCCAGAAGGAATTTTTAGCTGAAGAGAGCCACTCACCCCTGGGTCTGTGATCTCTGACAGGCACATGCATAAGGCCAAAATCAGCCTTACATTCTGGCTGCCCACATTTCATGCACTCTCGGTTGGCGCATGGTGCAAATAATGTGTTTTCATGTTCCGCATTTCCATCATATTTTCACAAGATGATCATGGGTATGATCTTCATATGAGCCATTCACTGTAGAGCTGGACTCGACAATCCTTGTGGATGCTTCCATATCCCTTCTTGAAGAGTCATTCCTCCATCTCAGAAGACCTAACATGACATTCACACAACAAGCTCCAACAGTAAGAGATATTAAACATACACATTGGTTTAACTATAAGCTCAGTCAATCCAAATACTATTTGCTTCTGTAGTTTTCTAGGAAGTACTGCTAGCTACAGCAGTTTAAAGGGTCCTCCAAGTTAACTTCTTCCATCATCCTGTAATTAATTTCCAAACCACTAGTTCTGATATAATTGAGGTTATATAAATTACACAATCTGCTAACTCACTAGAGTGCACTGAAGTGCCAGCTCAGTTTGTTTTACCAATCCAAGAATTTACTTTTTACAGCTGCTGTTTTCTTTGCCATCTGTGGATAATCTGAATCATCAGATTTAATAATTCTTTCACTGTGCTGAAAAAAGTGGTTTTAATCAAAATACCAGCCAAATCCCCTTCCCCCACTGTTAAATGAAAAATATTCCAAGGACAACTGAAGAATTAAGCAAGGAAACCACTGCATAACCTCAATCTAGAAAACACTGGCCAATCCTACTTCATAGAAAATTTTCCACTGTATCTTAATTGCAACCTTGTAGTTAGCCGGACAGCCGTTCGGAAGATCTCGCGCTGTCACGAGGAGTTAGGGCTCCTCCTTCTCCATGACGTTGCTGAATTACGTGGGCACACCACGTGTATATAAAGTGGGTGCCCACCGGAAATAAACGCATTTCACCGTTCATCATATTGGTGTCACGCGTGATCTGTCCGGCAAGGTAAAAGTACCACCGTGGCGGCAAGGTAGAAAGTACCGCCGTGTCCGGAAGGGTTAAGGTACCGCCGTGGTCTCCCTCTAAACCAGGTCGCACTTGCCTGCCTCACGCCCGCAGGCAACAAAGTGGTGCCGAAACCCGGGAAGCGGGAGTCGAGGCATAGAAGGCAACAAAGTGACGCCGAAACCTGGTCCGCTCCTCGGCACACGGGTCTGAGCAGTGGGCGACGGGAAGCACGCTGGAAGAGGAGACAACTGAAGCTGCGGGACTGACTTCGGTGGGGAGGACGCTCCCAGTACCGCCAGGATGGAACATCTCGAGCAGGTAGTTTCAGAAGTGCGCGCGCAGTGGGGAATTCACTGTAAAGTGAGTGATTTTAATACTGCTATTAGGCGGTTGTTAATGTTAAATGCTATTGATCGCCCCGTCGACATTCTGCATCCAGAATGTTGGGGGAAATGTACCTCCGCTCTTGCCGACGATGTCATTGCATCTGGCTCGAGCAAATGCCTCAAAAGCTGGGGCAAAGTTAAGAAAGCTTTGCAGAAGGCTCTCGAGGAGCAGGAAACTTGGAAAGCGGCTCAGCAATGTTTAAGAGCCATTCCTAAACTGGGGGTGGGAGCAGCGACTCAGACCGGTGTCTGCGATGATTTTACGGATTCTAACCCATTGTCAAGCACTAACACCTCTTCGCTATCATGGTCCCTATCTCCAACCCCGACCTCCGGTTCTAACTCTAACCTCGAACCACGTCCCCAACGCGATAGTTTCTCTTTTTGTATTGACGGTGCCAGTGATACAAGTAATAATCAAATAGAAATAACGCCACCACCCTATGCTCCACAACACGGCGCCGAGGGCAAAGACGAAGGGCGGGGCCACCACCCAATTCCCGCCACAGACATGCACGGTTCAGACCAGGGGGAGGGACGCGCGGTTTCTGGCTGGGAGGGAACACCTGCAACCAATCAGAGAGCTAAGAAATCCCTAGAAAAGGGGCGGAACAAGGCAGGCACAGTCACCACCCACCAAAAGTCCAGGGGGCGGAATCCAACCAAAAGGCACAGTCTGCCGGAAGTCCCTGACCATTCCACTTCCTCTCCATCGGACAGTGAGGTCGAGGCAGGCCTAAGGCCTAGCCAGGACGGGTGGCACAGGCAGTCTGTATACAGACAGCGATGCCCTTCTTGTACCAAGCCCAGCTCTGATTCTGATTCAGATGCAAGTTTTATGCCGGCAACCTTTGCCGAGTTTACAAGTCAAACCTCCGGGCATGCAAACAAAAAGGGCTCCACAAAATCTATGCCTCTTACGGATTGGAAAAAAGTCCAATCAGCGCTCGCTGACCTACCCGAAACAGCAGCGCGAATCTTCCCAGTAAGGAGACTTGAAAATACACTGCCAACGTATTCCCCGGTCAATCCCAAAGATGTGCAGGCCATCGCAAAAGCTATTGCTGAGAAGGGAATTAATTATGCAACGGTCTCTACTTTAATAGATGGTCTCTTTGGCAATGACGACATGCTCCCTTTTGATATTAAACAAACTTGTCGCATGATTTTTGACGGAGTAGGCATGATTGTATTTAAACAAGAGTGGGAGGACAATTTAGAAAAAATCCTTGCCAAAGTTACCGGAGATCAGCACCCATTGCGCAATTCCAGCCTGCAGCGTTTAATGGGTTGAGACCCAGGCATGATCAGTCCCCAGGCGCAAGCGCAAGGCTTAAGAGCCTCTGAGGTCGCTGCCACCACTCGTGCTGCGAGAGAAGCCATTCGCACAGCATGCCGTGTAGTTGCTAAACCCTCTCCATGGACCACCATCAGGCAGGCCGAGAGTGAGCGTTTCACCGCTTTTGTCGATCGCCTCCAAGTAGCCATAGATGCTTCTGACTTGCCATCGGAAGCAAAAGGGTCAGTGTTAGAGGGTTGCATAAGACAGCAATGCAATCAGGCCACCAAAGAACTGCTGCGATCACTGCCTCCTGGCGCCAGCATCGCAACTATCATCAAACATGTAGTAAAGGAGGAAAACCTGGCCCCAGTCCAAGCCGCAGTTGGCGCCGCTATGGCTCCACTACCAGCAGCGGTTGGCGCAGCAGTGGCAGAAGTAATGGCCATCCACAACCGCAACACCTACAGCCTCCCACCACCCGCAAACTATTCGTTATCAAGGCCCAAAGGACCTTGTTGGATTTGTGGAAAGAGAGGCCATGTCGCTCGGGATTGCATTCATAAGAAGCAGGGAAACAGGTGGGAGAGGGGGCAATCGGGCCGCATGCGACCCTCTCCCCGTTGGGACAGCCCGCGGCCCAATTATGTTACTCCTTCAGAGGCGGAGCACCTTCCAATCCCACTACCCCCCAGGGAGATGACCAATTTCACAGCCCAAGTCCTGCCCAACATCCCGACTCACACGCTGCCTCCACCAGCACCAGCTGCACACACGGTGACACAAACCATGCAAGCGCAAAATACAGCACAGGTGACCTCCGACACAGCGGCATCCCCCGGGTGGCCCTGGCAATAAACTGTGATTCATTACGCCCTCCAGAGGTTTGGGGAGTCTGCCGGCTGGCAAGCCAACCAGACGTCTGCTTTGTCACACTGCTCTTTACAATAGATACAGGGTCCGACATCACAGTCATTCCAGATACACGTTGGCGTCCGAGTTGGCAACTGCAAGACGCCGCAGCAGTGGTTGGAGTGGGGGGAGTACAACGTGCCCGAAAAAGCGTCGACCCAGTATCAATCACCGTGTACTCCCCGGATGGGGTCGAGAAACCTGTCAACGTGCACGTATATGTCCTCACCAACACTCCACCGCTTCTAGGGCGAGATGCTCAAGCCTTGCTGGGAATGAGGGTGACAAATTTACCCTCAGGGCCACTCCGGCGTACCCGTCGTTCCCAATTAAGTTAACTTGGAAGTCATCAGACCCGGTGTACGTCGAACAGTGGCCCATCCCTGAGCCTCGAAGATCCGCTCTCCTCCAACTTGTCGAGCGCGAATTGCAAAAAGGACACATCGAGCCCTCAGTTTCCCCATGGAACACACCAGTGTTCGTCATCCCCAAGCGCAGTGGCAAAGGCTTTCGTTTGCTGCACGACCTCCGAGCCGTCAACAAAAAGATCCAGCCAATGGGACCAGTGCAGATCAAGCTCCCCAGCAACTCCTTTATACCCACAGACCAACTTTGTACCGTGGTTGATATTAAAGACTGCTTCTTTTCAATCCCGTTACACGAACAGGACAAAGAACGGTTTGCTTTCTCCATCACCTTTCCTAATGGACAACAACCTAGCCTCCGATTTCAATGGAAGGTTTTGCCGCAGGGCATGATCAACTCTCCCACAATCTGCCAAATTGTTGTCAGCAAAGCCCTGGCTCCAGTTCGATTTAAGAACCCTGCAGCAACGATCATCCAGTACATGGATGACATCCTGATCACCGCCTCCACGCCGAGCCAAGTAGATGCCATCACAGCAGAGGTCTCGTGCGCCCTGAAAAACAACGGCTTCGAAATAGCAGAAGCAAAGATAAAGAAAGGCCCTTCAGTTACCTTCTTGGGCGTGAAAATCAACAGCTCGTACGTGTCACCTCCTGCGATCAAAATCCGGCGCGATGTCCAAACACTTCACGACGTCCAGCAATTGGTAGGATCCCTACAGTGGCTGCGAAACACTACTCTCATCCCTCCAGAGGTTATGTCTCCCTTATATGACCTCCTGAAAGGAAAACACCCGTGGGAGTCCAAAAGCACCTCCAAAGAAGCCGCCCACTCGCTCGATTTTATCGAACGGCAATTGACAGCAGCTGTACTCGCCAGATGGAATCCCAACCTACCTCTGGACCTGTACGTACATTTTACAAAGGAGGGAGGAGTTGGTGCGTTAGCCCAAGGACCACCTGAATCAGCCAAACCAGTACAATGGGTGGTTCTCGGAAGATCTCAACGAGCCTTTTCTCCCGGTGTCGAGTGCCTTGGCAATGTAATTATGAAAGGAAGAAAGCTCGCCTTGAATCACCTAGGCTCTGAGCCTGCAAAAATATACCTTCCTTTCCGGAAACAGATCCCTTCCGCATCAGTGGCACTCTCAGAACATCTCGCATTAGCTCTGTTCGGATTCGGAGGAGAACTTTGCTATGCCGCCAAGCCTCCGTGGACTCAACTGCTTGCTGCAGTGGACATCAACCTTCCGCCAAAAGTTTTAGACCGACCTTCACCCGGCCCAACCGTGTTTACAGATGCATCCTCAACAACTTCTACAGCTGCAGTTGTGTGGCAAAATCAAGGCAAATGGCAGTGTGTAAAAATGAAAGATCAGTCTCTGTCAGTCCAACTGTTAGAAGCATCCGCAATAGTGCTGGCTTGCAATCTGTTCCCAACTGACCATCTTAACATTGTCACTGACTCCATGTTTGCAGCAAAGCTCTGTCAAGCAATGTCTCACCCTGGCGTCTCCATCTCACCAGCAGCTCTCATGATCGAGGAAGCACTGCACTCACGACAAGGTACTGTGACAGTCATTCATATCAACAGCCACAGTCCCATAAAAGGATATTTCCAGCTGGGAAATGACAAGGCCGATGCTGCAGCCAAAAACTTGTGGACTTTGCAAAGTGCGCGACAGTTACATGAGTCCCTTCATATAGGAGCCAAAGCACTTGCCAAACAGTGTGACATCTCCATGTCTGATGCCAAGCACATCGTGGCCACTTGCCCCTACTGCCAAAAATCCCCGTTATGGTCCAGTGGTGTCAACCCCAGAGGCCTAAAAGCCTCGGAAATCTGGCAGACGGACTTCACACTGTGTCAGCTATTAAAACCTAGAGCGTGGCTCGCTGTCATGGTAGATACATTCAGCGGTGTCATCATCGGGACTCAACACGCAAAAGCAAACTCCAAAGCCACAGTCCAGCACTGGTTGTCAGCTATGGCTTGGCTCGGTATCCCCAAGCAAATTAAAACAGACAATGGGACTCACTTCATTTCCAAAGCAGCCCAAGAGTTTGCCACCAAATGGGGCATTGTCTTAAAGCAAGGAATACCGTATAACAGTACCGGACAAGCCATCATGGAGAGAGCCAACCAAACCCTGAAATCAAAAATAGAGACCCTGGCAAGAGCCGAAGGGTTCCTTGGAGCCATTCCTCCGTTGGAACAGCCACGACTGCTCGCAACTGCCATGCTAGCCCTAAATCAATTTCCCAGAGGGGATCAAGGCAAAACTCCTTCCCAAAAACATTGGGCGGTAGAAGCCGTCCAGGAAGGCCCCCCAGTCAGCATAAAAAATGAGCTAGGAGAGTGGGAGACAGGGTGGAAGCTAGTAGTAACGGGCAGAGGGTACGCAGCAGTGAAGAAAGACAATGACATTAAGTGGTGTCCCTTGAAATCAATAAAGCCTGTTTTGCCCAACAAAAATTAACAAACATTTTGAGTATTTTTCCCACAGGTCCCCTGTCGCAGGTCATCAGTCAAGCCTTCAACTCTGCTTCTGTGCCTCTGTATCCTAGTAACACTGATCCACCTCAGCACCGGCCATCACCCTTACCAGCCCCACGTCTGGACGTTCCGGAACTTCATCACCGGCGCCATCATAGGCCAAACCGAAACCAACACCCTTGGATTGCCCCTATAATTTCTACCCTGTTAGGACCTGTTGTTGTTATAATGTTTGCCCTTGTATTCGGACCTTGTTTACTTAACAAAATTACGCAGTTTGTTAAAGCCCATTTAAGTACAATAGATATTATGCTTTTACAGCACAGACAGTTAACTTAAGCAACCTGTAAGCCAGTTTTATTTACTAACAAGTTCGTTTGCATAATACTAACAAATCGTTTACCCAGTTCAAAATGTTATGTTCAAATTTAATTGTTCATGGAGAGGGGGGAAATGTAGTTAGCCAGACCACCGTTCGGAAGATCTCGCGCTGTCACGAGGAGTTAGGGCTCCTCCTTCTCCATGACGTTGCTGAATTATGTGGGCACACCGCGTGTATATAAAGTGGGTGCCCACCGGAAATAAACGCATTTCACCGTTCATCATATTGGTGTCACGCGTGATCTGTCCGGCAAGGTAAAAGTACCGCCGTGGCGGCAAGGTAGAAAGTACCGCCATGTCCGGAAGGGTTAAGGTACCGCCGTGGTCTCCCTCTAAACCAGGTCGCACTTGCCTGCCTCATGCCCGCAGGCAACAAACCTAGAACCTTCACCATTTCAGGTGGAATCTTTGACTTCAATCTGCCCGGCTGCTGTGCCAGAGAGATCTGTAAAGACATCTGGCAGAAACAAATTTACAGGAGAATAGGAATAATCAACATAAAGGCAAGAAAAACTAATGTTTAAACCAAAGCTGCAAAACATAATAGAACTATTTAAAGCAACACCCTTTGGGCAGAAGAGTCACTGGAAGTGCTTTTCACAATAAACAGCAGATATGCAAGAGCTAACCTTCAAACCTGTCTTGAAACTTAGAAAGAAACACCACTTTCGGAATGGATTCTCACTTTTGCCAATCTTCCAAGTCTGGTACCAAACTTGAGTAGGTCAGCAAACTACTTCAATTTCTGAAAGCAAACAGGCAACTTCTGAAGACCTAGTTACAAGAAGGGTGCAAAGCATATGGCCACAAAGCCTAGTAAAGATTATGTTTATGGCAGTAGTCCAGCTACAGGACTTGTTGTCATGTTCCTCTGTTCCCTCTCTTTAGTGATTCCTACAATTGATCAGTCTTCAGTTGGTTTTTAATTGCTTCTGTGTACTCTAAGAATTTAGCTGGGGATGGAAATACCAATTCAAACACAGTTGTGTTTTCTAGGTGAAAAGCTTACACAAACTGATACAAAAGTCAGGTTTAAGGACCATAAAATGGATGTCAAAACATCAGTAGGATTAAAAATACTTAGTTACTAACATTGGAATATGCATGGCGTGATACAATCAACTCTACAACAACATGGACCTCCATGTTCAACTCACAAAAATTTTCAGAGAAGTATTTGCACACTTTCAACTATAAGGAAAATATTAAGAGTATCCACAAAACCACTCTGGCTTTCTTCTACTCTTAAAACCATATTACAATGCTAAAAAGAAACAAAAAAACAAAAAACAAAACAAATTTGACAGCAGTACTTGATACACAGTGCAACAGATGAGGCAGCACATGAGGAACAGAGCAGGCTGCATTCCTGAAAAAACATCATCTGTAAGGTCCTTGTAACGCGAGAAGTAGAAATATTAGCAGGGAGGTTGTTTTGTTTACTAATTCACTGAAAACTCCACTTTGGAGAGATGACCCTGAAAATCATGTATTTCTAAAGCCCAATTGTAAGAGTTCATCCCTTCCTCACCTTTACAGAACAAGAGCATATAAGGACATTGTAGCTGAGAGCCAGGCAAACCTTCAAAAGCCAAAGATTAACTATGAATCCTTCACTAGTTCACATTGCAAAAGAAATGGTAACAATATCTCCCAGTTTGGATGAAACCTGAGTACTTTCACAATACAGGATCCACTTCAAATTCAACCTGTACACACAAAACCATTTAGCAAATGGATCATAGAAGATCAAATCCCAGCTGCATACCTTCAATTTACTCTTTCAAGTAGGATCTAAACTAAGAGAAAAACTAAGATGCAGGCCCTTCTATAGCTGTTGCTCAGTATTACTGCAGTGCTCAGCCTGTGTCACTTGCTGATTTAGATACATAAGGCACACAGAATGGCTGCTCTGATGACAGCCCACAGCCATTCCTAAAACATGTCTATCGAATGACTGTCACTGATCTGACAAGGCAGATCTTGCTTATAACACCATGATTCTACTTGATGAATATGATCTACCTTGCCAAGAAAAACATCATATGGAGGGCCCAGATATATTAGATGGGTTCAGTCAAGTAATTTTCATAGCTTTGAATTTAACTTCAGCCTTCAGTTAGGTAAGTAATTTAAAATGTCTCAATACAAAGAGTCCTTAATCTGCATAGCAAATCTCAGGTTACCATATATTCAGGCCAAATCTTGCCTTCAGATATAAGATAAACAGATCATACCAGAATTTTTGTATCCAGGGCTGAAAACCCAGGTGAATACACCCATTAAGAGCTGTAACAAGTGCTACAGAGAACGATTCAAGGATGTTTCCAGTTCTGCAACAAACTTATTATGCAGGAGCCAAGAAACTTGGTTAAATAGGAAAAAAAAAAACAAAACAAACCACCCTGAACAAATATCTGTCCTGTCATCTGTACAGCTATCTCCAAGAGTGTTCTACATAGTTTAAAAAGAAAAATGAAACAGATCTTTTCACAAACTTCATCTGATCACAGAAAAACTATCTCCAAAAGTCAGTCAGATATACCATCTCAAACACATATGCTATTGCAAACGACTGCAGGTATTTTTAAGTACCTCCAAGATCAGTTCAAGATCATGGTAAGGAGGAGCATCAAAGAGCTGACTATTCAAAATGTACATGGTTAAGTACCCAAGCAAACTTAATGGACTGTGTCAGGTGGCTGCACACTAAACTTCAGGCTCTCAGTGAAGAAAAGCAGCACCTATAATATGGAATATATATTAAGTCTCCCATGCAACTCCAGATCTAGAGAGGCTTTGGGGCGCAGGGGAGAAGGAGGGATGAATATGGTGCAAAGAGAGGCTTTTGCCAAATTAAGAAGTGAAGTCGATTTGTTTAAGACTTCACTAACTAGAAATCTCCCACCTTGCAGATTAAATAACATGGCAGTGTGTGCTGCCAGAAGTGGTCATCCTCGTTATCTTAGTCTCTAAAATAAAACCTGGAATTTTCTGCAGCATTACTTTTTCCTCACACTTAAGAGAGAAATGCTGATTATAGAAGTAACATCTTAAAAATGCCAGTCTTCACTGTAATCTTGACTAAAATACTGATTCATTAAAAAGAAAAAAAAAATCAAGAGAAGTGACAAAAGTGTCAGCATTCTCAGACCAAAGGACTGACATCCTAAGTAGTTATCCAGTGAAATATAGTTGCCAAAGGCACCATCTTGAAAGCCATCAGTCTTTTGCAATCCTTCTTGGAGTTCCAAGAGGGCAAAGCTGGCAGCATAAGAAACAATTGTAGGAACAACTGCAATCAAAAGGACAATTCATCAAATGGTCTTCAAATGCTATGAAAAACAATACCACATTTGTTCAGTTTGACATTTTTAAATATTTCTAAGTTTAGCAAGAAGCATGTGTATCCTGGGATGACCAAGAATTTCAAATATTATAACTATAACCCTGTTCTCTTCACACTAAGAACGGCATTTACTTATTTACTCCAGAAATGCTCTGTGTAGGTGACTCTGTCTAATGCTTTCAGTATATGTTAGATATTTGACCACAGAACAGTTTATGGTGCACATTAGAATAGTTTATATCTCATACCACAGAAAGGGCAAAGAAATGCGTGTTCTGGACACCAAAACATTCTGCAAACAAAGCAGAAGACTGCCCTTGTTTATACCTTCAGAAAGTTATGTTTCTATGAAGTAATTTCTCAGAGATAAAAGCCCACTTCTCAATCTGATGGATAAACCTTCAGGTCAAGGAGACACCACAACCTTCTGCTTTAGATCATGAAGATACAGGATTCTTTGTTATACCATCTGAACCACAGGCTTCCTTGTTGCTCTATTTTAAGCTGTCAGTACATGTCAATACCTCCAAACAGCTGAGAATTCAGCCAAGAAAAAAACATTGGTATGTGGACATACAAGTCAGTCTATAATTTACCGCCCCCCTATCTCCCCAAAAGAGGATATTTTCTCCTTACAGGAAATCACAGGATGTTTTGGCTTGGAAGACCATCTAGTTCCAGCCCCAGCCCTAGACTAGGTTGCACAGTGTTCCATCCAGCCTGCCTTTGAACACTTCCAGGCATGGGGAACCCACAATTTCCCTAGGCAACCTGTTTCAGCATTTCATCATCCTCACAGTAAGGAATTTTTTCTTAACATGTAATCTAAGCCTACTCTCTTACAGTTTGAAGTCATTCCCCCTTCTCCTGTCACTATATGCTCCTGTAAACAGTCCCTCTCCAACTTTCTTGCAAGCTCCTCTCTTCAGGTACAGGAAGGCAACAGGAAGGCAATTAGGTCACTCCTAGGCCTTCAGGTAGAATGCTTTAAAGATTCAGATCTCTTCTACAGATGCTGGCTTTTCCATATATTTATACCTCTATCTGTGTATGGGGTTTTTAATTACACAAAGTGTGCATGTATTATAGCTATTATACCACCTTGGTATATTATACCACCTGACACATCCTGACACAGTGAGATTAGAAATTTCCTGAGACAAAGAATGGCCAACCAGTGCAGCCAGGACTACATTAAAGGAGTTTGATTATTGCTAGCAAGAAAGGAATACATGTTTATTCATGTATAAAAGACTGGACACTAGTCACAATGATACACAGATGAGATGATGAAACTCATCTCCTCTCCAGAAGAATGCTATACATAAGGAAGGCATAATATTGAGTAGATTGATTTGTACAAAACAGGATTGCCTCAAGACGATTTTCTTGTGATGCAGTACCTTTCCAGCAGAGACATATGCATCTGTCAAAACTAGTGTTCGCTATGACAAAATAATTTCATATTTTCAAATCACATTACATGTGTAGTGTGTGAAGAGAGGAAGTTTTGTTTTTACTCTTTCATGTAAGGTAGCATCAATTTGTAAGACATCAAAATAAAGCTGGAAGGACAGAATTTCCCTCTCTAAAGACTAATAAAATTTAAATAGGGTTAGAGAAAGCTATTGCTTCAATTATTTGTAGTCTTCCACTCTTAATTTCCTCTCCAAAATCCCCCTCCTAAAAAAAAAATAAACCCGCTATTAGCATCTGTGCAGTTAATAGTCCAGTTGAATTGTAGTGTAAGTAACAGAGGCCATACTGCTGTCAGAGTTCATAGCCAAAGTTATTCTCGCACTTACGTAAAAGGAAACTGCTTTGAGAACTAAGCCAAACAGCAAACTATAAATTCTAGGTAGTCAAGACAGTCCCACGCAAACACAGGCCAACCTGTTATATTAGTCCTCCTTTAAAGTGCTCGTGTACTATCAAATCTGTTTCTCCAAGTGAAGCCGAGAAATTTCCAGAGGCACTGATAAGGACAAGCAAGCTCTGTAATAAAACTGACTTTTAAGAAGCCAGATTGCTTAAAGCCCTTGTTTTGATTTAGAAACATTACACATATGAGAGAACTCGCAGCTCCTGAAATACCCTTTGAGATTTTACTTCTACCCTGACAGCATGACAAGCATCAGAAGTTACTCACACTCCTTGGAATATGTACTTTTCCCCTTTTATCCAGAGCTGACTAGGCAATAAAATAACATACAAAGGGGTTTCCAGAAGGATCTCATAGAAGCTGTGCTCCCACGACCTTACCTATTCCCCAACAGCCTCTCAAAAACGGAGAACAGGTACATTCATCAATTCTTTCAATCCAACTGGGATCGCTTTGACTCCTTGAAGAGTTTGGTCAGGCTTCCTGCCCTTTGGCCGCTGCTCAGTGGTAGGCAAAGTGCAACAGTCTATCCTGGACACTTCATTCCTGGCCTTGATCCCATCTATGCCCTCTCAGGACTTCGAATGAAGCAAAGCCAGCAAGCAGACAGCAAGGCAGCATTCTTCTGCTTGGGTTGGCCCCTTTGGCAAGCAACTGGAAAGAGGCACTTGAGCCTGACCATGCTTCTGTTTAAGACAAAACAGCATCTAAATTGTCCTGCTAGGGCAGATGAAGGATATGGAACACACTGAACAAGGAAAACACTGCATGTGCACTGAAGGACAGGTGTGTGGACACTCCCACACCTGGGAAACACAGACTGTCAGAGGAAGAAGCAGAGATCGAAAAGCAGGAACAGCAAGGGTATAAGAAAACTGGATTTTTCCTCAAGTCCCAAAACTAAAAGTAAGAGCTCTATACTACTGCATCCAAGCAGAGGACAGTAGCAGGACTAAAAGTGCTAACCTTAGACTACATTTTTTTAAACTCATAAATTACAGTGCTAAAATATAGGCACATGTCAGGGAGGGAGGAAACACTATTGGGTTACACAAGCAAGATGCTAGGAAACATTCCTGCTAGATCATAGAGATCTTCACTATCTAAACACTTCTAGATGTGTAGGATCAAATAACTCTCATTTAACAACTGAAGGAAATTAATAGGAGAGCTATCCAAAACACAAGCACTGTCACCACACATAAATGATGAAAACTAAAGAACTTAGTGTTATAATATCAGAATACCAGAAATCTATATATTTGCTCAGCTGATACAAGACCCATAACCAAATTGTCTACAAGGCTTTAGATCATGAAACGGGAATATCCAAATGGTTTTATGCATGCCACTCTGTTTAATCTACTTATTAGTTTACTATTACTCATTGAAACAGTATGAATATTACATAATCTTAAGATCATGTAACAATTGGTTTCAGCAATTTAATACTTTTGGTATAAAACAAAATCCATAGAAGCCTTCTCCTAGCCAAGTAAAAAAATCTTTACTTGAGGCAATGAATTCTAACAAGAATCAGAAATACCGAAAATAAGCAGTTTTTCAGCAAGATCTCTGAAACTGAGAGATGCTGGGCCCCCATTTATCCCAGCCTCTCAATTATCCAGATACTGCATTCCTCCCAAAGCCTATTCCATTGACTGACAAGATGAGCATGTTCGCTTATTAAAAAAATTCTGTGCAAATGCATTATTTCAAAAGACAGCACCATAAAGATTTTCAAAGCTCCAGTGCCATTGCAGAGAACCACACAGTTAAGGTAACAATATGCACAACTCCCAGACCAAGACACTTATTCTTACATCACACAGGCTGCCTTTCTGACTATGTAAACTGAAATACCATATGGGAAAGAGGGATTTAGCCATAATGAATTTGGATATTGAAATCAGTTAGGGCAGGACACCATCTTTTGGAAGACACTAGCAGAGTTGAACAACAAAGGGTATATCTTTAAACAATATGCAGCAGTAATTATCCTGGGCTTGCCCAGTGGTTTTCTTTGCTACAAACACATCTGTACTTTGCTGCTTTGAGCTTACTTCAGGCCTTAGTTAACCTTTGCTCATAAAGCATGATATGTTCCAAAAATGCTTAACAGGAAAGAGTATTGTAACCAGCCAACTGCACATGTGAACTCAAACTCAAGATTATTGAAACTGCACTCTGAGGCAGCAGACGTGGTCTTAAAACTGCATTGGAGTTTTTACAGCAGACTGCATTCAATGTCTTATTCAATGTCTTATTAGGATTAAAAAAATCTCATACACACAAACTACCAACCAAGCAAAAAAACTGACAAAACCCGACACCAAACACTTTTCTTCCTATTTTAGTCCATGCTATTTAGTTGCTTAGTTCTTAAAATATGCAGTTTACGGTACTTCATATTAACACCAGGCATCTGTTGAGCACACATATGTAACAAGCTTCCCTACATTAAAAAAAACCAAACTTATCACAACAATAATGACAGTATGTAAACTAATAGTCAAAACCCAAGTAAGAAACCAGGCAATTTAGCACAGGCTTCTGTGATGAAAACTACAGGCACTCCAGGACGTCATGTTCACTGATTTAGACAATGCACAGCAGTTAGGTCAGTGGACAGGCAAGGTGACTAATTCCAAGTGCAGAGATTAAGGCAGTCTAAGTAAGAGTGTTTTGTCTCTTACAAAATTAAAAAATATGCTAGATGCATGCTTAGTCCTACATGACTAATTTATTTTGAATAATATTAAGTTAGAGATTTTCCTCTAGGTGACCACAAGAAGTTACACTGAAGATCTGTGCGCATGGGAGGTAACTTTACCATAGTCCTGTACAGGAACAACTTTTTACTGCCCTCAGCACAGTACCCTAGCACACAGTAAATTGACAAATAACAATCATTCCTTCATGGCAAACATATTTTCTAACACCCACTGCCAGATTATCTCTCTGATTTGCAGATTTCCTTACTAAAGTTTCATGTGGCTCCTGGATGCCGGACAAGTGTGAATCAAATGATCTGTCACCAGATCTACTTTATTTGCAAGCTCAAGTAGCTAAATAATTTCTGTTTTTTAAGAAGCTTCACATGTTTCCCACATACAAAAAAAAAAAAACCCACCCAACAAACTAAACAACCATATCTGCTGCCTTCTCTTCCTCCAAAACCATCACACTGGATTTCTCCACTGTCCTTACTGAACTTCTCAAAAACACTCTGTCTACCTGGATTAAAGATTTCAATAAAATTGCTAATATCACTTAGTGAACCACAAAGAAAAGTAAGCTTCTTGCAGCTACTCTATACTTTGCCAGACTCCCACAAGTAACCCATTTTATCCCTTCCCCTTGTAAGACACTTGCTTATTCCTTGTAGCTTTAAAAGCAACAAAACATTAAAATTTACATGTACTTGTTGGCAATTGCCACTGTTAGGAATGATTGCATGGCAAAATACATCCAGAGTCCATAGGGCAGCCCATACATAGATGTGGGTTTTGTTTGACTTGAAATTCTCTATAATGTATTATAAACTAGGTCTCTACACCACCATATCCAATAAGTATAATTTACAAGTCATCTCTACGTTAAAACTGACAAAGTTTTAGTTGGGCTGATCCTAGTCCTTACAACTTAAATGTTCTATTCTCATATACAGGTGGTGCAAACAGACATTTTCTGGACATCCACAGGCACCCCAGGAAGCAAGAGTACCTCTACTGCACCACTCAGGTCTTACTGCTTCTAGTTCTAGAAAGAACTGGAAACAAATCTTATTTTCGTGGCATGAACTGTTTCCACTCAACTGAGAAGCTGGACACAACACCTGATTTGCTTTCATCATGACAGCTTCCTGCATTTTTACTTTTTAAGATAAGAATATAAAGAAAGCCCTAGGCAAGCTTCTCTTTTCTAGTCAAACACCATTCCCTTAAGTGAACACTAACTTTTCAAAGACCTCTTTTTCCTTGAGTTTTAAAAACACACTTAGTTCTGAGAGGAATGTTACATTTGTCTTTAAAAACAAGTTGTAGATCCGTTGGTAGATA
This sequence comes from Luscinia megarhynchos, assembly GCA_034336665.1. Classification (NCBI taxonomy): domain Eukaryota; kingdom Metazoa; phylum Chordata; class Aves; order Passeriformes; family Muscicapidae; genus Luscinia; species Luscinia megarhynchos. Next base: position 37,693,673 of record CM067570.1, read on the forward strand.
AAGTTAGCACCTAGAGATAAAAGAAACAATGGGAGGGATTACACTGATTGATGAATGGGAGAAGAGATTTGCCTTTACAAACAAACTGTAGGTTTCTTGGTAAATGAAATTGGGTAACAGAAGATGAAAGAATGAACAGGGGAGGAAACTATGAATTCTATAAGAATTAAAAATTAAAAGGGAGGGTTATACATTAGAGGGGAATGTCAGGCGTCAGGCGTTCCGGGAAGTCTGTGCCTCTCAAGTACCTCAGCCAATGGGGAAAGAGAGAGGAAAATGCGGCCGGGAAATTAGGATAAAAAGGGAGGCTGCGTCCTCCAAAACTTTGAGAGATACCAGGGGAATGCCTCATGGCCTCTCCCTTTATTCGAATAAAGCAAAAAGGACTCCTCTGTCTCCTTTTTGGACATAAACCTCTGGTGTTTGTGGATTAATTTTCCTTACCGTTTCCTATGAGTTTACCCAATACATCTGAAGTTTTAATTCAAGTTTATCTAATAAATATGATACCCACTTCAATTACTAAAAATAACTTTAATAAGAAACTCCACAAAATGATCAAGATTATATTTCTTTTTTAAAATTAAACCACACAGCAATTTCCCTAAAGATTTAGTTATACAATAGATTTCTCTTATTAGTATTTAGTAAACCTTTTAACTCTGTCTATTGAACTGAAGATTTTGTCTGTCAAGCCCTGGATAGAACTAGAAATCCCTTGAGAACCTGATAGTATTAAAAGAACTATAGACAGACAAATTAAGTTTTAATAACTTGAAAAGAAAGTACAAGTTTTCAAAAAGTCAGCCAGTTATGAACGCATCCCCCATTTCCTTATGTTATTTACAGGTAAGTTGTGAAATATTAATTCTATAATCCAGACAAATATTACCGTACCAGCCCGAATTTAAAAAAAAACACTTAACTAATAACTGGCTTTATTCATCCACATTTTACCAGAGTTTTACTAAACTCCATATCCAAAAGCACACACTCTGCTGATCTTCCTCCCCCATACCCCAAGAACACAGAATTCTTAAAGCCAGACAACTTCGGTCATTAGCCAAGTTATACCACAGACTTTTTACAAATAGTTGTATCTTATTGTTTCATTCAATTCTATACTGTAGCTACAAGAACTTGAATTAGTAGCAGACACCAAATTTCTCAGTCTTGCAAACTGAAGGAAAGATTCACTGTGGCTAGCTTTAAAATCCAAAGTACACGACAAGCATACACAGATACCACCAAAACTCAGCATCATGGAAGCTTCAGGAGGACATCTGAATCACAACAGCTCTAACACTCATTCCCAAAGCTGTCCAAGAAACCATTATATTCTAGCACGTCAGAACTGTGATTTTTAGGCCCACTTATATATTATGATCATTTAGGATTTGGGAATTAGCTGAAAACTCAAGATATTTGCAAATCAGTTTTGTCTTGAACACATGGAAAGGTGAGATTGCAAATACTACTTAAAATGTGTAGAGGGTAAGCTAATTTAGAAACACAATAGTAAATATGAAAGAATAACACTAATCCTCTAACATCACTATGTCAGTTAAACAACTAGAGATACTGAGAAAATGCACCTTGACACATTCTTCGATTAAAAAACAAAGCTTACAACATGGTGACAAAGTTATATAAAAACCCTAGAGATTTCTACAAGATTCCTCTAATTGTTTCTACTCTATGCAGAAGGTTAAAAAGCAGAGGGAACACATACTTAGGTATTAAATTCAGACAGTGGCAGAACTGCTTAATTCTAATTTCTGACAGACCAATCAACCCAGAGAAATTCTGTGGGACGTTTTCCAGCTTCAACCAGATGTAAAACATCTTTCTTTTCCTTAATTCCCCTGTGAAGGCATTCCTTTATGTGACTGATGAGAAGGCTTGGAGCAATCAAGCTTCAGTTACAAGAATGATTCTCTAATTATTATGAAAAAGGAAATAATCTTTAAAAAAATGTATAATGAAGTAGTAGTAAGTCAGTATTATGTGAACCACAAAAGTAAGACCACACATACCTATATCTCGTTTTCTGAATACACGGTCAAGATACACGCTGTCATCCCAAAGCAGTTCATTCTCTACTGTCTTCATTAAGTTAACACTGCAGATGAATAAATCCTGTTGCTTTTGGCTGGCTCCACATCAAGAAAGGAAGACTGCTTATTCTTAAAAGACCCAGAAAAACTCGCATGAACAAGGAACCCCTCCAATGAAATCAGAAGATCAGATATGAAAATATCTTGAAGAAGAAAGGGCTATTTAGTTCCTACCCTTGAGTACAAAAGACAAATTTGAATTCTTTCTACAGATGTGCAGTATTAGCTGTGTCAACCAAGAGGATTGGTATCCATAACTCATCCATACATCAGACACCAGCTTTGTCTTTTTCCCCATCATGCTTTAATATCAGAAAAAGCTGCATTTCATGGGTACAGTCTCATTTTAAAAAATCCATTTAAAGTTTGATTACACATCATTATGTTTCCGTGGTCTCTCTGCTTGACAGAAATAAGCACATCAGTATGCTGCAGAGAATCTCATCTTCAAAGCCAACAGATACTTCCTGCTGAAGCCATGCTTCTCTTTTTACCCACACAACAGAAAATAGATCTGGATAATGTGATCATCTATTGATATAAGCTTTCACATATGTGAAGATCATTAGCAATTTTAAGAAAAATAGTGTTTGTTTACAGTCATTCTCCTCTAACATATGAGAACTCTTACAAATGAGACAGCAAATTTTAGATGGAATTCAGGGAACACACTCTTCCTTTTTATTTTGATATGATCTGTCCTATAGCAAGGACAAGACATCAGCCCACATCTGCTAAATACCAGCTGCCTAAAATCAGCTTTTGTCAGAAATTACCAGTATTACAACTTAAAATATGAAAGAAAAAGTAACTTTGAAAACAGTGCGTTTGGGTTTTTTTTCAAAGTGTTCCCCAGCCTTCCCACCTCACAGCGTCCACTCATAGAAATAAGAGTTATTTAGTAACCTTTCCTTAGCACTGCTAAGGGTCCTTGCATTCCTTCAGGTCCAAGTACCCCCGCTTCATCCAAGCCAACTATCACAGCACCAGAAAACACTAACAGAAAAAAACAGAGCAAGAGATAAGGGAGAACAGTCATTAAGGAATTCTGAAAAGTGGAAAGCAGGATGAAACAAAAATACCAGCCCAACTCATTCACCATTCACAGCTCAAACCTATTAGTATTGCTTCCCAAAAAAGTGGTAATCTAATACTTCAGTTACACAGTCCTGTGTGTACTTAAACCTACAGGTTTAGGTAACACCTATATTCTTTCATTTGTAATTCTACCCAGTATACTCAAATCAAAGCAGCTTTTCACACAGCAGATGTATATTTTCCACATCCATACAATTAACTTTGCATGCAGATTAGCAAATACCTGGAGTTATGAAAGATCCTATTTGTTCCTCAGAAACAAACAAAAAAACACTAAATCACTTCTACCTAACATCTTTGAAGACTTATCTGATTACTAGACTCTGTTCCTTATGTAACTACTTATTAGCTTGATGTGTATTTTAGATTAAGAAAAAACAGAAATTTGAGCAATAGTAAAAGCTTTGTACAATAGAATCTTCCTGATCTTCCTAATTAGCTTCCTTTGCAAATCCCCAGTGGTAGGCAGAAGAGCTGATTACAATTCCAGGCTGAATGATAACTGGAGTAAATTACCAGCCACAAGACACTAGAGAAGGTTTGCAAATGCCACTCTGAAGGGGACCTGATCCTTAGCTCAAACTAAACTTGCTCACATTGTCCAGATGATAGCAGGGGAGATAAAAGCCCCAGCCTCCTCTCTAGAGCAGCACACAAGATGTAACCTTCAAAGAACCTACATGGCATTAGCAGTATCAGACTTATGCTTGTCGTCCCAGCAGTACCTGCATACCTTATTATCTTTTAGAACAGCTGAAGCACACATGATAACAATGCTTTGGAGCATTTGGAGTTTTAGGTAACTTTTGTTTTAGTCTGAAAATTGACCATACCTTTAAGCCCATTCTATGGGAGTAATCTACATGACATCTCTGACAAGGCATAGACATCCCTTCTTCTGCAAGAGAATCAGAATCCCAAAAGCAGCACCTTCAAACTTTCTCAGAGCTTCACAGGCACTGTCTCCTGTAATTGTGCTTGAGAGTTTGAAACGTAGATTTACATAAAAAGCTCACGTCGTGCATACGCTGAAGAAATTCTGTAGGTGAAGGTTGCATCTTTCTGCGTAAGCCATAGTGCTATGCAAATCCTTCTGAGAAGTCTAGTACAGAGGACTCTACTGGAACCATGCTCTTTGCTCATTAACAAATGTGCTGATAAACAACTTATTTTTAATGGCCTTCTGCTTATGCTCTTCTCCCTTACACAGTCTGAGTTCTCCATGGTTATTAGAAAAGTTTTAGACAATAACCCGATAAAACCAGCTATTTCCAGCATATGGCTAAGTCCAATGACCAGGTCATAGCTTTACTTGTTAAAAGATCCGTGATTCCCAGATAATATCAGATCAGATGTATCAAAATATATAGTATTAAAATATAATGAATAATGATGCCTGTCAAAGATCTCTTTACTTCCTTAATTTTTTAATTCTTAAATGTGGGAAGGAAATGTGCCAGTTAAGAAAAAAGATCATGAAAGTCATAGGATAAATCTAATATTCTCAAAGTTAATAGATCTTCCTTATAGAACCTTCACAGTAATGCTACCCTACAGAATAGATAAAATAAACTAATAACAAAATAACCAAGTTTTCCAGGTCCTATCTCTTCTCTGCTGGAATATAAAACATAACTGTACATAAAGCTTCCCTGCAGATACTAAGACTATTTGGGAACTCTAGACACTGAGTACAGATGACAAATTACACTGCGAAACTATGCTTGTTTTTTAAGAATACTACAAAATACCATTGTTATATATGTGATTTGTGCTAATTGAATTGTAACAATATTGACAAAATTGTGGCATTATAATTAATCAAAAATTGTATTTAATTGCTATAAAGCAAAAAGAGATAAAGGAAATGGTTAAACAAAGCAGAAAAAAATCAACTTCCAGATGTTAGGTGGGAGGCAGGATGAGAAGGCTATAGGTCTAAGAACAGCGTCTAGAAATAGATTTTCGACCTTGACTTGAGCCAAATTGGAATGATTCCAAACCACTGGACACTGGACTAAGGCCTGTTGTGGGAACATATATTTAATTACATAACTTTAAGTTCAGTGCGCCTGCACTACCTGCAAGGTCAAACAGCAAACACTGAGGAAGACCCAGAGCCTTCATCGGAAACAAGACCCCCAAAAGGAGCAGAGACCCCGACCACTGGTGAAGCATGTGCAATACAACATAGTGACGTAGATTTTAGGAACAGAAACGAGGAGGAGCTTTCTAGAAGATTCTGTATCGATATGTATTAGTAAACAGTATATAAGTGAGATTTTTAGCTTGGCTGATTTGGTACGGTGTGAGAGGAATGGCACTACCCGTACCCCTGGTCGGGGTATCCCCAGGTTGGTTTTGCTTATGCTTTATCCAACAGAACCATTGGACCTCTATTATACTTAAATTGCTGCTGAATTTTGTATTTATTCAAATTTATATAACTCATATATTTTGATTGTATTCATTTATACACAATTGTTATTATTAATAAATTACTGCTAAATTTAACTTTGTTGCTTGATTAATTGGACAAAATCGAACATATTTAATACCCATTTATAACACCATGGTGGCACAAAACAGGTACATCCCAACAGCGAAGCATGCAAAAGGTATACCTGAACAAGTGGAAAAGCAAGGAAGGACATCTTCTGTTTACAATTTTAGTCATATCTTAACAAGACACACCAACATTGAGGGTTCTTACACAGGAGTAGCCGTTTGCTATTGCTCACACATCTGTGTATAACCCAGGACTGTCACTCTTGGCACATGAGTTCTGTAGAACACACTCAGTCTAGCCCCTTTGACATCAACAGGATTACTTTACAGCAAAATACTACCCAAGTTTCAGAACTGGAGTCCCTTCAATGATGTCCTTCCACTAGTGTTAAATACAATCCCAACTGATACAGTTCCCAGCTCTTCTTTCCACAGGATTTATGGGGAGGAACACAAACAACATTCCTTGGCTATAATATTGCCTCTCTCCTTAGTTGTTTTCCAGCCAGGGCCTCTCTGGTCATTCAATTTCCCTTCTTCAGGTACCCTTCTCACTGCTCCCACAACTCAAAATTCGACAAGATGCCAAGGAGAGAAATTTTTCCAGGTTAAGGGCTGCACTATAAGAATTTATGGTGTTCCAATTTAATTAAAGAGAAAGTGAGTCCAAGAATTACACTCAAAGTAAATCTCATGCTCAAAACATTCTCATTTCAAAAAGCTTTATTAGGAAAAGAAAAAACAAGTAACTACATGTATGCACGTGGTAAAGCCTGTAAGGGATAGACATTTGCAGATTATTATGCTAAGTTTCAAGAATTCAGCTAAATCAAGCTAAGAATTAATCTTTTCTGTTCCCAGGAGTCCCCTGAAGAGAACATAAATGATTGATTTTTTTCCCTTGAAGTACGTGATTTAGGAAAAAGATTATCTCTCAAAACCAAGCAAATACAGCTGTTCGATCACATCTCACCTGCTGCTGCATGCCAAGGAGCAGAAGTGAGAGGGGAAAGTCACACAGGGACTGCACAAAGGGGGAAGTGTATCAATATTTAAAAGCTCAATTAGGATCTTATAAAAACTCATTTTTAGTATTAATAGATTCCAAGGTGGAATGTATTAAATATAATGCTACAGAATTTCAGTGTGAGAACCTTTGATTTTACGTTCAGTTGAACAGAAGTCAAAATTTCTGTTAGAGGCGCAACACAAAATAAGTATTACTATGGAAATCCCATACTTAAAAATTGGAAATAAGTACTTAAAGACACCTTGGAATAAAAGAACTAAAGGAAATTAATAGCAAAACATAAGTTTTATATTCAAATGTATACAAAATCCAAGTAAAATTGCAATAAGAGTACTTTGGAGTAAACCCATAGACTTACTTTAGCTGGAAAGCAAGGGTAATATAAAGCATTTTTGATGTACCAGTTCAGAACTTCCACAAGTTTGCACTCATGTTTTAGAAAAATACAGGTTATCTGAGCTAAAGTATCAGTCACCTTCCATATTCATGATATATTGTACAATATTTTCTTTACTTAAAAGAGCAGCAATTATATGGTCCTGGTTTGAAGGACAGGTGTCTCCCAATAAAGGCAGAAGTTTTCCTTTGAAGTAAAGACCTTAATTTCACTCCCCCCAAATATTATAAATGTTTGAATCAAAGACTGAGGCAGAGATACGAGGGTAGGAATAACAGCTCTTTTACTAATATATCTAACCGTACAAGTAGAAACAACAGCAGTTGTTGAAATTACCAGCAAAGCAGAACAGATAACTCGGTCCCAGTCCTGTCTTTACCTGTGGGCACACTCTCTCTCTGCACTCAGTCCCGGTGCTCCAGACAGAACAAAGCCTGACAGCTGCAGAGAGCAGGAGGGAGCGCAGGCGGGAGGGGCGGCAGCGGCCACGCTGGTCTCGGGTGGGAGCAGCTGGCGTGGGCAGCTCCTCGTTCACTGTTTGTGTCCGGGTGATCAGCTGTGTCCTCAGAGGCAGGAGGTTATAGCAGGGCAGATGCAGGGCAGGTGACCGCAGAGGGTCTGGCTCTCCTGTGTTCAGCCACGTGGCTACAGACGGGGGTCCTCCTCTGAGCTCCCTGGAATCACAAGAGTCCTTCCGGAATCACAAGAGCCCCTCCTGAAGCCCAGCTCCCACCTACCCCTTTTGTCTAGAGTCGTCAAAGGTCCTGAGTGTAACCCAGCCAGCTCCATTGGCATGATAATGGGAAAAATTATTTAAATTGACACAGTAATAGAAAAACACTCAACCCCCAACATTATATATATCAATAATGGGTTTCTTTTGTTATCTGACATGCCATGGTTCTCAATTTCCTTTTTTTTCCCCCCCATAAAATCATAGAAAAGTTAAGAGTTGAGAGTTGAAACGGACTTTAAGATACTTTAACTTCAACCCCCCTGCCATGGCCAGGGACACCTTCCACTAGACCTTGCTCAAAGCCCCATCCAGCCTGGCCTTGAATGCCTCCATGGATAGGGAGTTCATGGCCTCTCTGGGCAACCCGTTCCAGTGTCTCATCGCCCTCACAGTAAAGAATTCCTTCCGAGCATCTAGTCTAGACCTTAAGGCCGTTCCCCCTTGTCCTATCTCTACATGCCCTTGTAAACAGTCCCTCTCCACCTCCCTGGTAGGTCTTCTTTTAGATACTGCAAGGTGCTATAAGGTCTCTCCAAATCCTCCTTTTCTCCAGGCTGAACAGCACCAAATCTCTCAACCTGTCTTCTTAGCAGAGGTGCTTCTGACCTCTGGTCAACTTACGGGCCCCTCCTCTGGACTCATTCCAGAGGTCCACATGTTCGTTTTGTTGGGAACCCCAGCTGAACACAGCACTCCAGGACAGGTCTTACGAGAGCAGAGTAGAGGGGGAGAACCATCTCCCTTGACCTGCTGGCTGTGATGCTTTGGATGCAGCCCAGGATGCCTTTGCCTTTCTGGGCTGTGAGTCCACATTGCTGGGTCATATGGAGCTTTTTGCCCAAACAGCCCCAAGTCTTTTTTGTCAGGGCTGCTCTTAATCCGTTCTCCTCCCAGCTTGGACTTGTGCTTGAGACTGCCCCAAACCAAGTTCAGCACCTTGTTGAACTTCATGAAGTTCACACAGGCCCACCCCTCAAGCCTGTCCAGATCCCTCTGGATGGCATCCCTTCCCTCCAGTGTGCTGCGTGCAGCACACAGCTTGGTGTCACTGGCAAACATGCTGGGGGTACAAGTTCATGTTCTGAAAGCTTCCACTAGTTTTTATGTTTACTGAAAAATTTCCAATACTGTTTACAGCTGAATTCTGTAAGAAAAGTTTTATACACACAAAGTTATTGGAATCACATCAAGGCAACTGGAAAATAGCACTTAGCTGGTGATAATTTTGCTACAGTACTTTAGCCTCTTCAACCAGATTTGCAGATATCCAGTAACTCCTCTGGCATTCCAAGACATAGGCATTGCATCCCACATCCAGTCAAGCTGACAATTCTAAATACAAATGTCAGATGCTGCCTATTATAGGTTCTTTCATCTGTCCTACAAATGCCTCTAACGGAAATCAGATATTGAAGTGATATCCAATAGTGATATGGACATTGAAACACACAGAATGGAAAGATATCTCCTGGGAAAACTCATGCACAAATGTATGACTTTTCTATTTAATTTTGGCATATATGTGAGGAGCATGGCAACCATTTGCAGAACACTTTTGATTTTAGGTCTCAAAAGCTACAAGACATAGACATAGACAAGCTCATAATGCAGGTGTAGTTAGAGCTGTTCCATGCAATACTGAAGATAGAAAAAATAAAAAACAAGTTTTCTTCAAATGTTACTCCTATATCTATACCTTAAAACTTAACTATATTCCTCACAGCATGCTGCAGATTTTTCCAGTTTGCAGCAGAATCAAACCCATGCACCTAAGAAATTGCTCATTCTGAGACTTCAGTTTGATTTGTACAGTTTGTGGTTGAAGACCTATGGGGTACACTTTACACAATACACTTGTGTTTTAGCATGATCCATTTATCTCACTACCCCTAAGGATAAACAAGAGAAATCCAATGTGAAAGTCTGACAACTTTCCATCTTGTTAGCAACACCTACTTCTGTCAAGATTTACATCAGAATTTGCTTACTTACATCTAGTCAATCTTCACTGACCAGGATGAGAGACATAGTCTGTGAAGTGAGTCTGCAAGAGTACCCTGCAAGAGGGGAAAAAAAAGACAGTAAAACACAAGGACTTACTTTTTGGAAGACTATCTAAGGTTCAAGTTAAACTTTAAGCATCTATGTGTCAAATGACAACTTATTTTTTGAGCAGTTATTCCTATGAGGCAGACTGCTGGAAACATTGGTGTATAGGACACACTCCAACATGACAGATTTACTAGAAACATGGGCTGCATTCTACCTGCATTTTCAAATACATCAATTAAGACATTTTAATTAAAGAAAACACTGTGTGAACTGGATGCAGTGAAAATAACCTATAACCCTACATAATTTTTTTTAACGAGTACATGAAGGCAGGTTTGCCTTCAGCACATTACAGGAACAGATCTGAATGCACAGTTGCATCTATGTCAGGTGACTGCAAGTGCACAGATATTTTCAGTTGATGCTACTCAGTTCCTTTAGCCCACACAAAGAAAGCTTACATGAGCATTTTTTACTCCTGAGTGTTTAGTGTGGAAGGTTCTGCACTTCATCAAGAAATACAGATCAATGACACTCACAGAGCCTCTATCAACTCCTATAGACACAAGGTACTTGGACTAGATTATTCTTAGTGTGCGACTGGGACAAAAGAATGAGAGCACCCAGAAGGCAGTTCTGTATATTTCCCAGGACATCAAAATTCAAAACAAAAACTCTCAAGACAGAAAAAAATCTCTTGTTTTTATAAAAGTTTAATCATTTACAGAATAAACAGGTTAATTCTGCTTATATTAACGGCAAGAGTCAAATGCAAATTTGCATCAGATTGACCCCACTACATTACCCTAAAATCTCATGCAAGTGCACTTGGGATTTGCATAGTGTTGTCAGCTTCATAAAATAGTAGAGAATTAATTAATTTGAAGCACAAACTTTTTATTTCTCATCTAGGTTACATGGGAAAAGGAAGTTCAATACAATTGTTTTTTATCTCTAATTTTTTATAGCAATAAATTACAGCAGTTTAAGAAATTGCTATCAAATAAAATGAGGTCTTAGGAAGTCTCTTACTTTTTTTATGTGGATACATGGAGTATATATGGAGGGTATTTCAGTGTAAGAGTAATACCCCTGTGAAGAACCATAGCAAGGCTTGTAGCTGTTTTTAAAATTGGGGGCTTTCAAACTTCGGGCTCTGCAGCCCTGAGTCCAGATATCTCTGAACTCTGGCTGTTGAACTCACAGCTACTCATTAGCGAAGTGCGAAAGGCTGAGACCGATTAGCACAGATTTCGAAGATAACTTTATTTCTTCGAAGGGAAAGTGCTACAACGGTCTGGTTACATCAGATAACAAAGAGTTTTATATAGGTTTTCAGAGGATTGAATTTTCTACCAATAAGAACTACAACTTACAAACTAACCAATTATCTTAAAATTTTAAGTAAGAAAAGAACCAATAAACTGGTGACTTTAAGAGCCAATAAGAATCCTAAGAGATAACAGAGTTTTCGATAAGGGAGAGAGGGTCTTGTTTCCAGGCATTTAGCAATTATGGGATGGAATTCCAGGGATACACTTTAGGGGGAGTAACATTTTCTACAAAGGCTGACAAATTCAAAAGCTGAACACTGTAGTCACTGTGAGAAGATTAAAAAAGTGCCTCTCTCCATATCTTACAACAGCAAGAAAAGAATGAAGGCATAAAATCATCTGTGGGATTCTTGGTTCCTTAGAAAGGCGATACTGGGCCATCAATTGCAATGCAAATAATTTCCCTAGGCCACAGAGTTTTTATAATTGAACTAGTTTTGTTGGTAAAATCCAGGGTTAACGTGTCTGCATGTGTGACTTCTGTCAAGAAATTAAATCCCTCTTCTTCCTTTGTGGAAGACATGCTTGTATCATAGCCAGGCACGCTCAGGTTGCAGGTTTGATTTTCTGCAGAAGTTCAGTTTCTCCTCTTATTTTCACAGCTATATGGACTATGAATATCAAGTAAAACCTTGCAAAAACATACTAACAAGCCTAGGTTTAATTTCTGCTGCAGAGAACAATACAGAATGACAGTGAAGTCACACCTGTTGGGAAAAGGATAAAATACATTCCAATGATGTGCAGCCTACATGAAAGCTTTGCAGACAGCCTCTGATTCTGCCTGTGATCAAATCTGAGGTGGTAGTATAGAACTGAGCAGCAAACCTCCAACAGTTACAGACAAAACACTGACTTTTTTCTCAAGTCAGTTTGCCATTTTTAAAAGTTAGTTCCAGGCTTAAAAAAACCCTTCCTTATTTTTATAGATAAAAAGAGAATATTACAAATTTAAGTACTTCTCTCCATAACAGGGTTATTCTTTTCCTAGGCTAAAGCAATAGTCTTGTGCAGTAGGCTGTTACAAATTCAACATAACTAGTTCAAAAGGATTTTCCAGTAGCATTTGATTAGAACAGCAGCTGCAATAGTGAGCTGTAATTTCTAAACCACTGCTCACTGCCTCACTTCACCTCTTCCAAAATGAGCAAGATGCCACTCTAGAAGTCAAGCTGAAAGAAAAAAAAAATGCTAAAGAAAACAGTTGCTCTGCTGTGCATGTTAGAAATCATGGACTCAGAAGAACTGATCCTGCAATTGAAGCTATTTTGCATCTTGCCATCACATTAAACAGAAATAGGAGGAATAGGAGAATGTTAGTCAAGCCTAACAAGGGTTTATAGGTGATCTATACATTACGTACAATTTCAGGACTAAGATGATAGTAAAATCTAGCATTACTATAAAGCAAAGTAGCTAGCAACTGTAAAAGTACAAGCAGTAACCTTAGACATTTCTAGTAATACTTTAAAGTTTTGTAATAGTTTTGTAATAGTTATTACTGGCACTACTAACATGGCAAGCAAAAATGCACTCTAAATAAGTATTTTTGTCAATGTTTTTAATAAAAATAAGATCAACTGCTGGTTCAAAGCCAGGTATAAAATGTCAACCCACACCTACAAGTTGATATTTAGCTCTTTAATTTAAAAGTCTGACTAAAAGTCCATGAAGCAGATGAATCAGGTACTTCTGGGACTTATTTTCCTTTAAGTGTCCTTGGAGAAAGATTGCTTGAACCAGAGTTCAATATCACAGCCCACAGGCACATTCATATTGCAGGCATACAGAATTCATCATCTGAGGGAAGAATGATTATCCTCTGTGTTTAGAGAGGGCACAAATGCCCTGTTTAAACGTACATAGGGATGCAGACAAGTGTGCTGGCATGGCTTGCCTTCTAAACCGAAATAAAGCACAGCTTCTATTTTGCAGTTTTTTACACCAATTCCTGATCCTTTCCCCCAATTTTTGGCTTCTTTATTCCATTTTTGGTTCCCTTTTCCCATTTTTTGGGGTCCCTTTTCCCATTTTGGGATTTTTTTCCCAATTTTTGAATCCCATTTCCCAATTTTGGGTCACTTTTCACATTTATTGTATTTCCCTCTGCCAATTTCAGGTCCCATTTCCCATTTTTGGGATTTTTTCCCATTTGGGGGATTTACCCCCAATTTCGGGTACCGTTTTCCCAATTTGGGGGATTTTTCCCCCCAATGTTTGAGTCTATTGTCCCATTCTGGGGATATTTTCCAAATTTTCGGGTCCTTTTTCCCAATTTTTGTGTTTTTTCCCCCAATTTCCCCATTTCACATCACTCACATTCCACCTCATCCGTGGCCCCAATCCCAGCTTCCTTTTTGGGGGAAACTTGGGAAAGTTAGGGGAAATTTTGGGATCATGATTTGGGATTGCCTCTCCGCTGCTCCCCCTCCCCTCACCCACCCGCTTTGGGCTCATTTTTGAGGGTTTTTTGCCACTGGTCTGCAGCCCTGCCCCCCACGTCAGGGGAATCCCCTGTAGCTCACCCCCCCAAAAACTCTGGCAACCCACAAACAAACAAACAAACAAACAAACAAACAACAAAAAAACCCAAACAAACAAACAAAAAAACCAAACCAACAAAAAATTCCCACAAAAAATCCCAAAATGACCCCCAAAAAACTCCTTGAAAAAACCCGAAAAAACAAAAAACCCAACAGAAACAAAAAAACCCCACAGAAACCCCCCAAAAATCCCAACATTTTCCCACAAAAAAATACCAAAATTACCCCAAAAAATTATTTGAAAAAACAAAAAAAACTAAACCACAGCAACAAAAAAAAAGCAAAAACCCAAGAAACCCAAAAATCCCCCTGAAAAATTAAAAAAAAAAAGTTTTGGCAAAAATATTCCCCAAAAAATCCTGAAACCACCCCCAAAAATCCCCCCTGAAATTCTGAAAACCATAAAACCTCCCCCCAAAAACCCCCAAAACTTGCCCAAAAAACCCAATAAACTTCCAAATTCCCCCCCTACAAAAAATCCCAAACCACAAAGAAATTCGAAATTCCCCCAAAAACTCCCCAAAATCCCAAATCCCCCCAAATCCCCTAAAACATGCCTTAATCCGCCCCCCCAAAACCCCAAAAACTCTCCAAAAACCATTTGAAAAAGTCTAAAGTACCCACACCCTGCTTCTTTTCCAAATGTGGGAATGGGGAGAATCAGGCCTCGCCCCTTTAACCAAATATAGACATGGGAAAGGCCAGGCGCCTCCACTTTTCCAAATAGGGGCACAGGGAGCGTCAGGCCCTGCCTCTTTTACCAAACATGGGCATGGGAGGTCCAGGCTGCGCCTCTTTTTGCCAAATATGGGCATGGGGGCAGCTCACCACAATTTTTGGGGCAGTTTTGGAACCAAATTAAGGATTTTCGGGTGTCCTGAGTGAATTTTGGGGGATTTTGGGCAGAATTTGGGGCGATTTGGGGTTTTTTGGGTATTCCTGAGTGGATTTTTGATTGAATTTGTGGTTTTTTGGTTTTGGGGGGGGCTTTGTTCTCTTACTGTCCCAGTTTAAAGAATTTTTCCCATTATCATGCTAAGGGAGTCTGCCAGGTTACGCCGAGGCTCTTTTCAGGACTCTAGACAATGGGGTAGGTGGGGGCTGGCTTCTGTGGGGTGGCTCTCTCATCAGTGAGCTCGGAGGGAATGGACTGCCATCTCCAGCCCGTGTGATCGGAACCCCGGAGACCCAGGCTCTCTCTGATGTGGGACCTTGTTCTGCATCTGCTCCGCTCCAGCCCACCACCTCTGAGACCACAGTTGGCCACTAGGATTCAAACAGTGAGCGGGGAGCTGTTCCTCCACCCTGCTCCCACCTGAAACACAGCGCGACCGCTGCCGCCTCCCTCCCCACCACCCCCTCCGTTCCCATTTGCTCTCCGCAGCTGAGCGGGCTCTGCCACATTTTTCACCACCAGGAACAGACACAGGCCGAGTGTGTCTGCAGCTGAAGAAAGGACTGGAACTGAGTTATTTGCTCTGTTTTGTTGTTAATTTTTCATAGCTGCTGCTGTTTCTGTTTGTCCAGTTAGATATATTAGAAAAGAACTGTTATTCCTACCCCCTTATCTCTGCCTTAGAGTTCCTGATTCAAAAATTCTAATACTTGGGAGGGAGAGGACTTACATTCTGTATTTCAAAGAGGAGCTTCTGCCTTTATTGGCAGACATCTGTCCTTCAAACTAGGACATTTGGGTTGTGCTGAGTGGATTTTGAGTGGAATTTGGGGCGATTTGGGGTTTTTTGGTGTGTCCCGGGTGGATTTGGGGTGATTTTGGGGGTTTTGGGGTCTCTGGGGAGGTCTCTCTTTCTTTTTGGGTATTTTGGGTTCCCAGTTCTCATTTTTGGGCTTCCTAGTTCCCACTTTTTGGGCTCCCTGCAGTTTTGGGGCCCCTGCCCCTCCCCCTTCTCAGTTGCAACACCCTGGCATTTGGGAGGGAGGGGGATGGCTGGGAGGAGTGATCTGGAGCTTGAGTTCCCAATTTTGGGGTTCAAGTCCCGAATTTTGGGGATTTTTACTCCCATTTTTTGATTTCTGTTCCAATTTTCTGGGGGGTTCCAGTTCCCAGTTTTGAATTTTTTTGCCATTTTTGGAGTCCCTGTCCCTTATATCGCAGTTTTTTACACCAATTTCTGATCCTTTCCCATAATTTTTGGCTTCTTTATCCCATTTTTGGTCCCTTTTCCCATTTCTTAGGGTCCTTTTTCCAATTTCTTAGGGTCCCTTTTCCCATTTTTGAGATTTTTCTCCAGACTTTGGGGTCCCATTTCTCAATTTCGGTACCCTTTTCCCATTTTTGGGTTTCCTCCCCACAATTTCGGGTCTCTTTTCCCATCTTGGGATTTTTTCCACCAATTTTTGGGTCCCATTTTCCAATTTCGGGTCCCTTTCCCAATTTTTTGGATTTCCCCCCCAGTTTCGGGTCCCTTTTCTCATTTTGGGGATTTTTTTCCCATATTTTTTATTTTCTCTCAATTTCGGGTTCCCTATTCCCAATTTTGTGGATTTTTTCCCCCCAGTGTTTGGGTCCATTGTCCCATTCTGGGGATTTTTTTCCCAATTTTTGGGTGTCTTTACCCAAATTTGTGTTTTTTCCCCTAGTTTCCCCATTTCCCATAACTCACATTCCGCCTCATCCGTGGCCCCGATCCCGGCTCCTTTTTTGGGGGAAACTTGGGGAATTTTGGAGAAATTTTAGAGTCAGGATTTGGGGTTGCGGCTCTGCCCCTCCCCCCTCCCCCTTCCCGCCCCTCCCCCACCCCCTTCGGGCTCATTTTTGAGGTTTTTTGCTGCCGGTCTGCGGCCCCCTCCCACGATGAGGACCCCCGGCAGGGCTCATCCCCCCAAAAAATCTGGCAACCCCAAAAAAACCCAAAAAAGAAACAAACAAACAAACAAACAAACAAACAAAAAAACCCCCAAAAATTCCAAAATTACCTCCAAAAAACTCCTTGAAAAAAACCGAAAAAACAAAAACAAAACAAAGAGAAAGAAAAAAAAATAGAGAAACTTAAAAAAATCCCAAAATTTTCTCACCAAAAAATACCAAAATTAGCCCAAAAAAATTCCTTGAAAAAAACCACTGTTGCTCATGCGTGCTCTTCCCCCTCCCCGAAAGCCGCTACGTCAAGGCGGGCGATTTTCGCTCCCAGCCTACGCCGCTGTCCCTGCCGCCTCCACGCCCCAGCGGCCACCGCCGAGCTCCGCCGGCCGCTGCCCCAGCCCCAGCCCGCTCTGCTGACAGCCTGCCCGCACCCCGCTTCCCCCAAGCGCTACCCGAGAGGAGCCGACAGTCCTCCCGCGCCCCCTCCCTGTGCCCGAATACACAGCAGCCCGGCTCCCGGACTCACTGCCGCATCGCTCACTCCCTCAGCCGCCCGCCGCGCTACCGCCCTGCCGCAGGCTTGACCGGAGCCTCGGCCGAGAGGGAAAAATCGTTACCAGACCAAAAAGTTTCATTGAAAAGGAACAGACCGCGCCAAACCTCCTGCCACCACTCGCAGCCCGCCGCCATCCGTGCTTCTGCATCGGGCTCTCAGCCTGCTCGCCTCGGCAGGAGCCCCCTCCTCTCCCTGCTGCCGCTGTGTGAACTGGCCATTAAGAACCTAGATGGGAAAAGTTTGAAAGTGGCGCCGGGGAGGCTGATGGTGGAGGGTGGGGCGCCGCCAACCTACAAGAGGCAGGGGTGGGGCGCCCCCAAATGTCACTAGGCGGGGGCGGGGAAAGCCTGAAAGGGGAGCCAGGAATGCTGATGGTGGGGGCGGGGTCGCCTCCCAGCGTCAATGGCTGGCCGAGAAAGACAGGCGGGGGGGGGGGGCAGGGACGGGGAAAGGGCATGAGAGAGGGTGAGGGGTGTCGTGTGTGTGTGTGTGTGTGTGTGTGTGTCTGTGTCTGTGTCTGTGTCTGTGTCTGTGTCTGTGTGTGTCTGTGTGTCTGTGTCTCTCGCTGTGTTTGTCTCTCTGTGTGAATGCGGGTGGAGGGCTGGTGGCTTTGTGCCAGCCCCGGGTGCCTCGGCACTGAGCCTCCGCGGCCCCCTAGACCCGCGCCGAGGGCCGAAGACTTCTGTGGACCTTCCGCGGAAGAACTGGCCCAAAATCAGCCATGCGCTTGCTGGCAGCGGTGCCGGCCACCCCGCCGCAGCCTCCTCCGTTGGGCGGGATGAGGCGGGGCGAGTTGTGCCGGGAACCAGGTGCTCTGTGCCGAGTTCCGCCGCGTGTACGTGCTTCCCCTCCCCGTGCTGTGGCCCGTGAGGTCCTGTTTGGTGGGGGGGCTGCGTAGGTAGTGTCTCTGGGGACGGGGGAGAGAGGAAGGGGTTATGGGGACTCGGTTTGGGTGGGTCAGCGTGTTAGCAGGCCGAGCACAGGGCACAGGCTGCCCGTCAGTTCGGCTGGGAGCGGTCTGGGTGCAAAGGGAAAACAAATAACATTTGCCAAGAATTTTTTTTCCGTAAAAGTTTTTTGTTCCAAGCAAATAAAAGAGGCATTCATTCAAAAAAAGGAGGAAAGGAAAGAAAAGAAAAAGAAAAATAACGCATTATTCTACAAGTGTCTTGCTTATACTCAGTCACTACAGGTGTATTACAATTTACCCATTTCAATACAATCCACCCCAAATCCCCAAGTTCAGTCCTTGTTTTCTTCTATCACTTCACCCTTGAGTTGGATGCCTTCATCTTGTCTACAACTGTCCCTGCTGGAAAAGCCCCTTAATTTCAAAATTATAATAGTAAGTTGGAGGAAGAGAGTATACATTCTCCATTTCAAAGAAAAGCTTCTGCCTTTATTGGCAGACACCTGTCCTTCAAACCAGGACAGGAATTTTTCCTGAAAAAACTTCCTCTGTAGAACTCGAGGCCGTTTCCTCTGTCCCGTCCTTTGTTCCATGGTCTCCCATGACTGATACCTACCTGCCCCATGTCACATCCAGAGAACAGCTGAGTCACTGTCTGACCAACATGGCAATTTGGAGAACAGCTGAGTCACTGTCACACCTGGAGCACAGCTGAGTCACGGTCTGACCAACCTGGCCACTGGCTGTTAGCAGCACTTCCCTCTTCCCTGTTCACGCACACAGCCACATTGTACAGATCACAGCTCCCACAGCCACCTCTGTGCCTTTCATAGAGCCTCGCCAATTCTGCTTCAGGAGGAAAATGTCAAACACAAGTGGAGCTTCTTCTTAAAACTCAGGGCAACTGTTTGGGAAGAAAGGAGGAAGACAATCCAGAACAGAATAATAACTTTATTTAAACAATGCCTCTAAACATATTAGGCCAGGAGTCAGTGCTTTTACAAGAAGTTTACCTCTTAGAATCTCAAGTTGTACTTTCTCACCTTACCACAGGCTCTATTCCCTGTATTATTATTACAACATAATGAGTGCATGTCAGTTGTTAAAATCAAGTAGCATTAACACTATCTCAAGCAATTAACTTTTATAACTTTAGTGTAAAATATTCATTCGGTAATACAGCTAAAGAAATATGCAATCCAGCAAAGATTAGAAAAAGGGAACAGCCTCTAGCAACAGGTAGCAACAGGTAGAGCTAATGGCAATACAGACCAGAAGTTTCAGTAAGAGAGATGAATGCAATGCAATGTAGAGCACCAAATAAAATTTCAATTTGCTGGGTTGAGGGTTAGGATAGGCTATGAGATGTGGATTAGCAGCAAATTAACAGATTTCACTGTTTCTCCTCTGACATTTCATTTTTTCATTTTCTAGGGTTATGCCATTTACTTAACATCAGCTGTTTAAAATATGCTTGAAAAGGAAAATCCAGTTCTGTATATAAATGAACATAGAACATACTGTACACAGAAAGCCACAGTGTATGATATTATATTGACGGTACCAGAGCAGGAAAGAAATACTTTTAAACGAGGAAACTGGAACAGTCCCCACCAAAAGGAGTGCAACTTCCCAATCCAGACAAGGCTTGGAAAAGATGCTGCATGCTCAAGGGAAACAGAAATGCACTTCTATGGTTCCGCTGCTGCTTTACAAACCCCATCCTGATGAAAGTTCCTTTGTGCCCAGCTTCTAACTCAACTGTTCTTGTCTGAAAGAGAAAACACATAGAGTTGGCACTCTATGATATTCAACCATTAAGAAAGAAATACTTAAGTTGTTTCATATGTATTAATAAAGCTGATGTGAAATGGTGCTCTAATTTTGATAAGCGCTCCTATCAGTTGCTAGCAACACAGCTAAAGTTCTAAATGAAACCTAGATTGCAGAAAGCTTGCACAAAGAAGCAAATTTCATTACTCCTTGAGACTAGTTGATATTAAATTCCAAGTGCTTCATTAAATCACAGAATCACAGAATAGTTAGCACTGAAAAAGAGCTCTGGTGATCATTCAGTCCAACCTGCCCCCCAAGGCAGGGGCACCCAAAGCAGGTGACACCAGAAACGTGTCCAGGTGGGTTCTGAGTGTCTCCAAAGAGGGAGACTCCACAACCTCCCCAGGTAGCTGGGTCAGTGCTCTGCCACCTCAGTGCAGAATTTCTGCCTCAAGTCATGGTGGAACTTCTTGTGCTTTAGCTTATGGCCACTGCTCCTTGTCTCTTCTCTGGGCACCACTGAAGAGTCTGGCACCATCCTCCTGGCACTCACGTTGGAGATATTTCTATGTCTTGATGAGATCCCCTCTCAGTCTGCTCTTCTCCAGACCAAACAGAGCCAGCTCCAGCTCCCAAAGTCTCTCCTCACAAGAGAGAAGCTCCAGAGCCCTGATTATCCTTGTGGCTCCCCACTGGACCCTCTCCAGCAGCTCCTGGTCTCTCTTGTGCTGAGGAGCCCCAAACTGGACATAGCACTACAGGCGTGGCCTCACCAAGGCTGAGCAGAGGAGGGATCCCCTCCCTCCACCTGCTGACCACACTCTGCCCAGGGCAGCCCAGGACACCCTTGGCCCTCCTGGCAACAGGAGCACTGACAGCTCATGGACAGCTCATGGTGCAACAGGAGCCCAGGTCCTTGTGCACAGAGCTGCACTGCAGGAGCTCAGCCCCAGCCTGTGCTGCCACTTAGGGCTGCTCCTGCCCAGGTGCAGGACCCAGCACTTGCCCTTGCTGAGCCTTAGGAGGTTTCTCTCTGCCCAAGCCACCAGCTGATCCAGGGCCTGTGGAATGGCAGCAGAGCCTTCAGGCGGAGCAGCCACTCCCCCCAGTTCAACGGCACAGCAAATTTGCTGAGAGTGCATTCAATCCCTTACTCCAGGTCACTGACAAACAAGTTGAGCAAGTTTGGTTCCAGTATTGATCCCTTGGGAACACCACTGACTGCAGCCTCCTGCTGGATTCTGCTCCGCTGATCACAGCTCTCTGAGCTCTGCCATTCAGCCAGTTCTTGATCCACCTCACAGCCCATTCCTCTAAGCTGCATTTCCTGAGCATTACCTGCGAGGATGTTGTGGGAGACAGTACCAAAACCCTTGCTGAAATTAAGGTAGCACTGATACCATCTGATCCATGCAGATGGACACCAAAGCTGATGACAGATGGAATCTGAGCTCTGGCTGGCAGCCGGAGACAAGAGGCTGTGAACTACCAAACTTTAGGGTATCAAGGGGCATGAATATGGGTGACAGCAGCCAGGTGAATGGACACCGAGACACATCAGGAGCTGGGAACTGCCCACCTTCTGGAGAACAAGAGATGAAGACTGGTGACACCATCTAGATGGACAGACACAGAGTGGGGACAGAATCTGAAGACTCAGGAGGAAGAGCAAGACTTGCATGCAGGGAGATGGAGGATGTGAAAGATCTGGGGCTCCTTTGCTGGGGGTCCTGCTCAGAGGCACCAGCTCCAGCTGTTTCTGTGCATCAAGAATAAATGGCTTTATGGACTGAGATGTCTGAGATGCTGCTCACAGAAACCTGGGGTGGAATCTGTAAGGAAACTGCTCTGACTGCATGGGAGTGTGGCTGTGTGAGGAGCCAAGCAGGCACTGCAGTCACCCACTGCCAAGGAGCTTCACTCCCAGCAGGGAAAGTTTCTGACATTGGTAATGTCACTGCCAGAGAACCTCAGGAATGGCCAGACTGGGAAGTTTCTTGAACAGCAAACAGCATCCATTGTTCTCCCCCAGCTAACCCACTCCACCACGGCATCTCACAAGGCTGTTGATGAAGTATTATTCCCATTATTTCCACCTGTCTTCTCCCAGTAGCCATCCTGACTGCTCGGTGAACCCATCCTGCCTATTCCTGACAGCTTCCATTTCTCCTACATGCCTGCTGATGATCTTCAAAGTGACCTGTTCCACCACTGCTCCAGGGATGATGCTGAGGCTGACTGGCCAGCAGTCTCCTGGCTCCTCCTCGCCGCCCTTTTGGAAGAGGGATGTAACACTGGCTTTCCTCCAGCCATCAGGCACCTCCTGATCTCCATTTCTCAGCACAATGGAGCATGGCTCAGCAGCAGGATCTGCCAGCTCCCCTGGCACCCACAGGAGCTGCTGCTGGAGCCCACAGGTCTGTGGGCATTAAGTCTGTCTAGCTAACCTCTAACTGAACCCTCTGTGATCAGCAGCAAGTCGTCCTTTCTCCAGCCTTCCTCTTCACCTCTGAGCTCTGGATTCCTCAAGGACAGCCTTAGCAGTAAAGACTGAGGCAAAGAAGGCATTCACCAATTCCACCTTCACTGTGTCTCCTGTCACCAGGACACCTATCTCCTTCAGCAATGGCCCCACACATTCCCCAATCTTTCTTTTCCTGCTGATGTACTTCTCACTGACCCACGCTGCCAGAGTCAATCTCAAGTGGGGCTGGCCTGCCCCATCACATCCCTGCACACCATCTGTTCACATGGAACTCCTCCATTACTAGTTCATTTCTGCCAATCCATTTCAATAATTTAACCTCACACTAAATACTGCAATACTGGTTCAACACACCCATTGGGAATGGGATAAGGGGATAGGCATGCTGGAATGCAGGATAGTTCTATCAACACCTTAATGAACTCACAGAAGTTTCAATGACCATGAGACATTTCTAAATAGCCACATTTGTTCAGAGTAAACACAGAACTTTAAACTATCTTTGTGAATTCTCAAAATCTAACTTGAGATTATTCAAAATCCAACTGCAGATTGCAGTTAATACACCTTCAGGCTTTTTTCTTTTTAAACTGGTCCAGATGATGGCAGAAAGTCAGATGAACATCTTCTCTTGTACTTGAGACATGCTGCTGGAACTCTAGAACTAAAGGAAGCATGTTTCCTTTCTGTTAATGTATCATCCTCTAGGAGGAATAAGCATAGAAATAATTTGTTTCCCTCCACTTGCACAGCACGGTTCAACTACTCAGAGGTTACTCATGGTAGTAGAGCCAGTGATAGAATGGACAAAACTGTAGAAAATTTTACTCCCCCTAAAGTGTATTCCTGGAATTCCATCCCATAATTACTAAAGGCCTGGGAACAAGACACCCTCTCCCTTATCGAAAACCCTGTTATCCCTTAGGATTCTTATTGGCTCCTAAAGTCACCAGTTTATTGGTTCTTTTCTTGCTTACAATTTTAAGATAATTGGTTAGTTTGCAAGGTTTAGTTCTTATTGGTAGGAAATTCAATCCTCTGAAAACCTATATAAAACCCTTTGTTATCTGATGTAACCAGACCGTTGTAGCACCTTCCCTTCAGAGAAATAAAGTTATCTTTGGAATCTGTTCTAAATGGTCTCAAGCCTTTCACACTTCGCTAGTGAGTAGCTGTGAGTTCAACAGCCAGAGTTCAGAGATATCTGGACTCAGGGCTGCAGAGCCCGAAGCTGGAAAGCCCCCAACGTTAAAAACAGCTACCTTTGGCACTCCGAACAAGTTTTGGCACCCTGTCAGACCCGCTGAGCAGTTATTCTTCTGCCTTTGAAGTGCTGAAGCGTCTGGTAGTGTAAAGTCTTTGTTTTATAAAGACTTGCACCAAAACCAGCACAGTCCAACATCCCCGGAGACCGGCCCGGGACTGGACGTTGCTAGCAACCCGTCAGCAACCCGACCTTTCGGCTAAAAACTGGGGGAGCACTTAGCCTTTTAAAGTGAGCGTTTTCTTTATAAGGTCAAAAAGATGTTTTGAGGTTTTTTTTGTTTTTTTTTCATTTTTTTGCTGACGGGCTATGAAGTTCCATGGGTGGGTTGCTCTCCAAATCCCCTTTAACACCCATGGAGAAAGGTTTTTATTCTCAGATCCTTATTCTCTTATCTACTAATAATTTTAAGTTTTCAAAAAATTCTTTTTCTAAATCTACCTTAAAATCATTTGTTAAATTTATATTCCTTCATTTTCCTGATACTAATTCTTATTCTGTGGCATCGGCAGACTTTTGGGATGTCTTGGGAACTCATATCTATTCCTTACAAACACAAAAGCAGTTTAAAGCCGCAGAATTTGTCCCTTTCTTTCACGAGATATATAGAGCCCGGAGGATCGCGCTTTCCCCATCCCTCCCGCTGCCGCCATGAAGTGCGCCTCCCCTGGCTCCCGATTTCTGCTCCGACTCGTGGCTATCCCTGTCCCCTGATCCTGGTGGGAATGCGTCCCTCCCAATTCTGTCCCCCACGGCTTCGCAAGAAACCCACGCGCCGTGTTCCCTGCGCCTTCCCCCCCCCCCGCCCTGTCCCGTTCCGTGCCCCCACGCGCACAGCCGTGTGAGACTGCAGTGCGGGAGCTGCAGAGCATCCCCTCCCTCCCACTGTCCTTGCAGCCGCCATGCAGCGTGCCCATGCTGCCGCCTTAGCCAAGCGGGGTCTCGGCGGCGCCCCCGGATACCCCCAACTCCACGTGGCCGCCCTCCCCTCCTCCACTTGGTGGCATGGAGCCGCCGCAGCCCCGGGCGGCATTCCCGCTCCCCCCCAATCCCCCGCAGGCACCGCCGGCTGTGCCGCCACCCCCCATTCCTGACAGCGCGGCACAGTCGCTGCAGCTATCGCGGCCGCCACCATTATCACTCCCTGACTGGCTGCCGCCGCCCGTGTCCCTCCCGGCACTGGCGCAGCCCCAGCTTGATCCCCATCCCCCGCTCTCTCTCACGGCATTGTCGCCGCCAGCGGCCACGCAGCTCCCCATTCCCACGCTCACCTCGCAGTCGGCGTCCGCGGCGCAGTTCCCATCTCAGCAGCCGCCTGCACAGTTATCACAGCAGTTTCCCACTTCCATAAGCCGCGTCCCGCTCGTGAATGCAGACCAACAGGCGCCGCCATCGCAAGCCCTTGCACACAACCCCCTGGCTCCACATACCATGCTTAGCGCCCCCTCCCCCAATTCTTTCTCCCTAGCAGACCCTTTGTTTCAAACTCAGCCTTATCTCCCCTTCACTTCACCCTTACCCCACCCCCCGCCGACAGTCCCCTCAGGGGCCCCCTGTAATCCCTCACTCCCTCCTGTTGCCACGGAAACCACATTCCTCAAGCATTCCAGCTGCCTCTACCCCCCACCACCCACCTCCATCCCGCTGCCCGCTTCCCTTCCCCCTGCTCCTGCCCCCATTTCTAATGCACCGCTGCCACTGTGTGGCGAAACCGTGTCATGCACCGAGCCGAGCCATCCCCAAACCTCACTGCCCCCCCATCCCCCGCCCCCCTCCCCCAGCTGTGCGCTCTTCTGTCTGCCTCTGCGCCCCTCACTCACACCCTCCCTTCTCGTTCTAAAAAGCACTGCAGACGACGTAGGCACTCTAAGTCTTCTGAAGATACTGATTCTTATGGTTCAGAAAATGAACACGATCCCTGGAACAATGTTAAGCTTTTAGCAACACAAAGTGGTGACTGGCAAATTGCTCAAAGAATTTCTGCCTTTCCTGTAACATATAAAGCAGGCCGCAGAGGAGGTGCCACAAATAATCCTCAATGGGAAACCTTTTATTCAAAACAATTAACTGAATTATCTAAAATCGCTAAGGAAAATGGGAGAAGTACCCAGATTTTCAAAAATTTTTTGCAGGCAATTTTTTTCAGCATATGTATTGGTACCACATGATATAAAAAATTTAGCACAATGACTTTTATCGCCTGCTGAATATATGTTATTTGAAAGACATTGGAAGAAAAAAACCTAAAAACATTATCTGATAACTATGCAAGAGATGCAAATCGCCAAATTTCACAGTAGAACAATTGACTGGAGAAGGCAATTTATCAAAGCCTTCAGACCAAGCAAACACCTTGCCCAGAGACACACTGCAAGACATAGCCAACGCAGTAAAAACATCCATACTTCTCATACCTGATGACTCCACCCCTACCATGCATTTTTCCAATATCAAACAAAAAATAGATGAAACCTTTATTAAATTTGTAGACAGACTGAAAGATGCTCTAGAAAAACAAATGGAGAGCGCAGAGGCACAAAAAGAACTGCTACGCAAACTTGCTATGAGCAATGCAAATGAACAATGTAAAACCATTTTAAGGTCCTTGCCTCTCGACACAGAGGTCACCATTGAACAAACGGTGGAAACCTGCACACGCCACATGTCCACTGAGAACACAGTAGCCCAGCCAGTGGCCAAAGGCACTGCTGAAGGAGTCACAGGAGCCTTTGCAGCAGTGGCATCCAAAGAAAATGCCCGATGCTTCTACTGTGGGGAACTTGGACATTTTGTAAAAAATTGCCCGGAAAAGCTACAAATTCAACAACCCCCCAGCCATCATCATAAGCCCCAAAGACAGCAAAAGCACCCACAGAATCAAAAAAACTGCCAGTGCAGTGCGGGAATGGCACTGCGCCAGGACAACAAATCAAAAGCCATCACCACCACTGTCCCGCCTATGAAAATCAGTCAAATTCCGGAACGTATCAAGATGGTCAAACACACGCACAGGTTTTGGTGGGAGCCCAACGCAAGCTGGTAAATTCCTTGCCTTACAACTTCACAAACAGAAATTTTTACCGTGTTCCTACAAGAAAACACGGGCCACCAGGTGGCCCTTGGGATATTTTCATATTTGGTGATACTGTACACAGTCCAAAGCAAATTTTTGTTTTGCCAGAAATTCAGACTGTTCAATCTGGACAAGAAATCCTTGTCCAGCTTTGCTGCACAGACACGCCTTTTTTCCTTTCACAGGGCACACCAACTGCGCAAGCCTTCCTGCTTCCAAAAAACTACAACAAACAGATCCCTCTCAACCCTACTGTGCTATGGGTGAAAATCACAAGATCCCAAAAATCCATCATTGAATGCAACATCCTCTGCATAGGTGAGAGAATCCTCAGACCAGGAATGATCCACACTGGAGCTGATGTCACCATCATCGCCCGTTCAGAACGGCCATCCAACTGGGACCTGCAACCGGTAGCTGGCATGATTTCCGGAATTGGTGGCGTCACCGTGTCCATGCGAAGTGCAAACAACGTGGTCATTGAAGGACCTGAAGGCAAGTTGGCAACTGTCCGCCTGTTCATGGTCAGAGCCCCCATCACCCTGTGGGGCAGAGATGTTCTATCCCAATGAGAAAGTGTCACTTCGAGTCCAATGCTTGGGATTTATGATTGGGGCCTCTAAAGAGTGCGCTCTTCCACCAACCCTGCAGCTCACATGGAAAAGTGACAACCCTGCATGGGTCGAGCAGTGATCCCTGTCAAAAGTCAAACTGCGCGCACTGCATGCCCTGGTGGAAGAGCAACTCGCCAAAGGCCACATCACCGAAACCACAAGCCCCTGGAACACTCCTGTCTTCGTTCTGCAAAAACCGGGAACAAACAGATGGAGGCTTCTCCAAGACCTTCGCAGAATCAACTACGCCATTGAAGATATGAGACCTCTTCAGCCTGGCATGCCTTCTCCATCAATGCTGCCTCAAAACTGGACACTTGCTGTCATTGACATCAAAGACTGCTTTTTCAGCATCCCACTGCACCCTGAAGATGCTCCACGTTTTGCTTTCTCCGTTCCCTCCCTCAAAAAAGAAGCTCCCCTAAAAAGGTAGCACTGGCTTTTCCTTCCTCAAGGACTCAAAAACTCTCCCACCGTATGCCAATGGTATTGGCTCACGTTCTTTCCCCTGTTCGAAGCTCATTCCCAGATGCCATATTTTATCACTACATGGATGACATCCTAGTCTGTGCCTCAGAAAAGACTTGCTTGGACACAACAGTAAAAGCAACCATTGAAACCATCAAAAAAGCCGGATTTGAAATCCGTGAAGACAAAGTACAGTACACCAGCCCATGCAATTACCTTGGACTGCAAATTCGAGAAAGAATCATCGTACCCCAGCAGTTTCACATCAGACAACCCAAAAACCCTAAGAGACTTGCATAGCCTGTGCAGATCCATCAACTGGGTACACCCCCTCCTCGGAATCCCAACAAAACAACTCGCTCCCCTGTTCAACCTTCTTCGGGGAAAAGAAGACCTCGACTCACCATGCACCATGACGCCAGAAGCTCAACAGGTCATTGTCAAAGTCTAAGAAGTCCTTTCATCATGCCAAGCTCATCGATTTGAACCTGATTTGCCTTTCCAATTTGCCGTTTTGGGAAAAAGCCCCTCACTTTCATGGACTGATTTTCCAATGGGACCCCAAACTCTCAAACCCTTTGCTTATCCTTGAATGGGTCTTCACAAGCAATCAACCCACAAAAACAATTACCACATTTCAAGAAATCATAGCAATTCTTATAAAAAAAGCCAGAACTCGTCTCTGCTCCCTCGCTGGGTGTGAGTTCACATACATATATCTGCCACTGACCACCGGAAATCTGGAGCATTTGCTTCAAACCAATGAAAACCTCCAAATTGCTCTAGATAGCTATACTGGCCAAATTTCAATTCATTTACCAAAGCACAAGCTTTTCAATAAAGATGCAATTTTTCATTTAATTCCAAAATGAGTCCAAAGCAGAATCCCCCTCAAAGCTCTGTCTTCACAGACGGCTCAGGCTCCTTGCACAAGTCAGTTATGACTTGGAAAGACCCCAAAACCCAAAATTTGGAATCAGATATTCAAATAGTGGAGGGATCTCCACAAATTGCAGAGCTAGCAGCCGTTGTTAGAGCCTTTGAAAAATTCAAAGACAAACCCTTTAATTTGGTCACAGACTCAGCTTATGAGCTTATGAGCTATGAGGGCCGAACACGCCTTTTTAAAAGATGTTCCCAATCCAAAACTGCACCAATTAATTTCTACATTAACATATTTAATTTCTCACAGAAAAGAGCCCTACCACATTGTTCATGTAAGGTCACACACTGATCTCCCAGGTTTAATTACGGAAGGAAACAAAAGAGCAGATGCTCTAGCCATGCCCATAGAAACCGCAAATGTCCCTGACATCTTTGCCCAGGCAAAGCTGTCACATGCATTTTTTCATCAAAATGTGCCCGCTCTCATGCGAATGTTCAAACTTGCAAAAGACCAGCAAAAGCTATTGTGGCAACGTGCCCAAGCTGCCAAACTTACCAAATACCCTCGATGGGTACAGGAGTCAATCCCAGAGGCCTGAACAGCTGCCAGCTGTGGCAAACTGACGTGACTCACTTCCCATCTTTTGGGAAGTCCAAATACGTGCACGTGTCAGTTGACACGTTCTCTGGAGCAGTTTTTGCATCAGCACATGCAGGAGAAAAAGCCACTCACGCTATCAAGCATTTCCTCCTAGCTTTTGCCACTGTGGGAGTTCCACAAAAAATTAAAACTGACAATGGTCCCGCTTACAAATCTCGAGATTTGAGAAAGTTCTTCAGTGAATGGGGAATTGAACACACCACTGGAATTGCTGCAAACCCAACAGGACAATCTATCATAGAAAGAACTCATCAAACCCTCAAAAGAGTTCTCAACCAGCAACAAACAAACACAAAAATTTTATCTCCAGTTGAAAGACTTTGCAAAGCTCTTTATGTTATTAATTTCCTAAATTGCACAGCTTCAGAACCTGATCCCCCAATCCTTTGTCATTTTTCAAACTCCACCCAAGCCAAACTCACTGAAAAACCACCAGTGCTGGTAAAAGACCCAGAAACACACCAAATTTCTGGGCCCTTTCAATTGATCACCTGGGGAAGAGGATAAACTTGTGTATCTCTGATATCTGGGCCAAGATGGTACCCAGGAAAAAACATAAAACCATATCTGGGCAGAGCAAAACCCACCCCTTCAGGCACCAGCAAAAATCCTCCTGAATCCAACACAAAATCCCCTCAGAACCAAACCAGCTCTGCATGGAGATGCAGGCGTCGCAGAGCACTCGCATACCAAAGGAAAAATCATCCTGTCACTGGACAGCAGACAAAACAGAAAACCAAGCAGCCTTTAGCTGCCTCAGATAAGCCTTAAGCTGAAATTGGTTTTTTTTTTTGTAGTTTTAGTTCAAAAAATTATTAACCTTTGTTAAGAATTTTTCTTGTTTTTTTATTACATTTGTTAAAACCCTCAACCCTAAGACCCAATTTTTTGTGTTTAGTGTTAAGAAAAAAAGGGGTAGGGAAGGGAATGGACAAAAATCCTCCCCCTCCTCTCTCCAAAAAATAACGAATTTGCTTGTATTTTCTATCAGAAGTCTCATCCTTGTTCAAAGATGAAAATTATCTTCGTTGATGTTGTTTTCACTGCTGCCTGGATGTTCTTCAACATACCTCATGCCTTCGGCTGGATGAGCCCACAACCCAGCCACAATGTTTGGGTGACTCTAGCAAAGACATTAAAACAAGACAACTTATGTTTATCCCTAGGCAGCCTTGACAACCCACTTTCCACATGTTTAGTGGTAATCCCATTCACAGCAGATGAATGGCCTGTTCAAATCTCAGAACTCCTTCGCACCACAGGTAAGAGGCCCAACCCCGTGGACACTTGGGATGATTGAACAAAAATTTTGCCAAATGCCCTTGAGGAACCCCAAGAATTAGATTTGCTGGGGTCCTCCAAAGCAACATACTGTGTCAAATTTTACTTTAAACGCCCAAAGCAAAACATACATGAATTGGATCTGCACAAAAACACATACAGAAAAGGCATATCACCCATCAATAAAGCATACAACTATCCAAATTGGTGTAATCACACCGCTCCCACAATTTCAGAGTCCTCCCTTCATCCCAAAAAACTGCCCAAGGGAATGTTTCTCATCTGTGGTGATCGAGTTTGGGCCGGAATCCCCTCTTGTCTTCAAGGGGGACTTTGTAGCCTTGGCAAGCTTTCTACCCTCACCCCCAACATTACCTTATTACACAATTGGAAAAAAGAAAGTAATTCAAAATGTGAAAAAAGATCCTACACTGAATTTGACGAAAATTGTGATCCCAGAATGTACATTTGGAACAGACCCAAAAGATTTGCTGCCTCCCTGTTTTTACCATGGTGTTGAACTTCCGGAGGGCAGACTTTGGCTTATTTAAGACACTTATTCAAAGAGTTCCTTGGGAAACAGCTCTTGGTAACAAAGGAGTCCAGGAGAAATGGATGTGCTTCAAAGCAGAGTTCCTGAGGGCACAGGAGCAGACTGTACCTATGTGCCGGAAGACGTGTCGACGAGGCAAGCGTCCAGTCTGGATGAGCAAGGAGGTTTTGAATGAACTTAGAAATAAAAGAAAGATGTATCATCTTTTGAAGGAGGGACTGATTTCTCAGGAAATATTTAAGGGAGTTGCTAGGGCATGTAGAAAAAAAATTAGGGATGCCAAAGCCCAGTTTGAACTTAACTTGGCAACTACTGTTAAAAATAATAAAAAGAGTTTTTACAAATATATTAACGGTAAAAGGAAGGGTATAACCAACCTCTGTCCCTTATTGGATGAGGCGGGCAACCTAGTAACTAACGACGAGGAGAAGGCGGAAATGCTTAATGCCTTCTTCGCCTCAGTCTTTAGTGGTAAGACAGCTTGTTCTCAAGACCACTGTCCTCATGGGTTGGTAAGTGGTGCCAGGGAGCAGAATGGTCCTCTTGTTATCCAAGAAGAGACAGTCAGAGAACTGCTGAGACAGCTGGATATTTATAAATCAATGGGACCAGATGGGATCCATCCCAGGGTGATGAGGGAGCTGGCAGATGAGCTTGCGAAGCCACTCTCCATCATTTACCAGCAGTCCTGGCTCACTGGGGAGGTTCCGGACGATTGGAAACTGGCCAATGTGACACCCATTTATAAAAAAGGTAGGAAGGAGGATCCTAGTAACTACAGGCCAGTTAGCCTGACCTCAGTACCAGGTAAAATAATGGAGCAGTTCATAATGAGTGCTATCACACAGCGCTTACAGGATGGCCAGGGCATCAGACCCAGTCAGCATGGGTTTACAAAGGGTAGGTCGTGTCTGACCAACCTGGTCTCCTTCTATGACCAGGTGACACGCCTGGTGGATACAGGAAAGGCTGTGGATGTTGTCTATTTAGACTTCAGCAAGGCCTTTGAAACTGTCTCCCACAGCATACTCCTGGAGAAGCTGGCAGCACACGGCTTGGACAGGAGCACTCTGTGCTGGGTTAGGAACTGGCTGGACGGCCGGGCCCAGAGAGTGGTGGTGAACGGTGCTGCATCCAGCTGGCGGCCAGTCACCAGTGGTGTCCCTCAGGGCTCTGTGCTGGGGCCAGTTCTGTTTAATATTTTTATAGACGACATGGATGAGGGCATTGAGTCTTTCATTGGCAAATTTGCAGATGACACTAAGCTGGGAGCTTGTGTTGATCTATTGGAAGGAAGAAGGGCTCTGCAGAGAGACTTAGATAGATTAGATAGATGGGCAGAATCCAACAACATGAAATTTAATAAGTCTAAGTGCCGAGTTCTACATTTTGGCCATAAGAATCCCCCTTCAGCGTTACAAGCTGGGAACAGTGTGGCTGGATAGTGTACAGGAGGAAAGGGACCTGGGGGTGCTGGTTGACAGCCGGCTGAATATGAGCCAGCAGTGTGCCTTGGTGGCCAAGAAGGCCAACGGCATCCTGGCCTGCATTAGGAATTGTGTGGCCAGCAGGAGCAGGGAGGTCATTCTTCCCCTATACTCGGCACTGGTGAGACCACATCTTGAGTACTGTGTCCAATTCTGGGGCCCTCAGTTTAGGAAGGACATTGATATGCTAGAAGCGTGTCCAGAGGAGGGCAACAAGGCTGGTGAAGGGCTTGGAACACAAGCCTTATGAGGAATGTTTGAAGGAGCTGGGGTTGTTTAGCCTGGAAAAGAGGAGGCTTAGGGGAGACCTCATTGCTCTCTACAACTTCCTGAAGGGAGGCTGTAGACAGGTGGGGGTCGGTCTCTTCCACCAGGCAGCAACTGACAGAACCAGAGGACACAGTCTCAAGCTACGTCAGGGAAGGTATAGATTGGATATTAGGAAGAAATTTTTCACTGAAAGAGTAATAAAATACTGGAATGCTCTTCCCAGAGAGGTAGTGGAATCGTCATCTTTGACAGTGTTCAAGAAAAGGCTGGACATGGCACTTAGTGCCATGCTATAGTCTATACTCTGAGTTGAGGTGTTTAGGACATAGGTTGGACTCGATGATCTTGGAGGTCTCTTCCAACCTCAATATTCTGTGATTCTGTGATTCTGTGACATTAATCATTTAGGGTGCTGGCTTAGTAAGCAGGCCAATGCTACATCTGCTGCTCTGAGTGACCTTTTGAAAGATGAAGAAACCATAGGACATGCAACTCTGCAAAATCGGGCAGCAATTGACTATCTGTTGCTCTCCCACGGACATGGCTGTGAAGACTTTGAAGGAATGTGCTGCTTCAACCTGTCTCCCCGCTCCACATCCATTCAAGAAAACATCCAGAAGCTGAAAAACCTCGTGAAGGACCTCAAAACCAAAACCACTCCCGACTGGGTCAACAATCTTTTTGGCCAATGGGGACTGACAGGATGGGCTTCGTCCTTGGTCAAAGGAATTTTGTGGATTTTTATTGTTATTCTTGTTGTGCTAGCTATGTTTTCATGTTTAGTTCAATGTTTTAAGAAAACTGTTAAAGACGCTCTCTTTGTAAATACAGAGAGAGGAATTGTAGAGAATGTTACTCCCCCTAAAATCTATCCCTGGAATTCCATCCCATAATTACTGAATGCTTAGCAGCCAACTCCCCATCCCCCTTATCAAAAACCCTGTTACCTTTTTGGATTTCTATTGGCTCTTAAAGCCAACAAGTTATTGGTCCTTTTTTACTCAAGAATTTTAAGATAATTGGTTAGTTTAAAAGCTGTAGTTTTATTGGTAGAAAATTCAATCCTCTGTAAACTTATAAAAAGTCCTTTGTTATCTGATATATCCGGACTTTGCTGTACTCCCCTTTGAAGAAGTAAAGCTATCTTCAGAACCAGTGCCGCGTTGTCTCAACCTTTCTGTACTCCGCTAGTGGGTAGCTGTAAGCCCGACAGCCCAATTCCAGAGAAATCTGGGCCTGAAGCTGTTAGGCTTGGGGTTGGAAAGCACCAACCCAGGAAAAACAGCTACAAGCAAGCAGCGCACTGGGGAAAACGTGAGGGGTCACCGCCCACTCCACACTTCCACCCAACTTGGTTTGCAGCTCCCTTTTTATAGTAGCATTTTCCTTGTAGTAATCAATAGTTGTTATTGTTTTGTTGTAGTAATTCTGCAAGGTAAGTAGTGGTGGTCACAGAAACTTCCAAACTTCTGTGGGACAGCTCTTCGGACAATTGGTCATGTAACCATCTGGTCTTGGTAGATAAAAAACCAGAAGAAGTAGGAAGCCTGTTCTTTAGCAGATAGCATGCAATTGGTCACACAAAGGCAGGAAATCTGATTCTGCAGAATGTTTTGGGCTGTGTGAAAGCGTTGTTTTGCAAGCTGTCAGTAAATACAACATATTTAGGAAACATAACATTCATAACAGAGGGATTTAACAGAGGGATAGAATGGGTTTAATAATATATTTCCCTTTATCTAGGTCCATGTTCTTTTCTTATTTTAAGTCTTCTGGTTTATACAAACTCCAAAACTTCTATGATTAACATGAATCTTTTATCAATTATCACACGAGCAAATGCAGACTTGCCAGCCCTTAGCGAATAACTGATTGAGATTCATTAAAATGCTTTTTAAAAATCATTGTCGCCAGAACTCTCCTTACATTCAATTCCTTTCTCCCAAATTTTTTTTTGTCCAAAGTCTTTATCTCTTTACTCTCTATTTCTCCTTTCTTTTTACAGTCTCTTTCCCTTTCTTATTGAGATGCTATCCTTATACCCAAAATACTTAAATATTGAAGCATTTACTCCCTTTAAGTCTCAGGCACCACAACTGATAGCCTCACGACAGCCAAAATTCAAAAGTGCATGTTTTGTTCCTGTTCTAATTTCTAAAAACAAAGAAAGGGGGAGAAAGGAAAAAAGAAAATGTGTGTTCTTAATTGAAACAGCTGTAAGTTAAATGGTTTATTGTTTTTAAATAAAACAAAGAAGGGAAAGTAAGGAATAAAGGAAATATGTATGTTCTTATTTGAAATGGTTTTAAGTTAAATGGTCTTTTGTTTTTAAAATATCAATTGTTTTGAACTGAATGGTTCACGTTTAATGTTGAATTGTAATGTTGTAGTTACTAAGCAATTGAGCCTGTAACATGAATAAAGAAATTTGATGTACCTCACAGGGTACTGGACATTGAAATGAGTTGTTTACAAAATACTTTATTGTTTACAAATTGCTTTGTTAAATTGGAATTTTGCACAGTTCTGCAGCTAAATGTTTTATTAACTGAAGTTATAATTCTATTGTTGAGCAGTTAAATTGTGATATATGAAACCAGAATGTAACTAAATACCCAACCGCTCCTGAACATAAGCACTGCAGCTTCAGGTATGTGAAACCTATCACCATCTAAGAAACCAAATTTATTAAGTTAGGTAAAAGACCCATTCAAATTGAATTTATGCTGGCAATGTCATCTTGCCTGCAAAAGGATCCTTGCAGGTAAGATAACAGAGAACAAGCTGCATATTTGCATTTTGAAATTTTTCCTCAAATTAATAAAAAAGAAATGGGGAATTGTCACAGTACAAGCTGCCCTATTACTGGGCAACTGACTTAAACATGGAGAAGCAGCCTGGTGGGACAGACAGTCCTTCAGGAACAGTGATAGGACAAATTTGGAAACAGACAGGGATTTGGACCTATGGGCTCCTGCCCGGGCTGCAGAGGCTGTTGGTCAAAAAGACTGGGCAGCCTGAACTTTGAACCAATCACAAGTGCTCGATGAGGAACATTAAGGAGGTTATTTAAGGAGCAGTACAAAACAATAAAGTGCTTTTTGTCACATGAAAAAGAGAGTGCTTATGTCTATGTCTTGGGCTCAGCACTGATCACATAACACTGTTCTAGTGTTTTCAGTCCATATGATAATTCCTTTTTTGGCTGCTTTTAATGCCTCATAGAGGGCTTATACCAGCAGTCCATAATTTGCTATCCACAAATGACACCAACCTACCATTCCCAGGAAAGCTTGCATCTATCTCACAGTATGGGGCTCTGGGAGTTGATAGATGGCTTCTTTCCATTCATTGCTGAGCTGTCTGTGTCCATGGAAGATCTCAAGCCCCAAGTAAAGTATGGCTTCCTTGGCAATCTGTGCTTTGTCTTTTGAAACTCTATACCCACTTAGTCCCAAGAAGTTTAATAAACTTAGGGTAAATCATATGCAGTCATCTCTGGTTCTGGCTGCAATCAAAATGTCATCCACATATTAAATAACTCCTTCTGCTTCTTGTCTTTTCCAGTCTTCTAATTCTTTTGTTAGTTGCTATCCAAATATGGTTGGTCTATTCTTGAAACCTAAGGGTAAAACTGTCCAAGCAAGTTGAGTTTTCCTCCCCATTTCAGGATTTTCCCACTCAAAAGTAAAAAAGCTCTTGGCTGTTTTTGTGCACAGGAATGCAGAAATAGGCATCCTTCAGGTCTACAACAGTAAACCACCCTAATTCATCCGTCAGTATGGTCAAAAGGTGTAGGAATTGTCTAGCACTGGGTATAAGTCCTCTGTAATTTTGTTAATTGTTATTAAATCTTGTACTAATTGATAATTATTATCTTATTATCTGTTTTTTTAACAGCTAATATGGGGGTATTGTATTTGACTCACTTTGCACTAGTAACTCGCATTGGAGTAATTTTTCAATTACAGATACCAATCCCTTAGAGTCCTCTAATTTCAAAGGGTATTGGTTTTGCCTTACCGGTGTGGCTCCTGGTTTGAGTGCAATACTCACTGGTTCTGCCCATTTGGATCTTCCTGGGATATCACTGGCCCACACTATTGGATTAACTGCATTTTCAACTTCAGTGGGGATTTCACCACCTTTTTCCTGTAAAAAAAGTTCAACAACTTGGACAAATTTAGATTCAGATATTACAACTTGAACAACCTTTCCATTCTTAAATTTAATTTTTGCTTCCAATTTTTCTAGCAAATCCTTCCTCAGCAATGGTTATCGGAGTTAGGCATATAAAGGAATTGATGGGTTACCCAGTTGTACTGGTTTGGAGGACAAGAGAGGCAGAAATTCCTGAAATGAAGAAATGTAAACTCCCTCCCTCTTGGTTATTATAATTTTGGAATCAAGTACTCTCAGACAGAGATATGGGGGGTAGGAATAACAGGTCTTTACTAATATATCTAACCAGACAAACAGAAACAACAGCAGCTATGAAAATTAACAACAAACAGAACAATAACTCAGTTCTAGTCCCTTTTCGGCTGCAGACACTCTTTTTGCTCTCGGTACCGGTGGTGGGGGGTGGGGCAGGGCCCACGCAGCTGAGGAGGCAGCAGGCGGGAGCAGGGGGGGAGGTGGCAGTGTCGTGTCCCAGGTGGGAGAAGGGTGGAGGAAGGCTCCCCGCTCACTGTGTGGATCCTGGTTCTTGGCTATGTGCTTGGAGGTATCAGACTGGAGCGAAGATGGCAGTACAGTGTCTGACAGCAGAGAACCTGGCTCCCAGCACTGGGCTAGTGTGCGGGCTGGAAGCGAGCAGCCCCCAGACTACACTCCGACCCCTCCAGCGAGTGAAAAATGAGAGACAGCCCCCGCCCGTCTCTTTGTCATGAGCCATCAAGAGCTAGGGTGCAGCCCAGCAGGCTTTCTCAGCATAATAGTAGAAAAAACTCTCCAGAGAGGGGAAAAAAGAAAAAATAAAATAAAAAAAAAAGGTAAGGGAACAAACCCCAACCAAAAGATAGTTTTTTGCTTACCCCGCTCGCCCCAACAAAACGTACAGTATCTTGACTCAGCTTCCCTTCTGAGGTATTTAACAAAGAATATGCTGCTCTAGTATCTACCAAGATGTCATCTTTTCCCAGCTTAGCTTTAACTGAGAGCTCTGCTGGGGGACAAGCTTTTGGTACCCATCATTCTGAGCTTGAGCTTTGTAATACTGGGATTTGTGGAACTGGCAATTTTTGTTTCAGTGCTGGACAGTTATTCTCCCAATATCCCCATTTTTTATAATATGCACACTGATCTATGTCTGTAGGGGAAGCCTTGGGTGACTTTTCATGAGTTGCCTTCTTCCGAGGTTGGGGTCTAACTCTTTCATATGGATCCGTCTTGAAATACCTTCCAGACCACTTATAGCAATTTATTTCAAACTCCCTCTATCTTTTGCAGCTTTCTCATTGCATCATTTGTAGCTTGACCCATAAACAAAAGAACTAGATGTGCTTGCCCTTCAGATGATTCAGGATCTAGATCTATAGATTTGATGGTAGTTTCTCTTCACCTATTTAAAATATCAGTGGGTGATTCATCCTAATTTTGCTGTACTTTGTAAAGCTTGGACCAATTTAGAGCTTTAGGGACACCATGTTTTATCCATATACTGTCACAGGCAGTGAATCTGAAGTTGGCCCCCAAAACTCTACCAGCCTAGAAGTAAACAATCTCTGCAAGGATTGGTTGGATTTAAAGCTACACAGAGATCCTCAGCCAAACTCACTGAGACCTAAATGCACATGTGTCATTGGCCAGGGAGCTGGGAAGTGCTGAAATCCAGACCAATCAACTATCAAGACCCAGGAGTTTTAACCCTCCTGTAAAAGGAAGCTGGAAGAATAAACTGGAGTTGTTGTCACAAGGATCTCTGAGAGTTTGTGTCATTTGTATGTCTCTGACAAATGATCCCCATTGTAACAATATACCACAAGATTTTGGTATTGTTTTCACTTCACCATATGTTCCAGTAAATTAGTGTCCCATCCCGGATTTTCTACCAGGAATACCTCTGTAACCATGCCTTGGGTCAACCTGTATGCTATTCTTGCTATACTTGCCTCTACCGAGGTTTTAGCAGCTTTATTAACCATTCATCTCTCATTGTCATCAAGTAATGTGTCAAACATAGAGTTCAAATCAGCCCAGTCAGGGTTTAGTGAGTTAATTGCCCTTTCCACTGATTTTGCCACCTTCTCTGCGTTTTCCTTATATTTCCCCACGGTAGTCTTCCACTGTTCTAACTCAGTAAGAGAGTATGGAACCTTTACATATATTGGCCCCTGGTTGCCAACTGCTTGGCCTAAAGCGGCTTCTAAAACCATTATTTTCCTTTATCCTTTTCTAACTTAGTATGTTTGGCTGTAGGGCTGCATTTTTTTATGGCCTTTCCAGCTATCTTTCTCTTCTTTTTCCTGCTCAGGGCAGCTGTGATCTCATCTTCCTCTTTGGAAGAGCTACCTGAGCAAGAGCTGTCTGTTGAATCTGCTCTGGTAGATCTGCTTTGACCAATCCCAATATTAGAAATCGCCTGGCACGACTTGCAGCACTGTGGGAGCCAGGCTGGAAGCCTCTCACTTTGATGACATCATCTCCTGAGGCAGCTCCACAGGCGGTGTTGCTGTGGAAACTCAGGGGCCTGAAAGTGGGAGAGGCACTGCTTCCTCCATGGGAGTTTCCCTCTGTGCCCTCTCCGTAGAAGGCTCTGTCCACCGGCTCCACCTCTAGGGGCAGTGCTGTTGGCTGCACCCATCCTCCCAGACTGCTCTGCTCAATTAGCTGCTGTTTATATTTTTTTGGGTCTGAAGCTACAACACTGTCCTTTTTCCTTTGACTTGACAAAGCATGAATTTCTCTCCCCATTTTAATCTGCCAACTTTAATGTTGATATCTCAGATTTCCCTGAAACAGGGCAATCATCTCCTCCTTCAGAATTCCTGCTACCCTGTCCTCTACCCCCCCATTTCCCCCTCCTCTTTCCTGACACTATCTCATTCATGGGTCGTGCGGGGGTGGGAATTCCTTGAGCAGGTACAGAAGCTGTGGCAATGCAGTGGTGTGGGAGGGGAAGTGGGGGCTCCGCTCTGGGGATTACTTTGAATACATATCGTGGAGCAGGCACGGACGGCACCACAAGCACAGCAGCTTCAGCCAGGCTGCTGTGCAGGGCAGGCTGTGGAGGTGCAGACGCTGCTGCCCCATCCATGCCGGTCTGTGAGGGGGTCAGTTCCGCAGGGATCAATGCCGCAGGGACCGATGCTGCGGAGCAGGGAGCCACAGAACAGGGGGCTGGTGACAGGAAAAATGGGGCCCCTGCGCTTACAAAACACAGCTCGAGCAGCATCAAAGATGATGTTGCTGGCCGGTCCCTGGAGCCATTCTCCCTGGCTACGAGGGACGGCAGTGGCGGGGTCCCCTGCATTTGTACTTGAAAAAAATCATGGCTAGTTAGAATATATTGGGACACCAATCAAGAAGACAGCGAAGAAGTCTCTGTCTTTTCAGAATTAGTAAGTGGCTCACTTAACGATTCTGTGATCAGTCTCCAAGGCGGTAATAATAAAGGGGCTTTTCTACCTCCCAAACAAACATCATCAAAAAGTTTAAGACCAGCTTGAACCCAGAAAGTTTTCCTTAAAACACAATTGGGATCTACATTTGGAAAATTCTTTCTAACATATATTAACAGTTCTCTTAATTTTTTATCTGGAACACTAAAATAATTTCTCCTCAATAAAGATTCTAAATAATCATACATATATTTTGTTTTTCACATACACTTTCCCCCATCTATGTGGACTTACCTCAAAACTTAGCTTACTTTTAATATGTCATTATAAATTCCGGATCCCTTCCCATACTCTTATTTCTGTTCTTTAAATATATTTTCCCCCATCTCTGTGGATTTACCTAAACACTCAGCTCATCTTAAAAACATCATTATAAGTTCTGGATCCTTTCCTATACTCTTATTTCTGTTCTTTAAATATATATTTTCCCCTTCTCCATAAATTTACCTCAACACTCAGCTCATCTTAAATTTATCACTATAAATTCTGAATTTTTTTCTCATTTTTGCTCTTTGGGCATAATATTTCCCATGATCCTAGATTACCCCAAGTTGCTCACCTCAATATAAGATAGGCGATGAGAAATCCCAGTGTCTTCCCCAGCTGTGCTTGCTTCTCCCAGCAGTCAGCAGGGGCTTTCATCGGGCTTTTTCCTTACCACACTTATTTGAGGCCTTGGAGAAGGCCCAACAGTATTTTAAAGTCTTTAGTAAAGCGAGCAAAGCAAGGTACCATTCACGGGGCACCAGAGGCTAGGTTATAGACCTCTGGTGCTCTTAGGCACCTACTCAGAGCTCTTGGCTCCAACTTCCTTGGGTTATCTTAAATAAGCAAAGCAGCTAATAGTTGCTAAAAAAGTTATTTATTACAAAGTACATCAATCTCAAAAGGCACGCAGAAAAGCAATGGCAAAAGCAGTAGCAAAGCAAAAGCAAACGGCAAGAGCAGATGGCTAAAAGCCGTGGCAAAAGCCAATGGCTAAAACCACCAACTTTCCCCAATACATACTCTTATATGGGATTTTCCCAACAAGCTAAGATACAAACTCGGACCACCACTTCTTAACCTATTAGAATTCTAGTTTCTTAGCACGCTAGGTTGTGTATAAGCGGGCATACAACCTCTCATGTTCTATCTGAAAAATGTAAGCAATACTCTTACTAAAGCTCTATTATGTCTAAGTCCTGTCTACAACCATGGTCCTGGAGCCTCCACTGAAAACATCAGCGTGTTTGCAATCTTCACTAGAACTCGCACTGCTACTGTGGAATCTAAACCTTCTACTTACTGAAAGCACTAAATCTCACCCTAAAACTTACTGACGTACTTCTACTTAAACGTCTGCTTTATGTGTGAGTGGCTTAATATACTTCAATCCATCCAAAGGCTTTAATTCAATCCCTGCACTTTGATTTCTCTCTGAAGAATTCAGAGAGACCCCTGACTCACTGACTCCAACACCAGTACACTTTATACACTTTTCCTGTATACAAAAACACCTGTGCACCCTTTTTTGTGATTGGTCAATACAAATCAGCATTCCATGCTCCTTTTCCTTTAAGGATGTTCACTTGTCTTAGATAGCTGCGCCCTATTAGGGATGAGGCTCGGCTACAGCCCCATTCCTAATTTCTCACAATCTACTCTCCTACACAGAAAACCCTGAGAATCGATCCCAGGCACAAAATAATCCTTCCTGTACATAGCGAGGGCCACAGGGGTTCCTTATGAACTCCCCTCCCATCAGTCCTTCCTGGGCAGCGCCAGGCATTAGCACAGCTCCCAGGGCTATCTCGGCACTGGCTGCTGCCACAGGGCACAGGCTTGTCACACTTGTTGTTCATGGATCTGGGTCTTCAAAGACACAAGTGCAGTTGTTAGTTGCTGTAAAGTTGTTTATTGCAGAAGTACATCAGTCTTGAAGGCAAAGAGTTCAGAATATTAAAGTCCAGGCTAAAGGCTTTTGGCATAGAGTCCTGGGCAGAAGAAGCAGAAGCAGCCTGGCATTTCTTCTGCTTCCAGGTGGTGATGAAGATGGTGGTCTCTCACTCCAGTGCAAGGGGTTTTATTCGTAAATCATTCAATGAGCTAAAAACACGAACCTAAAACATTCCTTCTAAACCTACTGGAATCTTAGTTCTA
This sequence comes from Luscinia megarhynchos, assembly GCA_034336665.1. Lineage (NCBI taxonomy): Eukaryota > Metazoa > Chordata > Aves > Passeriformes > Muscicapidae > Luscinia > Luscinia megarhynchos. Next base: position 37,736,359 of record CM067570.1, read on the forward strand.
GACTATGAAAGTAATGTTATTGTTTACATATATAGTTCTTTCTATTCCTGTAAATGGTTCTATCTCTTCTATCGAGAAAATGTAAGCAATGTTCTTACTATGTTTTCATTATGTCTGTGTACTGGTTTCAAAGCAAAAGCAGAGAGAAAGAGACTCCAAGTCCGAAATACAATTAATTAGGAAAAAGAAAAAACTATAAAGTATATGCAATAGCACAAATGAAAACCACTGACAGAGTCAGAATACAACCTGACACTCTGCTAGTTAGGGTTGTGGTAGCAGTCCAGAGGAAGTGGTGTTGTTGATGTAGTGATGAGTTAGAAAAGTCTGGTAGCTCTTGTCCTCTGGAAACCAGTGGGTTTCCAGGGCTGCTTTGGTCTTCCAAATTTTAGTTTTTATCTAGGTAGGAAATGCTTGTCTCCTTCCCCTGGGTGGAGCATCTCACAATGTGATGATGTAATTTTATCAGTCATGCAGTGGGACTCAATGGCTCATTAACGGAAGATTTCTTCCTGGAAGAAGGATGGATGGTGGAAAAGATAAAGAACACTGCCCCATCTGATGTTTAACAGATGGCCCATTAACTGATGATATCTCCCAGAGAGATAAGGAACACTGCCCCGTTTGGCTTCCACAGTACATGAAGATGGTGATATAATACATAGATCTGGGCACATTTTTACATTGTAACCTAGGACAGTCTGGGGCCAAGTTCCTGAAACTTTAACTAGATTTTAGGGGTTTTTAACTCTCTTAAGGCACTTATAGTATATTGTTACTGAAAACTAAAACTGCTTCATGTCTATGTGACTTAATAATACTCCTACTTACTTAAAATAAAACTGACACTTCTACTTCATTTCTGTGTGGCTTAATATATTTTAATTTCTCTAAAGGCTTTATTCAATCTCTGCATTCTCTCTCTCTGAGGGATGCAGAGAGGCTTCTATTTTAAACAGTCCAACAAGCTCATGTCTCCACAAATGGCCACATCCTTGTCCATTTGTCCCCATGTCACTCTGCATGTCTGTGTCCTGCCATGTATATGTGCCTCAATGTCGCCACCCATATCTCAGTTCAGTGTCTTTATTTTTACCCGGTGTTGGATGTTTTAAAGGGATGAAGAGAAATCAAATGCAAATCAAGTGGAGAAGAAAAGCATTTCCTTTTCCATGCCAGCTGAGGATCCATGTGCTTGGGTGGGAGAAAAGAACCTTTTCTGGAAGGGTTTCCACCTCACTGTCTCAAATATCTTGGTCTTTTCCCCAAATTCATCACCATTTGGTTATGAAAGACACCCTTTAGTAACAGAAAATCAAAATGGTGCGATCACTGAGGTTGGAGAAGACCTCCAAGACCATTCAGTATTCCTGGATGCCACCAGAACACAGAAGTGAAAACGGAAGATTTTCTGGCATTGAAAGTAAACAAATCCACTCTCCCCAAGGAATTCCCAATGTTGGTTTGCGTCCCGGTGGATGTTCCTGCCCCTGAGTTCATCCAGGTGCCCACAGGGGACACAGGATGATGCGGAGCACCCCCCAGCCAGGTGTGTTCCCAAACAGATCAGCAGGGCTCTGCCCAACAGGGGGTCACTGGGGATCATCCAACACTAATCCTCCCATGGGGGATGGAGCTGGAGCAGAGCACGAAGCTCTTTTCCACACTCGGGGAACTCACAGGGCTTCCCTTACCGGTGCCTCCGTAGGTGAAGGGTTAAGGCTGAGCTCCTGGAGAAGCTGTTTCCCACACTCAAGACACTCATAGGGCTTCTCCCCGGCGTGGATGCGCTGATGTCTGATGAGATGGGAGTTGTGTGCTTGAAACCCTTCCACGCAGTCAGCGCAGCGGAAGGGTCTCTCCTCTGTTGTGAATCCGCTCATGTACGATGAGATCGGAGCTGGTCTGAAACCTCTTCCCACACACAGGACACTGGTAGGGCCTCTCCCCGGAGTGGGACGTGCTGGTGTCTTCTCAGGGGTGGAGCTCCCCGAAGCTCTTCCCACATTCCAAGCAGGTGTAGGGCCTTCTCTCCAGTGTGGATCACCTGGTGCCGCATCAGGTAGTATCTGTTGATAAAGCCCTTCCCACATTTCCCACACTCATAGGGCTTCTCCCCAGGGTAGATCCTCTGGTGCCGGATAAGCTCAGACCTGTAGCTGAAGCCCTTTCCCACATACCAAGCACTTGTGGGGCTTCTCTCCTGCATGAGGCTTCTCCACCAGCTCTGAGCTCTGCCTGGATCTCTGGCCACCTTCCTGGCACAGGGAGGGTGTCTTTTCCTCCTTGCAGCTCCCTGGGCTGGGTTTGCAGCCCTCTCCTTGTGAGGGATCTCTGGGGCTTTTCTGCCTCCTTCATTCCTCCCATGCCTTGAGAATGAAAAATCCTGGTTTGCTGAAAAAAAAAGAAGAGAGCTCCATGGATTGGGAGTTCCTCCCTTGCCCAAAAGTTCATCTCAGGAAGACACTGGGCATCCTGTGTGTGTAAGAACCTTTAAAACACCAGGATTCATCACAAAAATCCTCCAAACATCACTACACAAATGAAAAATCCATCAAACAGCAATATTTGGCCAAAACCTCCTCTAAAAGAGAAAGATTAACCCCGGCAAAAAACAAAAAGAACAACATTTAGCCCAATAAAGCTCACAAACAGCAAGATTCATTCCTATGAAAATCATGGATCCTCTCTCTGGTACCCTGCTGCATGTGATGGGGACAATGCCCCTGGGGCTGGGGAGAGGCTGCAGATACAGGGAGGGGTGGAACATCATGCTCCTTCCTGTTTCTGCTCCTCCTCCTCCTCCTGTGTCCCAACTCTTCCTCACATTCCTCTTCCTCCTACTATTCTTCCTTTTCCTGCACAATGCCACCTTTTCCTCCCACGTGCAGTATTTGACCATTTGCATTGGAATTTTTTCTGTATATTCGTACGTGATGGCAAAATTTCAGTATCGGTTTTTCAATGTTCACGTTTAGGATGGATTTTGCAAAACTAGAAGGGCTTTAAAGGTGATACTTGAAGAGATAAAATGCTAATAGAATATTGTTAATAAGAAAAAAAGAAGCAGATATTTGGGGGGCCACATATGAGTAATCCAATGGCTGCTCTGGAAGAGAAACAGGGATTCCAGACAGCCAGGAGAGGAGCTTTAGAAATGCAAATTAACACTGCTGGGGCAAAGTGTGGACAATGTACTTCTTGCCTGGGGGAGAAATGGGCTGATTCCCTCTGTCCCTCACCCCAAGTTCTGCTTGCACAGATGGAATTTGCACAGCTAAGGCAGAGCCCATAGTGAGGATATATGACTGCGACAGAAACTGGTAAAGCTGCAAAGGGAAACAGCAAACGGAGAACGTTGTGAAAAGTTTACTTTAAATAAATGTGGGGGAATCATCCCTCTCCCCACTCCACCATGTGCTGTCAGTGTCTGTTATACTCAGTGTATTAGAACACTGGGATGTTTTTGCTAGTCCAGAGAAATCAGTTGAGAACCCAAGTATTTGATGATTTAATTAGAGAAAAGTGGTCAATTGATGCAGCCCTGGCTGGAAGGAGTGCCCAAAAATGGGGAAAAGATGAACAGACACCAGAAGAAATCCTACAAATCCACAGACCAGCCCCCTTTATGAATTCATATGAGGAGAAAGAAAATCCACCAATATTTTGAATAGCATAATTAGATTAAAAACTAAATACTATCATCATCATTACTATTATAATTAATATTCTTATTACTATTATTGTTGCTATTATTATTATTACTGTTATTATTATTAGTAGTATGTACTAAAAAATATATTATCAAGTCCTCTAAATAATAATAAACTGGCAAGTTCCTGACCCTCCTGCCAAGCAATCCACAGAAAAGAAGAAGGAGACATTTCCCCATGGGATGGGATTAGATAACCTATGAACAGAAGGAGGTAGAGTATGTGGAAAATTAAATTACTCAAAGTGCTCTTTGAAAATAGATGATAGCCGAAAAGTGGTGAAACAAGTGACAAAGGCAATAAGAAAAGAGATCATGTACCAGTCCAAATGGGGAAACAATGGCAATGGGACACATTTTTGTGGTTTCCTGGCAAACCACGGCTTAAACGAATGCTGTTCCTCCTCTGATGTGCTGCAGCAACTCTCATCTTTTTCCCATGCACAACACCTTGCTGAGAGCAGCTCATTCAGCAGGTGAGCAAGGGGATGCAGGTGGCAGCCAGGCCTCCTGATCCAGAAACAGCTACAAAAGGACAGGGAATGAAGGCACTGAGAATAATCCCAAAACCAAAGAGGAATCAGGAAGAAAAAACAGAGTTAATGAGTGAATCTGGTTGGAGATAGGGCCAGGAACTCGTATATCAGGAAGCAATAGGAGGAATGTTGAGTTTCAGAAAATGTTACTAATTTACAGACAGTGATGCTCAGTCAAGATCCTGCTCAATTCCTGAACTTCAAGAAGAAGCAGCACTTACGAAAACCGTAAATATCGGATGCTATGCTAAAGGAGGGGTGCACATTAACGAGAACATGCAGGAGGCGGATCAGAAAGTCTGAACCTTCTAAGTACCTCAGACAGTGGGGAAAGGGAGATGCAGCCAGGAAAATGAGGATAAAAAGAAGACTGTGTTTTAGAGACCGCAGGGCAAATGCCACATGGTCTCTGACTTTGTTCATCCATAAAGTCACTTTTACAGGATTCCCCTGTCTCCTTTGGGCACACAAACCTCTGGCCACGTGAATTTTCCCGCACAGCCCCGGGCACAGAGCAGCCATCTCTGTGATACCCACAGGAACCGGGATGAGCCAGTGCTGCTCCGGCAGCAGCTCCTGCCAAGGCCCCCGAGGGAAGGAGACCGCGGGCAGCCGCTCCCGCAGCACCCTCAGCCCAGGGGAAACACGGACCAGGCATGGCACAACGAACCCGCCAGAGCCCCCTGCCGCCCCCTCCGCCCGCAGTGAGCCCCGAGCCCCCGCAGAACCCAGCACGGCTCCCACCTGCGCTGGGGCCACCTCTGAGCTCCGCAGCCGCCTGACGGGGCTCCAGCCACTGCCGCCACTCCCGGCCCGCACAGATGCTCCCACAATGGCGCCTTTGGCCCCGGGGCCAGGCTTGTCCCCGCTCCGCCCAATCAGCGCGTGAGAATGAGGAGTGACGGCAGAATCAGCCAATGGCAGCGAGGGGGCGGGCTCTCTCAGGCCTTAGGCGCTTCCAGACTCGGGCAGGGCCCGGCCCGGCCTGAGGCCGAGGAGCCGCTGCTGCCCTGAACCACCAGGAGCTTGGCCTGAGCTGGAGCTGAAGGGGCTGGGAGCGGCGGCTGAGGGCCAGATGGAGCAGGGACCCACCAGTCCCGGCAGGAGCCCAGGCCATAGCAGGGGATGCCTGAGGGATGCCTCGAGCCCATGGAAGCCCCTGCAGGACCATGGAAGTGGCTCCTGGCGGGACTTGTGAACCCATGGGGGATCCGCGCTAGAGCAGCCTGTTCCTGAGGGACTGTGCTCCATGGGAGGGACCCCGGACTGAAACAGGACAAGGATTCCTGTCCCTGGGGGGGAGCCTGTGACATGACATGACCGTGATTGCCATCCCCTGTGCATCAGGAAGAGGAGGGGGGATGGAATATGCGATAAAGCTAAGCCTTGGAAGAAGGGAGAGGTGGGTGGAAGATCTTTTCTTAAGATTTGGCTAACTTGTGTGATAATTGATAAAAGATTTGTGTTAATCATAAAAGCATTGGAGTTTGTATAAAACAGAATACTAAGGTCAGAAATGAAGCACAAACACTAGATAAAGGAAAATATATTATTACATCACTCTGTTTTAAATCCTCCTGTTATGAATATTATGTTTTCTAAATAAGTTGTATCTACTACCAGTTTGCAAAATCAGACTTTCCAATAGTCCGATAGATTTTGCAAGCTCAGACTTCCTCCCTTTGTTCGATCAATGCTGTCTACAAAGACGAGACTTCTCGATTTTTGCCGGTTTTTATCTACCAATACCAGATGGTTATCTATGAGACTGACTATCACTCAGAGACTTTACGGATGTTTATTTCAATCACTGCTGCTTACCTGGCAAAATTATGACAGCAAAAAAATTATTGATTACAATGAGAAACGATACTATAAGAAGAGGCTGCAAACCAAGGTTTGATGGAGCGTGGAGTGGGCGGTGACCCTTCACACTCCTCAGCACTGCTTGCTTGATTCATATAAAATAAAGCAATCTAAATTTTGCTAAGTATCGGGACTTTTTTTTTTCTCATTTATAACAATTTGGTGCCAAAACCTGGGATGTCCTTGGAGCCCTGAGAGACACTGCGTTTTTGGGGAGGTGCCCCATTACTGCGGCCTGGATTTGTCAGTGCTTCTCAGGACCCAATGACATACCTCCCAATATAGACTGAGCAAAGAAAGAGCTCCCCGGAAGACCGCAGCAAAATCACCTGTACTTCTTGCGCACAAAGACCCAGACAGGAGCATCGAAGTTGTAAGGAATTGTGTGGTTTGGTGGAGGTGGCTGTGTGCTTGCCTGAATGAGATGTAGATTTTACCATGAAGCGAGAGCAGAGTCCTTCTACCCATGGTTCCAGTATCCCGCGAGGGACCCAGCCAGAGAAGAGACAAAGCGAGTGAGGGGAGGCTGCTTTTCCCATCCTAGCCCAGGTACAAGCTAGGTTCTTTTCCCATCCCAGCCAAAGCAGAGGTGGGACCCAGGGTGGGGGAGAAAGCAGAGAGCAACACGAGGTACAGAGGGAAGAGGGAAAGCTGCTTTTCCGATCCCAGCCCATGTAGACTCAAAATTCCTTCCCATCCTGACCCAAGCAGACGCAGGATCTGGGCAGAACACAAGGGGAGCACAAACACCTCAAGACAGTCCCTTGAGGTAAAAATGGGACAAAGAAAGAGTAACGTTTTAAGTCTCAACAACCCATGAAGGGATCCAGGTTCCTGTGATCCACAAAGAAATAAAGATAAGACACGTAGGTTGCCAGAAATACCACCAGGCAGCCCTTTGGGAATAATATTAAGATGCTTGGACACAGGGGTTATACAAGGGCCATCTAAAGAAAATTGTAAAGAGAGGATACAGGATGAGAAAACGTTCCAGGGGGACAAATAGGGGCATCAGGGGTGTATGTATTAGGGACCTTACCATCTAAAGAGCCCTTGATAAAATTAACAATCAGTCCCCAAGGAGAGAGGGTGGAATTTTTAGTAGATACAGGAGCCGAAAAATCCACAATTAAACATCTACCAAAAAGGTGTAAACCTAGCACTTGTGGTTGGAACAAAAGGTGAGCTATTTCAGGTCCCTGCTATTAAAAACTGAGAGCCAGAGTAAAACTGAATTAAATGATCTGCTGCTACTGTCAGAGACAGAATATAATTTATTGGGGAGAGATTTAATAATAGCATTGGATTTGAAAACTGAAGTATCCCAAGGGCAACTTAAAATGTATGCCTTAATCCAAAAGCATGAGGAACAAATATGTCCTGAGGTGCGGCATACCCCTGGGGAAATAGAAAAGTTAAAAATAAAACCTACCAAAGTGAAAATCACTGATCCGATTTGTCTATTCGAGTTCGTCAATGTCCAATATCACTGGAAGGGAGACGGGGCCTTAAGCCTGCCATAGAAAACTTTTTGCAACAAGACACTTTAGAACCACATATGTCCCCACATAATACTCCTGTTTTGCCTGTCAAAAAGACAGACAGGAATTACAGATTGGTACAAGATTTGAGGGCTATAAAACAACAAACTGTTACCAAATGTCCTGTAGTAGCAAACCCTTACACTCTCTTAAATCAGCTGTCCCCTGACTACACTTAGTATAGCGTAATAGATCTAAAAGATGCCTTCTGAGCATACCCATTAGCAAAAGTAGTAGAGATTATTTTGCCTTTGAATGAGAAGACTCTGATAATGGCAGGAAGCAACAATTGCATTAGACAGTATTGCCTCAGGGCTTTACAGAATCCCCCAATCTCTTTGGGCAAGTCCTAGAAGAATTGATGCAGTATTTTGAGCCACCAGAAGGGGTGAAATTGTTACAATATGTAGATGATCTATTAATAGCAGGAAAAGACAAGAAATCTACTAGAAATGGGACTATAAAACTTTTAAACTTTTTGGGACAACAGGGTTTGAAGGTGTCCAAAGCTAAATTACAATTCACAAAACCAGAATTAAAATATTTAGGACATTAGCTAAGTAAAGGGAAAAAGAAATTGGATCCTAGTAGAGTCTCTGGAATACTAAGCCTGGGACCTCCAAAGACCAAAAAGGAAGTGGGGAAAATTTTGGGACTGCTTGGTTACTATCATCAGGATAGAGGGATTTAGTGAGAAAGTGAAATTGCCATATGAAAAACTTAAAACTAATTGCCAAAAATGGACAAAGGAGGATGATAAAAGTTTTGGAAAGGTCAAATACGCTTTAATTCAAGCCCCTGTACTAAGTCTCCCAGATTTGGAGGGACCATTTCAATTACTTGTAAACACCTCTAATCAAACAGCACATGGGGTGCTCACTCAGGAATGGGCAGGGAGTTGAAAGCCAGTGGGATTTTATTCTAAACTGCTAGACCCTGTCAGATGGGGTTGGCCCACGTGTCTACGGGCCCTAGTGGCCACAGCACTTTTAACTGAAGAATTCCAAAAAGTCGCCTTTGTGGCAACCCTAGTGGTACACACCTCCCATAAGGTAAGGGGAATTCCGAATCAAAAAGCCGATAAACAGCTAACCAATGCACAAATATTAACATATGAAGCTATTCTAATTACTTCCCCAGACTTAGAGGCAAAAGCAACAACTGCTCAAAGTCCTGCACAATTCCTATATGGGGAACCAGGAGAAAATTTAGAACATGATTGTCTTGACATTATAGAGTTACAAACAAAAAATAGATCTGACCGGGGGGAAGTTGAACTTAAAGATGGAGTAAAATTGTTTATAGATGGGTCTTCCAGAGTAGTAGAAGGAAAAAGAAAATCGGGATATGCCATAGTAGGAGGAGAAGAAGTAAAATTAGTAGAATCTGAACCTTTAAATGCAACATGGTGCTCAGGCTTGTGAACAATTTGCTCTTTACAGGGCGCTATTTCACTTAAAGGGTAAAAAAGGGACCATACATACAGATTCTAAGTATGCCTACTGCATAGTCCACATACTTGGTAAAATTTGGGAAAAAGGGGGGGTTAATTAACAGTCAAGGATGGGGATTGATACATAAAGAAATAAGCTATCACACAAGAGGGAATAATCGGTCTGACAAAGAAGCAAAAAAAGCAGCATTGGAGCCAAAACCAGCTTCTGTATTAAGTACTACAGTTAGAGATCCCAGCCTCAACCAGGTATTATAGAAGCTATTTACTCCTCAGCAAAAAGAAGCAATAAAGAAATTAAAGGCAGAACAGCATGAGAATAAATGGATTTTACCAGATGGCACGGAAATTTTACCTAAAACCCAGGCCAGACAAATTAGTGAACAATTACATCAACAAAATCATTGGGGAACCAAAGCACTAGCAGACCAATTTTTAAACTTTTTTTAATGCATCAGGATTTTTGATATTGCAAAGCAGAGCATCCAGAGTTGTTTAACTTGCCAGAAAATCAATAAAAAAGTATGCAACAAGGTCCATCAGGAGGATGGAAAACTGCTTACAGGCCCTTTGAAAGAATACAAACAGATTTTACAGAATTACCCAAAATAGGAAGGTGGAAATATTTACTAGTAATAGTAGATCAATTAACCCTCTGGGGAGAAGCATACCCTGCAGCTAGAGCCACATCACAAGTGGTACCCAAAATATTGATAGAACACGTAATACCAAGGTGTAGCCTGGTCCAAGCAGTAGACTCAGAGCAGGGGACGCACTTTACATCAAAGGTGCTTAAGTTACTGACCTCAGCACTAGGCATCAGCTGGGAGTATCATACACCCTGCACCCTCAGAGTTCTGGGAGAGTTAAAAGGATGAATCAAACTTAAAACAACAGCTGTCAAAATTAATGATTCAGACTAAAATGCCATGGACAAAGTGCCTCCCACTAGCCCTGTTTAATATACGAACGATGCCAAATTTTAAAACAGGGATTTCACCATATGAAATGCTGTATGGTATGCCTTGCCCTAAAGGAGCACGCCTCGATCCAACCCTAGTTCAAGACCCTTCCCGCCAGAATGACATAATAACAATTAATAAAAACTTGAAAGAATTAAGGGAGAAAGGAATTTTAGCTCAAACCATCCCTCTAGGATTCACCACACATCAGATTAAGCCAGAAAAACATGAGTTAATCAAAGTATGGAAAGAAGAAAGTCTAGATCCACAATGTTAACAACTGAAACAGGTGTGCGGACCCCTGAAAAGGGATGCAGTACAGTCAAAGGTCCTGTAACCCCTCCTACTGCAGGCTGGGCAGTGGCATCTGAGCCTGGAGACCTCAAAGTGCAAATTCAGAGGACTTGATGTCAATATCACATCAATTTGTCTCGAAGGTCTCCGAGACAAGACTAAAAGTCACGTGCTCCGAACCTGGGTGTGACTGTAACATGTTCATCAAAAAAGGTGTCCATATTGTACTGAGTTGTGGTGGTGTTATTTCTACGGTTGGTATCTCCCATTCGCATTATGTGTCTAACGTAAAAGAAACAAACATAAGGAAACTGTTAAGGTACTTAATACCCTGTCAGCACAAGGAACAATTGAAATTGATAATCATAACTGATGGGAGTTATTTGAGAATGGAACAAGGGGAAAGAAGAAAGCCAAAGCAGAGGTATTAGCAAAAGAGTGCTGGAAAGGGTTGTGTATACCGCGCTGTTACTGCTGTACCTCCTACTGAAACATTAAAGCTAAAAGCTGGGACAAAATTAAGAAACGCTACCAAAAGGGAAAGACCAAATGGAAGACTCCAGGACATACTCCCTGCTGCCGAGAAGATTAAACAAACCTCAGCTACTGGTAGCAACCCTATAGGCCTTGAGGGAGGCAGAGGGATGAAAATAGTCACGGGACTCGTCCTACTGCTAATTATGACAAAAGGAAATAGTGCTAATGCTTGTTCCAAGTGGTACCAGACAATTAGGCACAGCAGAGCACAGTATCCACCCTTGCCTTCCACACACATATCAATTCGGCCTGCTATAATAAGCACAACCTAGAAATTGGCACTGTTACGGGAAAAAGTTACTGAGTAGACACCAATTTGGGAAAAGGAGGGTGGGCTCCATCAGCATAGCAAAGTTGCCCATCAGGAGAAGCACACATCTGTTTCACAAAAGAAGGTATGTGAGGATATTCAGATCAGGGAGGAGTGCAAGATCACTACAAAGAGGATTTGATAAAGAATATAACTAAAGCATTCAAGAGAAAAAGGACAAACCGTGAGGGAAGTTTTAACGTGTACAAGAAATTAAAACACAACTCAGCGAACGGGACTTACCCACCTCAGGAAAGAATTTATTTGTGGAATTAATGAAAGAAATTATTACTGAATTACTTACTGAAATTACTACTGAACTGACTTAACTCACTGTTGGATCTGTGGAGAAATGCAGATGACTGAACAATGGCCACGGAGGGGGGGAGGGATTAGACCCAGAGCAGTTATTGGAATCAAATGGCAATATCGAGGGGAGTCAACAGACCTGAAGGGTGAGTTCTAAATCATGAGGTAATAGGAGAAGTATGTATAACACGTTAGGGACCTAACTTTACCCGCTATGTGAGGCACATCCCCTGTAAGACTATCCTGATTACAAATACAAGCAGCCAGTCTTGGTGGCCCAAAGCTCCAAAAGGATATTGGGGAAAGTCAAGTAGAAGTAATTGTATAAAGAACAATTTTACAGGACTATACTGGTACAATAAAAATAGAGCCAACCCATACGAAGAAGTAAAAAATGTAAGGATCTATTGGCAACAACCTAAATCCGTTAAACTAACCTGGAAATGCCCAGGCAAAATATTTTGGATCTGTGGGAAAACAGCTTATAATACCCTACCAGAAAGATGGAGAGGGACATGTACTCTAGGGATTATCCAGCCTGCGTTTTTTAGATTACCAAAAGAAAAAGGTAACAGAGTGTTATCCCCCTGTTACGAAAATTACATTTTCTAAATAACCTGTATCTACCACCAGTTTGCAAAATCAGACTTCCCAATAGTCTGATAGATTTTGCAAGCTCAGACTTCTTGCCTTCGTTTACTCAATGCTGCCTATCTACAAAGGCCAGACTTCCCGATTTTTGCCAGTTTTATCTACCAAGACCTGATGGTTATCTATGAGATTGACTATCGCCCACAGACTAAATTTACAGATCTTTATTCGACCACCACTGCTTACCTGGCAAAATTATTACAGCAAAAAACCCAAAAATTATTGATTACAAGGAGAGAGCATGCTATAAGAAGAGGCTGCATACCAAGGTTAAACGGAGCGTGGAGTGGCCAGTGACCTGTCAAGCTCCCCAGCGTTACTTGCTCCTTCTATACAATATAAAGCAATCAAAATTTTGCTGAATATCAGGACTTTTTGTTTCTCATTTATAACACCTGCGATTGTTGTGCTCTGATTTGTCTAATGATAAATTAAATTAATTTCCCAACTGTGGGGGTTGATTGTTGGTTGGACGGTCGCTGGACAGACTCAGGAGCTTACTATTTTCTGTTCTTTAGGTTTGTATTTTATTATAAGGGCATGGGTGTAAGAGAGAGTGTAGAGCATGGAGAATAAGAAGAGATAAGAGCAAGGGGGTAAGAGAGAGCTTAGAGAGAGCGATTTCCCGTTTACAGTACAATAAGTATTCTTCTATGATGCATATCCTAATTTCCAATAACCAATCTAATAAAATATACTAATTTCCTAATATTTGCATGCAACCTATAGGAATTACTAAATTACCATGTTTTATGGCTTTCTTATCTGCAACCCTTATCTTCAGACATTTCCTGCCAGGCTTGGGACAGGATGTCTGTTGGTTCTTTGGTATTTGTGGTATTTGGTATCATCATTTGGAAAAGGATGCGAGTCTAGTAGCGTGTGCACAGCCCGGCCCTCGCTGTGATTGGCTGATTCCGCTGACACTCCTCGGTTTTGCGCGCTGACTGGGCAGAGCGGGGACAAGCCCGGTCGCGGTGCCGCCCCCATGGCGATCGTGCCGCAGCAAAGGCGCCATTGCCGGAGCGCCGGGAGCGGCAGCGACCGGAGTGCAGTAAGTTGCTGCTCTGGCACCGGCTCCTGCCAAGGCCCCCGAGGGAAGGAAACTGCGGGCAGCCGCTCCCGCAGCGCCCTCAACCCAGGGTAAACACGGGCCGGGCACGGCACAACGAACCCGCCAGAGCCCCCTGCCGCCCCCTCCGCCCGCAGCGAGCCCCGAGCCCCCGCAGAACCGAGCGCGGCTCCCACCTGCGCTGGGGCCGCTTCCGAGCTCCGCCGCCTCCTGACGGGGCTCCGGCCGCTGCCGCCACTCCCGGACCCGCACAGAAGCTCCGAAAATGGCGCCTTGGCCCCAGGGGCTTGTCCCCGCCCTGACCAATCCGCTCGTGATGGCAGAATCAGCCAATCGCAACGAGGGGCGGGCATTCCACACTGCACAGACTCCCCTCCTTTTCCCAAGCTCCGCCATTTCTCGGGACCCTTGCCTCAGGAGCGGCTTTCGCGCTGGGCCCGGCTCGGGCATCGGGCCAAGGAACCACTGCTGCCCTGAACCGCCGGGAGCTCGGGGTGAGCGGGAGCTGAGGGCGGTGGGAGCTGGGAGTGAGTCCGGGATGGAGCCGGGACCCACCTGGAGCCCCGGCAGGAGCCCGAGCCGAAGCAAAGGATGCCTGTGAGAGGTCAAAATCTCTCAGTCGCTTCCCTCCTCACCCTGGGCAGAGAACAGAACACATAAGGGAAGGTTCGGTGGTCTGGATAAAGGGTAGGGACAGTTAATCACTGGTCACGGGCACAACACTTGACTTTGGGAAATTAATGTAATTTATCATCAGACAAATTGGAGCACGACAATCGCAGGTGTTATAAATGAGAAACAAAAAGTCCCGATATTCAGCAAAATTTTGATTGCTTTATATTGTATAGACGGAGCAAGCAGCGCTGGGGAACATGGTGGGTCATTGGCCGCTCCACGCTTCATTGAACCTTGGTTTGCAGCCTCTTCTTATAGTATGATCTCTCGTTGTAATCAATAATTTTTGGGTTTTTTGCTGTAATAATTTTGCCAGGTAAGCAGTGGTGGTCGAATAAACATCTGAGCAATAGTCATTCTCTAGTCTTGGTAGATAAAACAGGCAAAAGTCGGGAAGTCTGGCCTTTGTAGATAGGCAGGATTGATCAAAGAAAGATAGGAAGTCTGATTTTGCAATATCAATCAGACTATCGGAAAATCTGATATTGGAAACTGGTAATAGATATAACTTATTTACAAAATATAATATAAATGTCTGGGGGATTTTAAACAGAATGATTTAGTCATACATTTTTTTCTATCTAGTGTCTATGCATCACTTCAGTCCTTAGTATTCTGGTTTATACAAACGTCAATAGTTTTATGATTAACACGAATCTTAATTTTCCCACTTCTTTTTTTTTTATCCCATTGATTCGTGTTTGGGCTTCCAATGTTGTCAGTACTTCTTGTGCTAGATTTAATTCATTCCCTGCCATTAGTTTCGTTGTCGATTCAGGATCAGTTGGTATTGTAGCAACTTGCCTTCCTTGAACCACCGATTGGATTAGTCGAATGGACCGTGGAACAAGACAAGGGATGAACAATAGTCCTAATAATACATATAACATAAAACTTAGTTTTTTTCACTACGCTCCCCCTAATAGGATATTCCATTTAATATTAAGCATAGAGTTCCAGTTTTGTATATGTACATGGGCTGTTTGTTTTATTTCTTCTGCAATTTTAGTGATTACTTCTCCATTATTATAAATTTCTAAGCAGCATTCAGAATTATTGAATTTCCTACACATTTCTCCTTCTTCAGCTAATAGATACTCCTGGGCTAGTCAATTTTTATATACTGCTGTTCTAGTTTGTGTAAGTTGTTTAGCTATGAATTCCATTGCTCAGGCTGTTCAGTTAGAAATAATTTCTATTACAGCTTGTAATCTGATAATCCTATTTAGTATATAAAATGGAGTGTGATAGCCCCAGCTCCCATCTTGAACCCAGGTCCGGTCCATAGTACTCGATAATTCTTTCTGGGGCCCATTCATTATCCCTGGAGATTTATGTTCCCCCTATGGTGGGGCTTCTTTTGTTTTGATAAAAAGTTTTATGCGAGGGAACTCCTAACACTCTATTCCCTTTTTCTTTTGGTAATCTAAAAAAAGCAGGCTGGATAATCCCTAGAGTACATGTCCCTCTCCATCTTTCTGGTAGGGTATTATAAGCTGTTTTCCCACAGATCCAAAATATTTTGCCTGGGCATTTCCAGGTTAGTTTAACGGATTTAGGTTGTTGCCAATAGATCCTTACATTTTTTACTTCTTCGTATGGGTTGGCTCTATTTTTATTGTACCAGTATAGTCCTGTAAAATTGTTCTTTATACAATTACTTCTACTTGACTTTCCCCAATATCCTTTTGGAGCTTTGGGCCACCAAGACTGGCTGCTTGTATTTGTAATCAGGATAGTCTTACAGGGGATGTGCCTCACATAGTGGGTAAAGTTAGGTCCCTAACGTGTTATACATACTTCTCCTATTACCTCATGATTTAGAACTCACCCTTCAGGTCTGTTGACTCCCCTCGATATTGCCATTTGATTCCAATAACTGCTCTGGGTCTAATCCCTCCCCCCCTCCGTGGCCATTGTTCAGTCATCTGCATTTCTCCACAGATCCAACAGTGAGTTAAGTCAGTTCAGTAGTAATTTCAGTAAGTAATTCAGTAATAATTTCTTTCATTAATTCCACAAATAAATTCTTTCCTGAGGTGGGTAAGTCCCGTTCGCTGAGTTGTGTTTTAATTTCTTGTACACGTTAAAACTTCCCTCACGGTTTGTCCTTTTTCTCTTGAATGCTTTAGTTATATTCTTTATCAAATCCTCTTTGTAGTGATCTTGCACTCCTCCCTGATCTGAATATCCTCACATACCTTCTTTTGTGAAACAGATGTGTGCTTCTCCTGATGGGCAACTTTGCTATGCTGATGGAGCCCACCCTCCTTTTCCCAAATTGGTGTCTACTCAGTAACTTTTTCCCGTAACAGTGCCAATTTCTAGGTTGTGCTTATTATAGCAGGCCGAATTGATATGTGTGTGGAAGGCAAGGGTGGATACTGTGCTCTGCTGTGCCTAATTGTCTGGTACCACTTGGAACAAGCATTAGCACTATTTCCTTTTGTCATAATTAGCAGTAGGACGAGTCCCGTGACTATTTTCATCCCTCTGCCTCCCTCAAGGCCTATAGGGTTGCTACCAGTAGCTGAGGTTTGTTTAATCTTCTCGGCAGCAGGGAGTATGTCCTGGGGTCTTCCATTTGGTCTTTCCCTTTTGGTAGCGTTTCTTAATTTTGTCCCAGCTTTTAGCTTTAATGTTTCAGTAGGAGGTACAGCAGTAACAGCGCGGTATACACAGCCCTTTCCAGCACTCTTTTGCCAATACCTTTACTTTGGCTTCCTCTTTTTTTCTTGTTCTATTCTCAAGTAACTCCCACCCGTTATGATCATCAGTTTTGATTTTTTTTTTCTTTGTGCTGACAGGGTATTAAGTACCTTAACAGTTTCCTTATGTTTGTTTCTTTTACATTGGACTCATAATGCAAATGGGAAATACCCTCCATAGGAATGATGCCACTACATCTCAGTACAATAATGGATACACTTTTTGCTAATTTTCTGGTAAATTATCTTTGACACTTCTCATCTGTAATTTTTTTACTTTTCCTTAGGTATTATCCATTTGACAGGCTCTAGAAATTCCCATTTACAAAGCAAAGTTATTCTATAAGTGATAGGTTAAGGCCAGAATATGAGAACTTTCTGAGTGAAACAGTCGTAATCTTCTTGTTTGAAGTGGAAGTATTACTCTCAGATGCAAAAGCTCAAAGTCAGCTGCTAGGCTGCCCAAGCACTGAGGCTAAAGACATTTGAAATAGTTAATAAATGCACATAAAACAATACCAAAAATTAGAATTTAGCAGCACTAATTGTTTAAAATTTTAACTACCGAACAAAAGCTGCTGAAGTGACTTTCTTTTAAATTTGCCATCACAGTTTATATGTAGCAGGTGTGTTATGCTAATACAGCATCTTCTGTTTCTTATTTTCTTACACACTGCCAGGGGCAAGACACTTCAGAGACCTTTCTTAGTTTTAACTGCTGGTTTGTTGTTTTTTTTTTTTTAATTCTTCTCATAACTGTTTATTTTATGTAGCCTCACTTGGGACAGCTGCTGCTGACTTCTGCTTCAGCATTTTCTTGTTTATTGCATTAATTTGATGTGCTTACAGAGCCAGCGCAGCCCTGGGCGACCAGGGCAGTGGGGCCACGGCCAAAGTAACTAGCAAAAATCCACGGCAGCCGGGATTGAGACTGGGGAGGAGCCGCCAGAGGTTCAGTTCTGGGACTGGGGAAACCCGATGCTAACGGGGTAAGCAGTATTTTTAGAGGGTCTCAGCCCTTTCTATTGTTTTTTTTTCTTTTCTTGTTCTGTGTCTGGGTGTTCTGATATTTTAAAACCTTTTACCCTTAGGAGTTCTGTGTTTCCTTCCCGACACATGGCATACTCCTGTTCTCTGGATTACTTGTTTTTTTCTGAATTTACAAATACATTTAAGGGCGGGCAAATTTAAGCCTCCCGGGGAATATCTGCCTGTTTGTTTATCCCTGGCCCTTGTCTTCTTTTCACTAGTTTCTTTGGTAATTTAAACATTATGTAACCTCCCCACAGCACAGGAGACTTTTCTAACAATACAATTTACCTTTTCAGAAAATAAAGTAAAACTTTAAATTAACAGTATACGTTCATACATTCACTCACAGCCTGAAACCGATGCTTCTCTTGCAGAGCAGCCATTGCACGACTCACAGGTGCCTTCCCCCCCACCCCGCACAATCTACTTTTTACTTGATATCTTTAGCACTAGAGAGTCAAGGCATTACTTGATTCTTGCCAAGATGTGCAATAGTTTCATCCTCGCATAGTCCAGGTATGCAGAGAAAATTATTCCAAGGCACGTGAGTTTTATTAGACTCTTTCTAAACTTCATACAGTCTGAGTCCATTGAAATCCATTGGTTTATTATTCATAACTTTGTTGTGTAGTTCTGTCTATTTGGACCTGGATTTCTCTTCCTCTGATGTTAATTAGGTCCAAACTCCTGCATGACCTTCTTATTCTAATCTCGACCAGATGTTGCCAGTTAGGCCAGGGCACTGTCTGGGGGTGGGTGTTTCTTCATGTTTGCTGATGGTCGATAATGTTCTGTTGATGGTTATTATCTTTGTGGGTATCTTTTGGACCATTCCCAATCTATTGAGATGTTAAACTCATCTCTGTTGAGTGGTGTAACATCCCTTAAAAAAGCCCTTTAAAATTCTGTTCCCCAAGGCAAAGGCAAACAAAGCCTGAGTAGGGAGAGATAATTTTAAAAAATTTAAACTAAGTATATTTTCCAGCACCAGCCCAGTTTTTTTGTGGTTTTCTAATCACCCCCATCGAAGTGTGTGAGTCTTAATTGAGAGCCAGAGTGGAATTGTGCCATTGTGTTCCCCAGCAGCTGTGGCAGTGCAGGCACAGAAAGCAGCGAAGCTGCAGCAGTGGCAGCAAGGATTGGCCCCAGGGGCTGGAGATGCCAAAGGAGAGTGCCCAGGCAGAGGATTTGAGCAGAGGATGTGTGGGCAGGCCCAGGGGCTTCCCCCGCTGTGGAGCCCTGGCTGCTGCTGCGATGCCTTCAGTGCAGGCTCAGTGGGGCCTCCCATGCTGGTGCTGCAGCTGGGAAGTGCAAATCTGTGGGGCTTGAGAGCCCCTGAGCCCAGGGTGAGGGGTCCCCCTGTGCTGAGCTGTGCTGGGGCTGTTTCTGTGCTCAGGGACACTTGGGATGGGCCACAGCACTTGGCCACCAGTGGTGCTTCTCTGCACTCCTCAGGCATGACCCGATGTCCTGGTTGGATGTTGGGTACAGCAAAGTGCCAAGGCAGGCTCTGTGCTAGCCCAGCTTCCTGTGGGAGAGATTTCACAGGAGACAGAATTGTGGCCACAGCCTGTTTGAAATATACATCCCTTACCTCCACCCCCCACTAGGTGAAGAATGACCAGGGTAAAGGAATTCCAAACACCAATTCCAAGGCAGATAATTGATTATCTGCCCTGGGTCTGGCTCTTATTTTTGCGAAAGCCAATGGCAAAAGCCGTACCAGTGGTATCTTGGTTTTATAACCAGCTCCCAAAGTAGTTTCTTTATTTCCCCATTCATTCTTTCTTCTTGACCTGAGCTCTGGTGGTGCCAGGGCATGTGGATATCCCATTGTATTCCTAAAGCAGTTATAACCCCCTGAAGGATTTTTCCTGCAAAATGAGTTCTTCGTCTGAGTCTGTTGCTTCCACAATTCCTTATCTTGGAATTATTTGTTTCAGAAATGCCTTAATGAGTTATCCAGTGATTGCTGAAGTAGTCAGAATTGCTTTTACCACCCTGTTAGCTGCCATGCTGTCACCAGAAGATATTTGAGCCTTCCTGCTTAGGGCATTTCAGTGCCAGGCTCTTCCACACACACACAGCTCTGCCGGTTGAGCTGACCATGTGGGCGGTAACCTGCACTTGCTCTAATTCTCTTTCCGTTATGAATCTGGAAGAACCATGGCTGGGACACCAATCATTTTGGTTTTATTTTGTTTTCTGACGTTTTGCTGTTTCTTGTGTCCATACCACCACATTGAAGCTATCTGGATTTAAAAAGTCATACAATGTTTTCTCTGGAACAGAGAATCTGCAATTCAGGTCAAGCAATTCCCTATTTATCCTCAGAATTATTCCAGCTCCATTTTAGTGCTGGATAATGTTACGTCTGAGAGTCCCTGTTTCCTCTCTGGGTCAAGACACCACAAAATTCAGTCAAAATATGTCCCAAATATTCAAACATTTTCTCTATCATTTGCTTTTTTTTTTCAAGTACTCAAAGATGCTTTTGAGCCTGAACATTCATCCATTTCACAGAGCCTTCTTCTATCACTTCTTGTCCTCCTGATTGGAGCAAGTCATCCACATCCTGCATTAACCCCATCCCTGGGGTGGGGTAAATTATTGTGATATTTTCTGCAAGGCTTGCCCCAATAAGGCTGGCGCTTCTGTGCATCCCTGCAGAACGACCATCCATGTCTTTAACATTTTTCCTTTTGTTCCCACTCAAAGGTAAAATACAGTTTGCCATCCTCTGTGAGTGGACATCCACAGAAAACATTTTTGACCTCAAGTACTAAATGGTCTCAGTGTGAGGAGGGAACCTGGTTCAAGATGGTGTAACGATCTGAGACCGCCTGGGTGCTGGGGCCTCCTTGGGCCCTGGGGTTCATCCCTCAGGGGCTGTGGAAACTTGCCATGGCCTTTGTCTTCACCTTGGCCTTTTCCTTGTCTCTTCTTGCATTCACCTGCTGTTCCTTTCTGACCAACTGCTCCAGGGGCTTCTTCTGCCCCTCCTGCAGCCCCCCTCAGTGCCTGAGGGTGCTCATCCTCTGACAGCTGCTGAGCTTCCTGCAAAATAATTCCTTTCTGCAGTGACCCAAACAAAATGCTTAAAAGCTGATCTGGATCCTTCCACATCCATCCACATTTCCCAGCTGTTCCTTGCTGCTGGTCCTTGTGCTGCCCTGCCCTCCCCAGCCCATATCCCAGAGCCGGTCCCTGTCCTGCCACAGTGTCCAAACGCGGCCCCCCCGGCAGGGAGGGCCGGCAGCTCCACGGGGCCGGGCAGCGGCCGGGGCGTCCCGCAGCCTCCTGGGGGCCGGGGGCCACTGCCGGCCCTGCCCGGGGGTGCTGGGCTCAGGCAGCGCCCGGCGCTGAGCCCCGGCTGCCCCACAGCCCCGGCCCGGCCCCGCAGCTCCCCACGGGCCCCAGCCCATGCTCCCGGTGCCGCCCCTCTGCGCCCGCTGCTGCCGCTGCCAGCACAGAGAAACCCCCTGAAATCCTGACCTCCTTGTCTGCTTGTCCTGGCAACCGGGGATACAAAGGATCTGGAGCAGCTGGCAACTTCTGAGGATAAAAGCCTGCTGAAAAACATCCCAATCCTCAGTATTTTTCTCTTCCTCGTCTTTTCCATCATCCTTTTTCTTACCACGTAGATTTCTGCTGCTGCTTCTTGCCTGAACCATATTCCTGCACACTCCCCGTCACCCAATCCCTTCCCAGCACACCTACAGCATCCATCCCCTGTTATCTAAATCCCTTCTGGACTTCCCTGATTTCCCCTCTGGGTGTCCCTGTCCTCGATTACCTCTGGGAGAATGTGCAAGCTCCCTCAACGTGCTCCCAAGGGACCCTTCAGAGATATTTTGGGATCATCATCCATTTTGCCTGGAGCCCTTCCTGGCTTTCCCTTTCTCCCCTCCATGGGTGCCCTTCCATGTTTAGTCCCCGAGGATCCCGCTGTACTGACTGATGAGATTTTCAGTGCTCTCTGGCTGCCAACTCTTCACAGCCCCCCTGATCTTTCATTAGTCAGTCTCCTGGTCACTCTCGGATACTCAATCCATGCCCCGTGCCACCACCCCCCAAGGGAGCCAATCACCCAAACTGGGTGAGGCACCTTCAGCTCCACTCACTGCCCCCACCCCAGATGGGGCAAGGAATTCTGGCTGAGCCCCAAGGTGTGTGGAAAAAATCACATCACTGAGGTTTCTGTCCACAAAGAATACAGAGGAGTCCTGTAAAAGTAATTTTATTATTGAACGAATAGAGAGGCCATGGGCCATTTCCCATGGGGTCTCTGCAATTTTTGGAGGACACAACCTTCTTTTCATCCTGGTTTTCCCGGCCACATCTGTGAGAGTCTCTGTCGGTGGGGCAGTCATCAGGACAAACTCAGGAGCTCTCTATATTCTGGTCTTGAAGTTTGCAGTTTATTGTAATGGGCGTGGGTACATAGTGCCCTGCTGAGAGCTGCCAGCCACAGCTCAGAGCAGGACTGTGAGAGAGAGTGAGGGCAGAAGTTCTCAGAGATAAGAGAAGGGAACGATGTAAGAAGAGTGAGGGGTAAGAGGTGGTGGGAGAGGTAAGAGAAGTAAGAGAGAGATTTTCCCGTTTACAACACAATAAATCTTCTTCTATGTTGAATATTCTAATTTCCATTAGCCAATCTATTACAAGATACAAATTTCTAATATTTGCATGCAACCTATACAAATTGCTATATTACCATGTTTTACTGCTTTGTTTTCTCTAAACCTTATCTCTAAACCTTTCCTGCCATACTTGGAAGAGGATGTCTGCTTGCTTCTTTGGTATTTGTGGTGTTTGGGTTTGTCTAAACAAAGGAAGGAGGCCTCAAACATTCACATTGTTGCTCTCAGCCCCACAGTTGAAAACTGCTATAATTTCTATTTCTCTTATGGTTTCAAAATCTTTTGCTAAGCACTTATATTTATAAGGTTTTCCTGTTTCATCATTCCCAACACACATCTGCATCTCTCTTTCCCCATTTGCTGAAGTACCTAAGAGGTACAAATTTCCCAATTCGCTGACTGCATCCCCCCCTTAATATGCACCCCACTTCTGTATAGCTAACGATATTCATGGCTCTTAGAAGTCTTCATTTTTCTTCTGGGAGTTCATGAATTTAGCAGGACCGTGACTGAGCAGTTGTCTGTGTGGTCAATTAATAACATTTTCTAAACCTGATGGCTTCTGCTGTCACTTCGTTATGTACACATCCCTGGCCCTATCTCCAAGCGAATTCCCATCATCTGTTTGTAAAGACCCATTCCTGTTCTTCCTTCCTTGGGGATTCCCCGTTTTGGGCCATTCTCCCCCCGGAGCAGGGGTGTCCACTTGGTGTAGCCCCGCCCCTCGGGCAGCGCTCAGCCAATGAGAGCCAGCGGTGCTGATGACTCAGCAGTGTCCAGGCAGAGCCGCAGCTCCCAGCGTTCGCCCCACCAGGACCCCCACCTGCGCCGCGCCCCCAGGCCCCAGCGCCCCCCCGAGGGAATCTGGGGAGGTGGGGCAGCGCCAAGGCCAGGCCCCTCCCCGTGCTGTGTTGGCGGGAGCAGCTGCAGTGGGGACTGAGTGCGGGTGGGAGCAGCTGAGAGCCCAGCGCTGCCCGAGCTGCCCCAGCTCCATCCCTTCCCCTGCGCTGGGATGCTGTGGGTATAGGGGGAAGAAGGAGCCGGCAGTGGATGCTGGGCCTGGGGGCAGCAGGAGAAGGGAAGAAGAAGCAGAGTTGAAGAAGAAAATGGTCAAATTATGCACATTGGAGGAGAAGGTGGAATTGTGCAGGAGAAGGAGGAATAGTAGGAGAAAGAGGAGAGTGAGGAAAAGTGGGGACACAGGAGGAGGAGGAGAAACGGGAAATACCACAAGGTTCCACCCCTCCCTGTATCTACAGCCTTTCGCCCCGCCCCAGAGCGTTGCGCCCCTGCACATGCAGTAGGTGACCAGAGAGGGCGATCCCTGATTTTCACAGCAGTGAATCTTGGTGTTTCTGAGCTTTATTAAGTTAAATGTTGGTGCTTTTTTTGTTTGCAGGGGCTGAATATTTATATTTTGTGGGAAGTTTTGGCGGAATCTTGCTTTTTGGGGAATTTTTGATCTGTGTCTTGATGTTTGAAGGGTTTTTGGGCTGAGTCTAGGTGTTTGTGAGGTTCTTACAGACATGAGATGCTCACTGTTGTTATAAATGAGTACAATGGACCATGCGAGATCGAATCAAAATTGAAAAATTTATTGGTTACAGAAGGCAAAAGTAAAGATCAGCGCTGTGCTGGGCGGCAAGGGATTCGAGCCGAGCTCGCTCCACCTCAAGTGCCGCGCCCCCCCCTTTCAGTTTGTCCCTTTTAAGTTGTTCGGTTTTCGGATTACGTGTTCTTCCTTTAGTAATTTGCGCATGCTCTTCCAGTTGCTAGGGGGTCTTTTTCTGCCTTCTGGTGGTCGTGGGATGAAGGTGAGGAACGAGTCTTTTTCTCTGTTTTGTTTTGGTAACCCCCCTCCTCCTTATAGGGTGATCCGGCGGTTTCTTGGAAACTTACTAGCACTTAAAGCGATATGTGATTTATGCAAGTAAAGCAAAGCCGTTGGCCTCACTTTCAAGTTCTGTCTGGCTAGCAAAGCAAAACAATTAACAGCATCTTGACAAGCAAAGCAAAGCAATAAAACAATTTACAACTTCCTGGCTCCACAGGCCCAGGCGATATCTTTTTCAAGGTCTGTCAGGCGAACAAAAGGTTCCTTATCTATCACAACTGTCTTCCTGAGATGAACTTGGGCAAGGAGGAACCCCCAGTCCAAGGCATTGTCTTCTTGGTTTTTTCCCCAAATCAGGCTTTTTTATTCCCAAGGCGTAGGCAGATGGAGGAGGAGGAGGAAAAGCCCCTGAGATCCCTCAGGAGGGGCTGCAAACCCAGCCCAGGGAGCTGCGCGGAGGAAAGATGCTCCCTGAGCTGGGAAGGCAGCTGGAGATGCAAGCAGAGCTCAGAGCTGATGGAGAAGTCTCATGGAGAAGAGAAGCCCCACAAGTGCTTGGAGTGTGGGAGGGGTTTCAGCCGGAGCTCCAACCTGCTCCGGCACCAGAGCATCCACACTCACGTAAAGCCCCATGAGTGTGGGGTATGTGGGAAAAGCTTCAGCCAGAAAAGCCACCTAAAGCAACACCACAGGATCCACACTGGGGAGAAGCCCTACACGTATGTGAAATGTGGAAAGAGCTTCATGACTGTTTCTGTTCTGATGCAGCATCAGGTGATCCACACTGGAGAATGTCCCTACACCTGCCTGGAATGTGGGAAGATCTTTGGGTGGATGTCCTACCTGAAAAACCACCAGTGTATCCACACTGGGGATAGAAGTGTCCCAAGTGTGGGAAGAGCTTCTCAGACAGCTCCCACTTGACCCGACACTAGTGGAGGCACTGCTAAGAGAAGCCCTGTGTGTGCCCCGAGTGTGGGAAGAGCTTCGTGCTCTGCTCCAGCTCCATTCCCCATGGGAGGATCGGTTTTAGATTATCCTCAGTGACCCCCGTTGAGCAGAGCCCTGGTGATCCGTGGTCCTGGTGATCTCTGTTGGGTGGGGGGAAGGGGTTGGAGAGATTACTCTCCCCTCTCCTTGTCCTCCTGTGATTTGGTTGGTAGTAAATTCCCTCCCTGTGCCCAGGCTGGGTCTGTGATGCCCATTTTGCTGTTTGGTGAGTATCTCTCTCCATCTTCACCTGACCCAGGAACTCTTGGTTTAATTTTCTCTCTACTATTGCAGTTGAGATAGGAAAGGCCAGAGTGGCTTTGGTGGGTGCCTGGCATCGGGCCAACATCACCCAGGCCATGGGCACCTGTTGTAAGGCTGAACGGGGTTTGGACCCTGGTGGACATGTCTGTACAAATCTAGGCCTGGTGTGTACACCAGCCAAAAACTATATTTAGTTGCTATTTTTTGCTGTTCAGTTATTTCTGCACATTTTGCTGTTCACTCTCATACCTCTTTCACACGCTAGCTGTTTTTGTGTATTTCTTGGTTTAGACCAGTGTTTATAACAGGTGCACAGCATGAGAAAATTTCAGGAGTTTTTCAATAACTTGTTTGAAACCACCCAAGGGAGCTGGAACATCAACTATGCTAATTCGGGAGAGAAGAAGTTGAAAACATCGAATACCAAATTAGAAGATTCAGGATAGCAGGAGG
This sequence comes from Luscinia megarhynchos, assembly GCA_034336665.1. Classification (NCBI taxonomy): domain Eukaryota; kingdom Metazoa; phylum Chordata; class Aves; order Passeriformes; family Muscicapidae; genus Luscinia; species Luscinia megarhynchos. The sequence continues at coordinate 37,762,201 of CM067570.1, forward strand.
GCGGCGAAGATTTTGAAGACCACCAGTTACAAACTTTTGGGGGGTTGAAGGGGTGGATCAATATCGTAAAATTACCAATTGTAAAGTGTGTTCCCATGTGGGTGATGGTTCTAGAAATGTATAAGGGGGGTGAATTATAAACAATAAATCGGCTTCAGCAAAATCATATTGATTTGCGGTTCAGAAGTCCAGTTTGTTCCCCCATTTGGTGATCCGGTGACGTGATAGATCGTGCACCTCGCACGTGAAGCGGACCAAAACTTTTTAGACTTAGTCTCTGAAAAGGGTCCACAAAGTGAAAAAGCAGGAAGCCCAGCCGTGGGCTGGTGCGGCCAGACAGAAGCGGAGATTGGAGCGCGACTCCGAAGAGAACACAAAGAATATAGGAGAGAGAGGAGATGCCGAAGACCAGATCGAAATAAAGCCAGCAGGAGTGCGAGACGAAGTTCCTAAGAAGAGCTCCGAGAGAAAAGCGTGTGCTGCACAGCGAAAAACTACGATAACAGGTTAGCGGTTGGGGCTGGAGGGATGGAGGAGGCATTATCTAAAGAAGAGCAGGCAACATTAAACGTCCTCAAGTACATCCTCTCCACGAGAGCAGTTAAACATGACCTAGAAGGTCTGAAAAAGTTACTGAGATGGGGACAGGAGAAAGAATTTTTCACTACTCCTAGAAGTGTTTTTGATATCCTTGAGTGGGAAAGGCTGGGTGAGAATCTCTGGGATGCTGTGAGCAATAGTACGTGAGACTCCAGAGGACTTAGCACAGTTTGGAAGGTAGTTATTACGGCATTAAAGCAATTAAAGGCAGAGAGGACAGCTGCCACGGGTGCTGAAGCAGAATTAATTAGGCGATCCTGCAGCAGTTTTCCCAGAGTTCGCGAGAGAGATTTTTGGGGGGAAGAAACAATTATTCCGTCCTTACCATCGGCAGCCCCTGTGTCAGAACAGCAGGTTCCATGGGAAGTTGCAGGTGAAGGCAGCGCAGTTTTGCAGTCCATGTCAGAACCAGAGCAAATGGAGATAGATGCTTGCTTGTCCCCAGGTCCTGTGGTGTCCCCGGAGGCGTTAACAATAGCCCTAGGAGGGCAAGTGTTACCCCGGTTGCCACCATCACTGACTGATTCCCCAGACCTCAAGCGGCAGCACTCTGAGGTTGATCGCAGGGTCTTGCAGGCAGATTGCTCGTGCTGCTCTGATGAGGAGCAGCGCCAGAAGCAGGAGAGGTAGTTAGCTGAATTAAGAGCCCTAATTGATCAACAGATCAGAGAAAGCGAGAAAACCCGACGGCTTTTAATGTCAGAGTCAAGGAGGAGCAGTGGCTCTGCCACAAGAATTGCACATCGCGGTACCGATACCGTGGAGCGTAGTGCCAGCAAAGACCACTGAGTTAGATTCTCGAGAGAAAGTAGTCCTGAAAGAAGGGCTGTTAGTGCAGATCGATACCCAGGTATGCACAGGCTCTCTGATCTCTCAATTCACTCTAGTAGTTCGGGGCGTGTGCAGCAACGAGATGATGACTGAAGTTCTGAGCGGAGCCGGGACAACCCAATTGTAAATCACCTAGTCGCTCTGCAGTTGATGACAGGTCTAATCCCGCCCGGCGATGGCACAGCATAATATGAGATGCATTGGTAGAGGGTGAGTTCATCCCTCGAGCTTTGCCAGTAATAACAGCCCCTGGTAACCCAAACCAGTGTCAGTGGGTAGGGTTAGACTGGAGACTTACTCGTGGGGGGCAGAAAGCAGTGATGTAATATGGTCTAACTAATCCTTACATGCAAACTTTGCTCAATCACATCTGTACTAGTGGCTTGATGTTCTGTTTGATTGCAAAAAGCTGGTGGAAACTTTTCTAAAACCCACCCAGTGGTTGTTGTGGCAGGTGGAATGGGAAAAACGGGTGGAAGCTGCCGTGACTGAAAATCTTGGACCCCTTCAGAGGGATCCCCGACAGTTTGCCACCCCAGATATGCTGGGAAAAGGGGCTTTCACGGACCCACAGGCTCAGGCGCGTTTGCATACAGCTATTTTGCAGCAGTCCCAAAAGTTGGTGTGGGAGGCATTTCACATTGTTCCAAATACGGGGCTTCTGACACCATCCTATACATCTATTAGATAAGACCCCGAAGAACCTTTTATGAATTTCTTAGATTTGTCTCAGAAATGCCCTTGATCGAGTTCCAAGGATGTCCCCAGAAGTTAAGGGTGCATTGGGAATGCAATTGGCTGCAGAAAATGCTACTCCTGCTTGTAAAAGAATTTTGCAGACCTTGCTGCTAACAGCCACCTTAGTGGACATGATAGACGCCTGTTCCAGAGTCGGGACTTCTGAAGAAAAGGCTATTTACCTGGCAGAGGTGATGGCAATTGCCTTAAAACCGTTGGTCCGACAGAAAAAGGGTAGCTGGCCAAAGAAGCTTCAAGTGTGGCCGCCTAGGTCATGTTCAGGTGCAGTGCCAACTCAAGATCGTAAAGAAAAGTAAAGCATCAGCACCACCTACTGGATTCCCAGGAGTTTGCCTCAGATGTGACAAGTACGGGCACAGAGCCAGCGAATGTCTCGACGTAAGAAGGACGGAACCCCAGTGGGAAACGAGAAGCCGAGCGCAGGAGGAATCACGTGAAAACACAAGTCTTCCCCTGCAACCATCCTCGAGTCAGTAACAGCAGGGAGCACCAGAGTGGACCTGGCAACCGCAGTAGAAGTAACCCTGCAGAACACCGATATGCAAGTTGTTCCATCAGCAGCAAATAGACCTCTAGGTTACGGACTCACTGCTCTGCTGATAGTGAGATCATCCACTTCAAAGAAAGGGATTTTTGTTCTGCCTGGTCTAATGGATGCAGATTATACTGGCAATACTGGAATTATGGTACAGACTCCTAACACCTCCTGTTCACATTCCAGAAGGCACTAGATTGGCAAAGTTGATTCCTTTTGAAGCTAAGATTCCTAATCCAGGGAACATGCAAAGGGGGATGGAGGTCTTGGGTCAACAGGAACCCCTCAAGTAACGTTTACCTTACCATTATTGGGTGGAAAACGAATTAGGCCTGTTGCTTTTCAGCACCCCTGAAGGACAGGTATCTGCCAATAAAGGCAGAAGTTCCTCTCTGAAATGGAGAATGTAAGCCCTCTCCCTCCTGATTATTATAATTTTTGAATCAGGGACTCTCAGGCAGAGGTAAGAGGGTAGGAATAACAGCTCTTTACTAATATATTTAATGGTACAAACAGAAACAACAGCAGCTATGAAAATTAACAACAAAACAGAACAAATAACTCAGTTCCAGTCCTTTTTCAGCCACAGACACACTCTGCCTGCATCCGGTCCCCGTGGTGAAAGGCAGGGCAGGGCCCATGCAGCTGCAGAGGTAGCAGATGGGAGCGGGGGGGAGGGGGCAGTGGTCACGCTGTGTCCCCGGTGGGAGGGTGGAGGAAAGGCTCCCTGCTCACCTTGTGGGTCCTGATGGTCAGCTGTGTTCTCAGAGGTAGGAGGCTGGAGCAGAGCAAATGGCCGGGTAGTGTCCAACCAAAGAGAACCTCACTTCCCGGCATTCGGATGGCGTGGGCTGGAAACGCGCAGTCCCTCAAACCCTGCTGGTGTGGGAGAGAAGGAGAGACAGCCCCCACCCCATCCCTTTGTCTTGATCAATCAGGAGCTGGGAGTGCCTGGCAGGCTTCCTTAGCATGATAATGGGAAAAATTCTCCCAAAAGAGGTGGAAAAGTAAGGGAACAAACCCCAACCCCCGACAAGTTCTGAGTCTGAATTTGGGACATGTGATTAAGCATTTGTCATAGCATCCAGAACCAGTTTGGATGGATTCCATAGGTGAATGGTGGGCCTCATGAAACGAGACTCACATATTTGTGACTCAGCATTTTACTCAAAGCCCTACGAGAGCAGCTTTCCCTTGGCATTGATAAATCCTGCTTACATTATATTGGTGTAGTGTTGCTTTGACTGCTATTAGTGGCAATGATCACAAAAGTCACAAACTTTTGTATTATGTCCATGATAACTACAAGTCCATTACTCACCATTCCAGGTGAATTTCAGCTTCAGCTCTGTGTTGCCTGCTGTGACCTTCCAAATTTCTTTGGGGGCCTTCTCCACTCGGGAGCGATGGATCCAAGCCTTCTGTTCTTTGATCTTGACTGCAGTCAAAGTGGTGAGGAGCACCAGGAATGGTTCTTCCCACTGTGGTTCCAAAGTCTCCTCTGCAAAAGACTTAGCATATACATAATCCCCAGGTTGCACATCGTGTACTGGCCCATCTAATTCTCTGCTTTGGGCCCCAGCCACGTATTTTTTAATTTCTCTAAGTTTTTTATTTAGGGCCACGATATATCTGTGTAGGATTTCTTCTCCTACTTGAATGGGCGTTGTCACTTCTTGAACCACATATGATCTCTCAATATTTCAAAAGGGCTTAAGTTCTTTTTTGCTCTTTGCTTTGTCAAAATTTGCACTAATGCCAATGGAAGAGCCTGGGGCCAGGGCAAATTCGCTTCCTGCCCTAATCTTACAATTTTTTGTTTGATCAAATGGTTCATCTTTTCCATGTGGCTACTAGATTGAAGCTGATATGGGGTATGCAATTCCCAATTTATCCCCAGGACATTGCTAATTTGCTGTAAAATTTTGAAATAAAGTGTGACCTTCTATATGAGGATATGGTGGCTGGGACTCCAAAACGTGGTATTATCTCTTGCAACAATGCCTTGGTCTCCTCTCGTACCTTAGCTGTCTCGGTAGGGAAGGCTTCTGGCCATCCTGAAAAGGTATCTGTTAACACTAATAGGTAACGATACCCCCCTTTCCTGGGCAATTCCTTAAAATCAATTTGCCATTGCTGCCCAGGTCTACAACCTTTCCCAATTTGTCCAACTTTAGGCTTTGGAATGTTTTTAGGATTAATTCAGAGGCAAAGACTACACTGATGAGTTACTTGTGTTACTGTGCCTTGTAATTTTCTAGCTAAAATTCTATCTTTTCAAAAATTGTATAAGGCGTCTCTTCCCCAGTGTGTTTTCTCATGTTCCTTTACCACTAATGACCACAACAAGTAGGAAGGTACCACAATTTTTCCTTCTTTTGTTATAGCCCACCCCTCCTGATTGTAATCTACTTCTTTCTTAATAAGTTTCTTATAATTTTTGTTATATACTGGCTTACCTTCAATAGAGATCTTTCCATCTGGAATTAATGTTGCCTCAACTATTTCATTGGGTACCTCACCTTTGACTGGGTCTTTTGCCTCTCTGTCTACCAGCATATTTCCTTCTTCCAATTCTGAGCTCACTTTTTGGTGTGCTTTGATGTGCATAATAGCTACCTTTTCAGATAACTGAACTGCATCTAATAGTTTTAGTATTTCTAGTGCATGTTTAATATTTTCCATTGTGAGTTCAGCAGTCCTCTTTCTTTCCAAATAGCTCCGTGTGCATGAACCATTACAAATGCATACCATGAGTCTGTATAAATGTTGATTTTTTTCCTTTTGCCAGCTCTAAGGCCCGGGTTAAGGTGATTATTTCAGCTTTTTGTGCAGAGGTATTTGTTGGCAATGGTCCAGACTCTTATTACCTCTCTGCTTGTGGTAACTGCATACCCAGCATGTCTTTTTCCACTGATGATATAGCTGCTCCCATCAGTGAACCAGCTCTCAGCGCCCTCGAGAGGGGTGTCCTTCAGATCCAGGCGACTGGAGTAGGTGGCTTCAACGGTCTCCAGGCAGTCGTGGATCACTGGTTCTCCCATACTCCCGCTGAGGAAAGAAGCTGGGTTCACAATATTAGTTACCACAATTTCAACATCATCTTGTTCTACTGGTATGGCCTGGTACTTTAGAAATCTTTGTGCGGAAAGCCAATGTCCCCTTTTTGCCTCCAGGACTGCAGACACTGTGTGGAATACTAGCACGGTCATCTTCTGGCCTAAGGTGAATTTGCGTGCCTCTTGGATGTTCACTGCTGATGCTGCAACACCTCTGAGGCACCCTGGCCACCCCTTGGCTGTCGTGTCCAGCTGTTTGGAGAGATAGGAAACTGCTTTCTGGTACTGCCCCAGGTCTTGTGCTAGTACTCCCAGAGCAATCCCTTGTTTTTTGTGAGAAAAGAGAAAAAATGGTTTACTCACATCTGGAAGTCCCAGGGCTGGAGCTGACAAAAGAGCCTTCTTCAATTGGTTGACGGTTTGTTTTGGTTCTGTTGTCCTCTGAAGATCCCTGCTCCCTTCCATGATTAAGACATACAGGCGTTTAAGAAACAATCCATAGTTATAAATCCACAATCTGCACCACCCCATCATGCCTAGAAAGGTGCTCAATTCCTTTGCTGTCTGGGGCTTCAGGGTTTGGCATATTGCTACTTTGCAGTCTTGCCCCAAGGTCCTTTGTCCAGCACTTACTTCATAGCCCAGGTAAATCACTGTTTGTTTCACCATCTGGGCTTTCTTTTGGGATACCCGATACTCCTGCAGGCCCAAAAAGTTTAAGAGGCTTACCGTCCAATCCACACATGCCTCTTGGGTCTGGGTGGCTATTATCAGGTAATCTGCGTACCGAAGCAGTTTTCCTTCTCCTGGTGGGGGTTCCCAAGACTCCAATCCTTTGCCAGTTGTTCTCCAAATATAGTAGGGGAGTTCTTGATCCCCTGGGGTAGTACACACCATATAAGTTGAGTTTTTTGTCCAGTTTTGGGATTCTCCCATTTATATGCAAAAATTTTCTGTCTGGCTTCATGGAGAGGGTGGCAAAAGAAAGCATCCTTCAAATCTAAAACTGTAAACTAGGCTAGTTCAGGTGTTAAAAGAGTTAACAAGGTGTAGGGGTTAGCAACCACTGGGTATAAATCTTCAGTTGTCTTATTAACAGCTCTTAAATCTTGTACTAACCTGTATCATCCATTGGGTTTTTCCAGGGGCAAAATAGGAGTATTAAAATAAGATTGACACTCTTTTAATAGTCTTATTTGCAAAAAGTTTTCAATGATTGGGCTAATTCCTTCTCTGTCTTCCTTTTTCAAGGGATATTGTTTGACCCTTACCGATTGTTCTCCTTCCTTAAGCCAGATTTGTACTGGTAGAGCATTCTTTGCTTTCCCTGGTATATTAGAGGCCCACACTCCAGGGAACACCTGATCCTTTATTTTCTTAATAATTTCTTCTTCATTTTCAACTTCAATTTTTTTGGTTATTAGCATTAAGCTTAACAATTTCACATATTGTTGGTCTTTTACCTCCAAACAAATTTCCCCATTTTTAAATATTATTTTGCTTCCAGCTGCTCTAGCAGATCCCTGCCCAAAAGTGCAGATGGAGCATTAGTCATACACAAAAATTGATGAATTCCCCACTGTTTTCCTAATTTATACTTTGATGGTTTGCAAAAATATGCTTTTTCAGATTGGCCAGTTGCTCCCTTTACTACAACATAATCATTTGTTATAGATATCAGGGCCTTGTTTAACACCGAATATTTTGCCCCTGTGTCTACTAAAAATTTCACCTGTTTTTCATTGTTCCCTAGTTAGATTATAACCAGAGGGTCCTCTAGGGTAGGGCCCTCCAGACCCCTTCAGTCCTCCTTTACATGAGCCACTACCCCCTCCCCTTTTCGGTCACTTTTTCTCTGTTTGTCACCCCTTCTTAGTTCTGGACACTGTTTTTTCTAGTGTCCAAATTTCTTGCAAAATGCACATTGGTTTTTTTTCCAGTCCGGGTGGTCCTTGTTTTGGGGGACCATGCTCACATTTCCCTTTTACATTTTTCTGTGTTATTGCTACTGGTTTCTTTGTCCCTGGTTTACACCACTCTTCCCGATTGCTGAAAACTCTCCATGCCTCATGTAGCAAAGTCTCTAAATTCTGACTTGCTGGTACCCGCATCCTCTGGAGCTTTCTCCTGATGTCACCTGTAGATTGCCCTAAAAACAAATTTACCAATTGCTGTATTTTCTCATCAGATTCAGGATCCAGGGTGGTGTGCCGATGCATTGCCTTTTGCAATTGGTCTAGAAATTCGAAAGGAGTTTGAGAGGAATTCTGTTTAATAGCATAAACATAAAATAGCATAACATAAAATAGGGTGGATACTGTTGGGTTGGCTCCTGTGGCTTGGGAATTGGGAGGGGACTCCCATATTAATTACTGTTCTTTTAAGTGAGGATGTAGCAGGGGATGAAGCAGGGGTAAAACCTGAAGTCGATGGCAATTCTAAATCTACTTCCCCTACCACTCTCCCCCTTCCTTTTCTTTTAGGGGGTGGTCTGAGCAATTCCTCTGTCTCCTCTTCCTGAGTCTCCATACAATATACCTTGTCAGGATGTGTACACCTTTGATTTATCGAGCATGTGCTGCAACACCTCCTGAGTTTTTCCTTATTAGCTTTATTATCTTTTTCAAGAGCCAACACAGAAGGGTCAGAGGGTGGTCTAATTCCACAATCCCTTTGCCACTCAGGGTGATTCCTAACGGTGAAAAACATGTCAGCATAAGTAACTTCATGCCACTTCTGCTCACACCTAAGGAAAAGCATCAGCTGTACCAAAGTATTGTAGTCCAACGTCCCTGATGGGGGCCACTTGGCCCCCTCCTCAAGTTTATAAAGTGGCCAGCACTGTGTGCGCAACTTAATAAGCTCTCTTTTAGTTTCTGTATCCTTATGATCTACCAGCTCTTTCCAATATGCCAAAACACATCCCAAAGAACTACCTTTAGGAATCTTTTTGCTTTCACTTGCTCCCATACTGAAAATTCTTTTTCTCTCAATGCCTTTTAACCTTATCCCAGCTCTGGAAATTCACCTGGCAGTACCTTGGTGCAAAGATTTTCCTCTTATACGGTTGTCTGACCCACAATTCTCGACAAACTACACAATGAAACACAACTCAGGGGCTACAGTCACAGCCCTCTCTTGGACAGGGAAGTTCTTTTGTCCTGGGATATTCCTCCCTGAACTTTCTATTCCTTGACATATAATTTTATTAGCAAAGGAAAAGGGAAGGGTTAAAAGCAACCAACAAAAATAAAGCGTTAACAGTGAAAACCAATGAACCAAATCACTTAAAATAACTGTAAGGGACACACATATTACAACCAAACACTTTTTAACAGTTCACTCACAAAACAACAAATTTATTCTCTCCCCTTTAGTTACTAATCATAGGTATCAAACCTCTCTCGTTATACCTAGGGTTAAAATTCACAAAGCTATGTATGCCAAGAATCTATCAAACTTTGTTCAAAACACAGTTTCTCTGCAGTGTGGGAGGAAAGCAGCTCTGGGCTCACGTCGCTGCACTTAGAAACTAACCACGCTTAGTCAAAACACCACCTTTCCCACTAACAATTTTAAAGCTTCACAAACAACTAACTATATTATTTCACAAATCCACAATTCTTCTGCTTACACACAGTTAAAATACACACATACAGCCTAGGTTACACAATTCAAGCGTAATGCTAGCACTCCAAATTCCTCTGCCCTCCTGGGCATAAATATCCCTTTTACTACTCAGGTGTAAACCTCAAAATTTTTTACAACATATAAATGCAAGACTTTTGCCAACACACTCCCAAAAGCACACAAACCAAAACACATACAGTGCACCACTGACCCACAATTCATGCACACAAAGCTCAAAAAAACAAACTGCACATTCAAACACACAAACATTTGGCACACGCAATCTGTAATCAAGCCGACAAAAGGAGTCACCACACACCAACACCCACAAGCTTAGTGACCCAAGCTGAAAATTACCACCATGCCGCCTTTAAACCACAAATAAAACTGGAGCCATCACTGCTTCTGTACCACAGCCAATGCTGGCAATGGTGTTATTGCCGCTGCCTGAGCTCCGCCGACCCTCTGCCGCACAAGCTCTAGTCCTGGCGGCAACAACCAGCCCACCGCTACTCCCCCACTACGGGGCATGAGTTCCTGCTGCTGTTACCAGCCCCACCTGGAACGCAAACCACTACCAAATTCCTCGGAAACTTACAAACAAACCCACTTTAGGCTTTTTCACTGTGCGCTTGATGTCTTGCCGTGTCTTTCCAGTTTGCCTCTCTTACAGGTACCTATCTATAAGTTTTAAACATACTTTTTAGTCCGTATCTCCAGTACTTCTAGTTCTGCTCCCCGGGGTGCCAGTGAGGAAAAGGAGCCCTCCTCCTAGGAAGATCCCAGGTGGGTGCCCTAGAGGGGTCCTGAACCCCACTGGCCCCTCAGCCAGAGAGAACAGGGTCCCACCAGAGTCGCCAACTGATGTACCAAATTAAGAGTATTGGTCTAATACCAGTACTCAACTGTGACGGACAAAAGACTCTCTAACAGTTTAAAGTTAGAAAGTGTATGTTTATTCAGCACTGGGCAGCAACATGAGGTAATCCTCTAACACGCACTGCAAAATCACAGGTGATCAGAGTGTATTTATTGACAAAGGATTCAAACAAATATATATTCATAATAACAGCCCCTCCTATCCCCCGCTTTCTATGATAATTAGCTTGAATAGCTATTAAGCATGCGTGATTGACTTCTTAAATTAAGTATGGGGTCATTTTTGTTGGGAGGGGTCTTAAAAGGAGGAAGTAAGGCACGTCTTCCTCACCCTAAACTCTTGACTTTTTCTGTCAATGACAATACAAATGATTTCTGAGGACAGTCTAATTTTTCAAAGAATGTGTTTCTGGTTGCATTGTTTATGTTCCTTTGGGTCTGCTCACTAGTTTCGTCTTTATCCACTGAATGCGCAGCTGAGCAAACATAAAATGACAGACAATCAATTATTTAAGTTTCAGATAACTACTCCCTTCTAACTTCTAACTTTTAATTATTTTCAGTATGGTAACTAAAAGATTAGTGTTTCAGGGCAATCCCGGAGCCGGGGGACCCCCGGCAGCCTGGAGGGGTGTGGGAGGTTGGTGATGAGCGGGGTCCAGGCCCCCGAGGCTGAAAGGGGTGCTGACTTCTCCAGATGCCCTTGGGCAGTGGCACCATCAAACCCAACACGCTCAGCCCTTGTTTTCCCCCCCAAACCAGATTTCCTAAACCTCGGCACCGAGGAGGAGGAGGAGGACGTGAGGAAGAGGAAGATGGCCCGGGAGCCCCAGGCAGGTGAGGAGGAAGTCAGTGCCCCTTTGCCCCTGTGTCCTACTCCATCTCCCAGCCCAGCACGGCCCTGGCTGCAGCACAGCCCCGCTGCCAACACCCTCCTGCCAGGGACGTGCTGGGGGGATCTCCTTGCCCTTCCCTCTGGCACGGAGGCAAATCCCATCCTCTCCTTGTCCTTCTTCCCCCAGACAAGGAGCTGAGCATGGACACCAGGGAGGACAAATCCCTGCGGCACAGCCTCGGTCAAGAGGCCATTTGCAGAGGCTCCACGGCGCAGGAATCCAATGGGGAGGAAAAGTCCCACAGATCCCGCACCAGGAGGGGCTGCAAACGCACAGCCCGGGGATCCCACCAGGAAAGACCCAGCTTGGGCCGTGGACACAGCCAGAGCTCGGAGCTGAGGCTCCATGAGCAGCTTCACCATGGGGAGAAGCCCCACAGGTGCTCGGAATGTGGGAAGAGCTTCCAGACGAGATCAGTCATGATCGAACACCGGAGAATCCACATGGGTGAACGGCCCTACGAGTGTGGGGAGTGTGGGAAGAGCTTCAGCCAGAGCTCAACCCTGACTGTTCACCAAAGGACTCACACCGGAGAGAGGCCCTACGAGTGTGATAAATGCAGGAAGAGGTTTCACACCAGCTTCAATCTCCTCCAGCACTATCGCATTCACACAGGGGAGAGGCCCTTCTGCTGCCCTGAATGTGGGAAGGGCTTCAATCAAAACTCCAACCTCATCAGGCACCAGCGCATCCACAACGGAGAGAGGCCCTACGAGTGCGATAAATGCCAGAAGAGGTTTGAAAGCAGCTCCAGCCTTCTGAAGCACTATCGCGATCACTGGGATGAGAGGCCCTTCTGCTGCCGTGACTGCGGGAAGGGCTTCAAGCGAAACTCCACCCTCATCAGGCACCGGCGCATCCACACCGGAGAGAGGCCCTACGAGTGTCCTGAGTGTGGGAAGAGCTTCTCCAGGAGATTTACCTTGACCCAACACCAACGGAGTCTCCACTGAGAGAAGCCCTGCAAGTGCCCTGAGTGTGGGAAGAGCTTTGTGCTCTGCTTCGTGTGCAGAGCTTCGTGTTAGGAAGACACCTGGCTAGGGAGTCCACATCCTCCTGGCTCCCCCTGGCCTGGATTTTCTTTGCATTTTTCTTTGTCCTTCCCAAACACCCAAATCCAGGTAAAAATAAAGAATTTGAGATGTCCTTGAGGACATGGGGGCATCTTCCAGGGGATGTGGGGGACACTGGGTTCGAGGGACTTGGGAGATCCTAGGAGGGACCTGGGGGTTGCTCACGGCTTTGGGCCCCCAGGCCCAGCAGCTCCGGCTGCACTGGGAGACCCTGGCGGAGGTTCTGGGGACAGCTGATCAAGGACCCCCTGCCCTGACACTGTCCCCATGTCCCCTGTCCCAGCTCCTGCTGTCCCCTGTCCAGGATCCTCCTCTCCCCACTGTCACTCCCCTTGCCCCCAGCCCATTCCTGTCTCACCCTACTCCTGCTCCTGTCCTGCTCCCATCTCAGTCCAGATCTCATTCTTGGTTTCATTCCCTGTCCATGTCTCGTATTGTCTACCTGGTTGCCTTCCCAGTCCCATATTCATTGTCCTGTTCCCCTTGTATTCATGGTCTCAGTCCCATTCCCATAATTCCATTTCTATATTTCCAATCCCCTTCCCATATTTCCATTTCCAATCCTGTTCCCCTATCCCCATTTCTGTTCCCTGTCCCATCTTCTAAATCCCCATCCCATATTTTCTCTCCAATTGCTATTTCCATATTCCCTCTCCTGTTCCCATATTCCCATTCCCTGTCCCCATTCCTGGTTGTTGGAGTGGGTAACAAAGGAGCCTGTCTGACTCCCTTTGAGAGAGAACAGAATGCAAGAATTAAATTAAAAACAAACATTTTGAGAAATTAAAGTACATTAAACCACACGGACATGAAATAGAGGTCTAGGCTAGTTTTAAGAAAGTAGAAATATTAATTTGCATAGATATGTAGTAGAAGTATAAATGTAAGCTTTAAGTAGATGTGAAGGTCGATCCGAAGTTTCCCTGATCTGCCTCACGACCATCCAAGATCAGAGATTGAGACCCTGAGACCCCAGCGCTCACCTGGGCAGCACCGGCGGCCACCACGAATGTCCCGGACCGCAGCTGAAAGGAGAGGAATTCCTGGCCGTCCTTGCCGAGCCCATGGGATCCGCGGATGCTCCCGTCGGACATGAGGTCACAGGCGGAAACTTCCTGCAGCAGGAGTTCCCTGTGTCCAGCAAAGGGAGCTCCAAGGGTCCCCGGTGTCCCCACTTGCAGGACAGGGTGGGGAAAGCCGGGATGGCTGGGAATAGAGGTCAGGGATGTCCTCAGTGTTGGGGAAAGGAGGGGCTGGGTGCTGGGAAAGGCAGGAATAGGGGTGCAGGGGGCCTCTGGGTCAAGGAGAAGGGGACTCTGCGGGCTAGGAGAGGCGGGATGGCCGGGAAAGGGGTGCCGGGGTTACTGGCGCCGGATAAGGGGGTGCAGGGTGGACCGCATGCCCGGGAATGGGGGTTCGGGGGAATCAAAGCGCCCGGAAGTGGGGGCGTAGGGGCCCCTCCGTGCTCCGGAATGGGCGATGAAAGAGTGCCGATGCCGGGGGTACCCCTCAGCTCTGGCCGCCTCCCGGGGCCCCCAGAAGCGCCCCAGCCCCAGCGCTGGAGCCATGGCGCTGCTCTGCTGCGGCCCCGCCCCCAGCCCCGGCCCCGCCCCTGAGCAGCCATTGGCGCCGCTCTTCCCTGTCAGCCAATGGCAGCCCGAGTCTGCAGGAGCGTCACCGGTCGCCGGGCAGGTCCCGGCATTGCCGCAGGCTGCGGAAGTCAAAAGCCAAAGTGCCCGAGGGAGCGCGGGCAGAGGGTACGGGGCAATTCCGGCGAATTCCCCTGGATCCCCTCCTGGGATCCCCCGGGACCCTCCCGCGCACTGCGGGGCCCCGGGGCCGGGCTGTGCTCAGCTCCCGGGGCCTGCGCTCCAGCTCTGCCTGCAACCCGCCGGCTTCGGCACAAAGCGGGGCAAGCACCGCCATCCGCGGATCCATTTTTTCCTGCGGCTGCGGCTCCGAGTCCCGGCGGAGGAGGACTGGGCGCTGCGACTGCGAGCCCTGATTCCCAGTCTCCTTCTCTCTCCTTCTCCTGTTCTCTCCCTTTCCTGTGGGTGATCATCAATCCCAGAGCGGCCGGAGAGCCCCGTGCCCAGTTCAGGTTTTCCAGGAAAAGGAGGCCTGGGGGTGAGATGCCCTGGGCCGGCCGGGAATGGGGGTCCGGGGGTCCCCGGGGTGAAGGAAACAGGAAGTCCAGGAGCTGCGAGAGGAGGATACCCGGGAATGGGGGTCCGGGATTGTTGGAGGAGGATAAGGGGGTGCAGGGGGTCCCGGAGCTGGGGAAGGAGATGCGGGGGTTCCCAGTGCCCAGGAATGGGGATTCAGGGGATCCCAGTTGGGCTCCCCAAAGCCCCTCCCAGGGGGGAGCAGGAGCTGGGTCAGGAGCTCTGGGGCAGAGAAAAGGGGGTGACCCCGGCATGGAGGGACATGGGGGAGTCTCATGCACTCCGAGGGGGGGACATGACCCCCAGGGACCCCCCCTCACCTTCTCCTGCAGTGGAGGCCGAGCCCCAGCCCAGGCAGACGAAGCCCAACACGAAGTCCCGAACCCCGGCAGCATCTTGGGTGGGCGTCGGGCGGCAGCTCCGGGGCCGGGAGGGGCAGGATCCGGGAAATGGCGGCGGCTGCCGTGAAGGGACTGGGATGGATTGGGGCAGGCTGGGATGGAATGAGACACTGGGATCCACTGGAATACACCGGGGCTAGGACTGGGACCCACTGGGAGCAGGATCAGACCACACTGGGACCCAGCAGGACCAGAACTGGAGCAACAGGGATCATGGTGGGACCAACTGGCAGTGACTGAGAGTGGGATCATGCTGGAAATTGGAACCTTACTGGGACAAGTGGCTGTGACTGGGAATGACCAGGAGCATGCTGAGGGCAACTGGGATAAACTGGGAGTGTCTATAACCATTCTGGGGATGACTGAGAACACACTGAGAGCAAGCATTGTTTTAAATAAAGGTACGTGTACTCGTAGTGGTTGGATAGAACTACTGTCAATGTGGTTTTGCTTTCTGTGATTGGTCAAAAAACTTTCAAAGTGTGTTGTCACATCACGTTCTGTGGCTGCTGTTGAGGATAGGAGGTAGAGCTGGGAAAGGGGGAGGAATGGGCAGAAGGTTTTTTTTTAACCTTTATTTTACTTCTCACTATCCTGCTGTGATTTGGAGAGCAATAAATTCAGTTAGTATCTCTAATTTTGAATCTGTTTTTTCCATTAAGGCATTTGCTGACTAATTAGTCCCAGTCCTTATCTCAACCCATGAAACCTTCATTCTGTTTTCTCTGTCTCCTGTCCATCTCTGGAGGGGAGTAAGAGAGCAGCTTTGGTGGGTGCCTGGAATCCAGATAGGGTCGTCTGACAACTCCTTCCTTCCTTCCTTCCTTCCTTCCTTCCTTCCTTCCTTCCTTCCTTCCTTCCTTCCTTCCTTCCTTCCTTCCTTCCTTCCTTCCTTCCTTCCTTCCTTCCTTCCTTCCCTTCCTTCCTTCCTTCCTTCCCTTCCTTCCTTCCTTCCTTCCTTCCTTCCTTCCTTCCCTTCCTTCCTTCCTTCCTTCCTTCCTTCCTTCCTTCCTTCCTTCCTTCCTTCCTTCCTTCCTTCCTTCCTTCCTTCCTTCCTTCCTCCCTTCCTCCCTTCCTCCCTTCCTCCCTTCCTCCCTTCCTCCCTTCCTCCCTTCCTCCCTTCCTCCTTCCTTCCCTTCCTTCCCCCTTCCTTCCTTCCTTCCTTCCTTCCTTCCTTCCTTCCTTCCTTCCTTCCTTCCTTCCTTTCTCTCTTTCTCCCTTCCTTCCTCCCTTCCTCCCTTCCTCCCTTCCTTCCTTCCTTCCTTCCTTCCTTCTTGGTCACACTGAAGAGGTTGAGTGGGGCTTTGATGGGGGGAGTGAAGGTGTTGGGGAACAGCAGGGACAGGAGGCCCAGGGATGTGGCACAGGCATGAGAGGGGCCCAGGCAGCTGGCAGGGGGCAAGGCCTGTCCCCCTGGCCCAGCAGCAGCCTCGTGCCCTGCCCAAGGCGCTCCCACTGGGAACTGGGCCCAGAGGCAGGGGGAGACCCCAGTCCCGGGGGCAGCATTTCTGCCCTGACTCCCATCCAGCCCAGCCACCCCCGAGTGCGCAGTGACCGCTGGCAGGGCTGCACTGGACAGCGTGACCTGCTGGGGACATTGAGAGCTGCCCCACTGACACTGCCCTTGGGATGTCACAGGCACCAAACAAATCACAGCCAGCCCTGCTCCTTGTGATGTCACAGGCACCAGAGCACACCACAGCCCCGCTCCTTGAGATGTCTCAGGCCCTATGAGTGTGGGAAAATCTTCTCACAGAGCCCTCATTTCATCAGATACCAACAGAGGAAGTACTATGGGAAGCCCTGTGAGTGCCCTGAGTGTGGGCAGGGCTTTGTGCCTGTCTGAGGTTGCAATGCAAGATGCAAGCAGAAGCATATATTCTATGACCATCTGTTAAAACCAGGTGGGGCAGTGCTCCTTATCTCTTCCATGACCCATTCCTCATAACTCCAGGGAGGATATCCTCTGTTAATAGGCCAGATGTTATAGCCAGGTGGGGCAGTTTTCTTTATCTCTTCCAGGACCCATCCTTTGTCCAGGAAGATATCTTCAGTTAATAAGCCATCAAGTCTCACTGCATGACTGATCAAATTACGTCATCCCATTTGAGATGCCCCACGCAAGGGGAAGAGCCAAGCATTTCCTATCTAAATAAAAGCTGAAATTTGAAACATCAGAACAGCGTTTTCCCACTAAATTCCCAGAGGAAGGCCAAGCCCATCTTCATCACCACTAGACCTTAAAAGAGAAACTACACCCTTCTCCAAAATCATTGTTTCATCAAAACCACATCTGTTACTCCAAGAAAACTATAGCCACCATTTAATCAGACTGCTGCCAACACCCTGACCAACAGGGTGTCAGGCTGTATTCTGACTCTGTCAGTACTCTGTTTTTTATATTACTATATTTTTATTTTAATTTTCTTAGTAAAGCACTATTCCTATTCCCATATGCTGAAGGATTACACTGCCACAGCTGGTGAGAAACCCTCTCCCTGCCTCAAAGAGGGACAGTCTGATGTTGCAGCAGTGGAACCCACAGACATTACAACCATCCAGGTTCCAGCTTATCCGCAGGGGCAGTCACAACCAGCAGCAGTGGCCCCTGTAAATATGAAAAATCTAAGATGATATCAGAGCACCCTGTTAATAAAGATAAGAAAGGAGGGCCCTCACAACCCGTAGAGGAGCCAGAGGTTGAGATCATCACTGAGACCTCAACTTATAAAAGTCTGAAATCTGCAAAAAGACATTGTACAATGGGGGTGTGAGGTTTGTACAACCTGATTCCTTCAGGTGTGGGAGCTTATGGGTACAGGTGTGCAACTGGATGGTTCTGAGGCAAGGAATTTGGGACCCTTGACCCAGGACTGAGGTGTGGATCAGGTATTCGTAAGGGAGCAAGGCCTCCTTTTCCTCTGGGACCAGCTTTTAATGAGTGTGAGAGAGAGGTTTGTCAACAAAGAGAGAATGCAGGAGCACCACAGTAGAATGCGCTGGAAGACCCTTGAGGAAGGGATCCAACAGCTGAGAGAAGTGGCAGTACTGGAGGTACTCTTTGGGAGGGGTGGACAGCAAGACAATGACTCTGACAAGGTCAGGTGCACAGGGCAGATGTTGTGGAATCTGTCAAGCCTGGGCCATCCAAACACACCTTTACTGTCACAATTAATGCTGATAACAACCAAGAGACAGTGGGTTCTGTCACCAGCAAGCTTAGAAATTATGAGAGTGTGATCAATGGCCCGATGAAGGCTCATGTCTCTGCTGTGGTTAAGGAACTCAAAGAGGAGTTTAAGAGATGAGGGAAATAAGGGAAGAGGTGAGGAAGATCAATGCAGCATCAGTGTGAGTCACAGGCCCCAAAGTCCGAGCCCAACATCCCCCAGCTAGGGAGAGAGGGTACACCCCATGAGCTGACCTGTGGTTCTTTTTGCACAACCATGGGGAAATCATGAAAAGGCAAAATGAGAAACCCACTTCTGTCCTGGCAGCACGGGTGCACCAGCTCAGGGAGGGAAGCACTAAGAGAGGGAGTTCCACTAAAGTGAAGGTAGCCTCAACCTCCCATGACCAAGCTGCCAGGTATTACAGAAAAGAATATGACTTGTGGGATCCTTTTAAAAGAACCTCTAGCATGTATGCCCAGGAAGGAAATGATAACCAGGGTTAGAGGGGCCCTGCCTCTAGCCAGGGAGAGGCACAGGAAAGCCAGGTCTTTTGGATGGAGTAGATGCAATGACCTGGCACATCAGAGCTTTAGTTGATACTGGTGCACAGTGTACCCTAATGCCATTGGAATATGTGGGGGCAGAACCTGTTTCCATTGCTGGGGTGATGGGGGGGATTGCAGCAATTGACTCTGCTGGAGGCTGAAATGAGCCTGACTGGGAAGGGGTGGCAGAAACATCCTAGTGTGACTGGCCCAGAGGCTCCATGAATTCTGGGCATACTCTTCCTCTGGAAAGGCTATTACAAAGACCCAAAGGGACTCAGATGGGCTTTTGGAATAGCTGCTGTAGAGGCAGAGGGCATTGAGAAATTTAACACCTTGCCTGGACTATAAGAAAACCCATCTATAGTAGGTTCCTGAAGGTGAAAGTGCAACACGTACCAACTGCCACCTCAACAGCGCACCACCAGCAGTATCAGATGAATCAAGATGCCATTATCTCCATCCATAAAATTTTGGCTAGAAAGTCAAAGGGTGCTCAGTAAAACCCACTCACCCTTCAACAGCCCCCCTTTGCCTGTGGGCAAGTGTCACAAAAAATAGAAATTGACTGTAGGCTATTGTGCCTTGAATGAAGTGACTCCACTGTGGGAGCAAAGACAGAGAGTACTGTGGATTTAATTAGCATACGCAGCTTGATAACCAAGATGCCTTGGCAAGAGCAAACAGAGCTTTGAAGACTCCATGAAGATTGGATCAAGACTGGCGACAGGAAAGAAGAATGAATCAAGTAGAAATGTTGCAAAATGTGTAAGTTTGTGTGATGTTTAACCCAATCAATGTTGTAAAAAATTACTAGCTTTCCTAAAAATGGTATAAGCATATGTAGCTCAGAGTAAATTTGGATTCTGATCACCAGTCAGTAGACCCCCTCTCTCTCCCAGTTGCTGATTCTCCAGTGCTGAGCGCTGCCGTGCGGGACACGCTGGATCTCCAGTATGAGCTGGAGTCCAAGACAGCAAAGTGGCACCATTGGCATTGCCTATGCATTTTTCTCCATTCCTTTGGCTGCAGAGTTCAGGACTCAGTTTGCTTTCGCCTGGAGGGGCGTGCAGTACACCTGGAACCAACTTCCCCAGGGGTGGAAACACAGCCCCACCATCTGCCACGGACTGATCCAGGCTGCACTGGAAAAGGGTAAAGCTCCAAAACATCTGCAATACATCAATAACATAATTGTGTGGAGGAACACGGCAATAAAAATATTTGAGAAAGGAGAGAGGATCATCCAGATTTTGCTGGAACGAGGTTTCACCATCGAGAAGAGCAAAGTCAAGGGACCTGCCTGAGAGATCCAGTTCCTAGGAGTAGAGTGGTGAGATGGACAGCACCAGATTCCCACTGAAATTATCAATGAGATCATCACAGTGTCTCCACCAACCAGCAAGAAGGAAACACAATCTTTCCTAGGGGTCATAGGTTTTTAGAGGAAGAACAATTTCAGCTGTGGCCCTGAACAGCAACAAACCTTGACCCAGATCAAGCAGAAAATCGCTCATGCAGTAGCCCTTAGCCCAGTCAGGACAGGACCAGAGGTGAGGAATGTGCTTTACTCTGCAGCCAAGAACAATGGCTTGTCCTGGAGCCTTTAGCAGAAGGTGCCTGGGGAGACTCAAGGCCAAGCACTAGAATTCTAAAGTCAAAGTTACAGAAAGACTGAAGTAAACTACACTTCTACAAAAACCTTAGCTGCCTATAAGAAAGTTCAAGCCACCTCAAAAGAAATTAGCACAAAAGCACAACTCCTCCTGGCACCCTGACTACCGGTGCTGGGGCGGATGTTTAAAGAAAAGGCTCCCTCTACCCACCACACCACCAACACCACATGGAGCAAATGGATTGCCCTCATCACACAGTACGTCCGTATTGGAAAACACAGAATCACCCTGAAATTTTAAAAATAATTACAAACTGGCCACAAGATAAAAACTTTAGTCTCACTAACAAAAAGGAGCAGAAACAAGTAACCCAGGCTAAAAAAGCTCCACCATACAACCAACTACCAGCACAAGAAACACGCTATGCTCTTGTCACTGACAGTTTCTGTCTCATCGTTAAGATGAACCAGAAGTGGAAAGCGGCCACATGGAGCCCCACACAACGAGTCACACAAGCTACTGAAGGAGAAGGTGGATCAAGTACGCTTGCTGAACTCAAAGCCATTCAGCTGGCCCTGGACATTGCTGAAAGAGAGAACTGGACAAAGCTCTACCTTTTTACTGAATCATAAATAGTAACCAATGCTCTGTGGCGTTAGCTAGAAAAGTAAAAACAGGCCAGCTAGCGACATAAAGGAAAACTAATTAAGGCTGCTGATGAGTGGAAAAACATTGCCACTGAGAGGAACTATCTGTAAAATTGTCATGCAGACGGACATGTCCCCAAAAGTCAGGCTAATAAAGAATGCTAAAACAACGAGCAGGTAGATCAAGCTGCAAAAATAGAGATGTCACAAATAAATTTAAATTACAAACATAAGGGAGAGTTGCTCCTAGCTCAATAGGCCCCTACTGCCTCAAGCCATCAAGGCAAAAATGCCACCTCTAAGTAGGTACAAAACTGAAAAGCAGATTTAACTATAAATAGCATTTCTCAAGTTATCTGTAAGTGTAAGATGTGCTAAAATTAAGCAGGCCAAGTTGATAAAGCTTCTCTAATATGGGGGGTAGTATTCCAAATATAAGTATAAAGAAGCTTATCAAATGAACTACATCACTCTGCCTCAAACCCCCCAAGGCAAGTGCTACGTGATCAGAATTGTAGAAGCCACCACTAGATCATTAAAAACCTACCCTGTACCTCACACTACTACTCAAAATACCGTCTTAAGCCTAAAAAAGCAAGTCCTATAAAGACATAGCACCCCTGAGAGAATCATCAGACAACAGGACCCATTTCAAGAACAGCCTTATAAACACCTCAGCCAAAAACCATGATATTGAATAAACAGATCATATCCCTTTTCATATACCAGCTGCCAGGAAAGTGGAAATGTACAACAGACTAGTTAAAATTACCCTAAAGGCACTTGGTGGAAACATTCAAAAATTGAGAAATGAACTTAACAAAAGCCACCTAAATAGTCAACACCTGAGAGTCCATCAATCAAGTGAGTCCTGCCCAGTCTGAAGCCTTGCACACAGTGGATGGGGATAAAGTCCCTGTAGTACACATAAAAGGTATTTTAAGACTGTTTAGATTAGGCCCACCTCAAGCAAAGGCAAACCAATCCGTATAATTGTTTTTGCTCAAAAATCTAGTTACACTTAGTAGATAAATAAAGCAGAAAGATAAAGAAACACATTGAGTACCACAGAAAAACCTAATCTTAAGTGAGAATTGTGTGTAAAGTTTCACTGTGGATAAAAATATATAGTAGAGTTTAAAGAAGGTATTAATTAGGGTATGATGCAGATGGTAATAGAATAAGCAGTAGATAATGTCTTAAGTTTCAATGCAAGATACAAGCAAAAGTATATATTCTATCACCATCTGCTGAAATCAGGTGGAGCAGGGCTCCTTATCTCTTCCATGATCCATCTCTCATAACTCCTTCCCACAAGGAGTTATACCTTATGGGAGATGCACCACCCAAGGAGAAAAGCCAAGTATTTCCTACCTAAATAAAATCTGAAATTTGAAGCATCAGAGCAACCTTTCCCACTAAATTCCCAGAAGAAGACCAGGCCTAACTTCATCACCACTAGATGTTAAAAAAGTAGCTACACCCTTCTCCAAAATCATTGTTTCAACAAAACCACACCTGTCACTCCAAGAAAACTATAGGTTATTATTCAGACTGTAACCAACACCCTGACCAACAGGGTTACAGGTTGCATTCTGACCTTGCCAGAGTTTTGGTCTTTATATTACTATACTTTCATTTTAATTTTCCCAGTGAAAAACTGCTATTCTACTTCCCATATCTTTGCCAGAGAGCCCCTTAATTTCCAAGTCATATTAATTTAGTGGGAGGGAGTTTACATTTTCCATTTCAAGAGAAGCTCCAGACCTCCTTAGCAGACACCAATCTTCCAAACCAAGACAGTGCACTGCTGCAGCTCCATCCCCCATGTTAGGATCCATGCTGGATGATCCCCAGTGACCCCCGGTGGGCAGAGCCCCACTGAGCCCTAGTGCCGCTGATCTGTGTTGGGAAGACACCTGACTGGGGGCTCCACATCTTCCCCATGGCCTGGATTTTCTTTGCATTTCTCTTTGTCCTTCCCAAACACCCAAAACCAGGATAAAAATAAAGATGTTAAATAACGACCTGCTTGGGGACATGGGGGGATCTTGCAGGGGATGCAGGGGACGCTCGATTCCAGGGATTTGAGGGGTCCTGGGAGGGACCTGGGGGTTGCTCAGGGCTTTGGGAACCCCAGGTCCTGTGGCTCCGGCTGTGCTGGGAGACCCTGGTGGAGGTTTTAGGGCAGCTGATGAAGGACCATCTGCCCTGGACCTTTCCTTCTGTCCCCCCATCCTACCTTCCACTGTGCCCTGTCCAGGATCCCTCTCTCCCTGCTGTCACTCCCCTTGGCCCCAGCCCATTCCCTTGTCACCCCACCTTCAGGTCCTGTGCCCCTCCCAGTCCAGATCCCATTCCCATAATCTTGCTCCATGTCCCGTATTCTCTGCCCACTTGCTGTTCCCATATTCCCAGTTCCATATACCCTGTCCTGTTCCCATTCTTGTATTGTCTGTCCCAGTCCCATTCCCATATTTGCAATTCTATATTCCCTCTTCTGCTCCCGTATTCCCATTCCCAATGCTATTCCCATATTCCCTTTCGGTTCCCTGTCCCCATCCCTGTTGCCTTGCCATTCTTAATCCCCAGCCCATATTCACTCAGCTATTGCTGTTTCCATATTCCCAGTCCCTGTCCCCATTCCTGGTGCCATTCCTGAGGGCCACCTCTGCCACGGGGGCCTGGGGGCTCCACAGCTCGGGCTGCCTGTGCCACACGAACCCTTCAGCCCTGCTGCTGCCCTTGGCCAGCTGCAGAGAGCACAAGGCTTTGGGCATTGCTCACAGGCCCCCAGCTGGCCACAGCAGCCCATCCTGCCAGCAGCCCTGGGCCTCAGAGCCCTCCCTCATGCTGGGGCCGTGCAGGGGCCACAGGCTTGCACCAGGCTCCTGTTCTCACCACAGGAGCAAGGCTGCAGCTCCAGTCTTTAGGCCCTGGGCCACAGCAGCCCAGGGGAGGCCCAGCTGCAGAGCTCCCAGCCCTGATGTGTTTCACTGCAGCACAGCTGAACACTGATCCCCATCCCAGATTCTCTCTCCACTTGCTGCTTCCATGTTCCTTGTCTTATTCCCCTATTCCCATCCCTGGTCCCATCTTTGGATCTGCTCACTAGTTTCATCTTTTCCTATTGTAAGCGCAACTGAGCAAACATAAAATGATAGACAATCAATTATTTACGTTTCAGATAACTACTCCCTTCTAACTTTTAATTATTTTCAGTATGGTAACTAAAATATTTATTTTCTAAGATTAGTGTTTCATTTCCCACTTCTCCTTTGAAATGAGCAAATTCTTTTACTCAATATGGGGATTTCTCTTCATCTATCCAAGACGGACAGCGGCGATCTCTTAAGACTAAGCCATACACCTTTGATAGTGATGCTGTCTGCCACTTGATGTCGTATCCTCCAATTCTAAACAAGTACAGCAGTAGAGAAAATCAAACTTATACTAACTAAAATAAGCACCACAGTGATTGGGTGAATTAAGGCATTAAGTGAACCAGTTGCAGTTGGTGACCATCCAAATAGCACATCCCACCAATGATGAGACAGATGTTCTTCAAATAATTTAAAAACCTCTTTTATGGTTTCTGTGTCATGGTGTATCATGATCAAAGTTCTTTTCCCTGCATCTTGAATTTTTTTAAAAATTTTTCTTAATTCCTGATGTTTCAGTAACTGAGCAACTAAAGTTAAATTCATTCCTATAAGCACAGGCAATATTTCTTGCACAGTACCAGGTTTGCCTTTATGTACTGATGTGATATTACAGGTGCCCGATAGGAAAAGTTGCATCCTTTGATTTTAACAAAATTGCAAACACATAAATTAAATTGAGCTTCATCAACAATTTGATTGTCTATCATTATGGTGGGACATGCTGTTCTGAGACAGACATGACTTTGTCCTATATACACAAGGGAAGTTTTCTGGTTGGTTAGGTGCATTTCAAAATGGCAAATCCTTTGGTACGTGTCTAGTATCTTTGTCATCTTCCAATGTTCCCTCACATATATATCTCAATTGTTTCTTCGTAGAACAGGGCTCTAGGTTAATGGTCTACCATTTCCTTCAACTTCTCGGGCCCATATTCTATGTTCAGAAGGATACAATACAGTCTTTTCATGATTTAGTCTTAGAGCAACTATTGGATATATTAAGCTCACAGATGCATTATGTATAGTTAAAACGAAAGCTGTTACTGTATTTGTCTCAGGGTTATAGGTAAAATTAAAAAAACCCACCAAGACTGAAGCTCTCTTTCCATTTCAGAGGCATTATCCCGAACAATTTTGCGAATTTCATCAGGGAATATCCCTTCTTCACCTGCGGCAGCCACTGACTGCATCCACATTTGTGCTTGAGTACATCTAAGAGCCAGAGAAATGTTCGCACTAGCTGTGCCTAGTGCTTTAATTATTACCTCATGGTCTCGCTCTTCTATATTTCCCCATTTTGGTAATATTTTGGTCAGTTTCCAATGATTGTTGCCTAATGGTAACAAAGAAGATTGCAAAGGCTGCTGTGATTTAACTGAAACACTTCACATCACGGTCAATTTGTTCATTAACACCTCTGAATCCATTGTGTATAAAACTCCCAGTCCTGTTCTTAATATCTCAGTGAGGTCTCTCTTTTTCTTAAAACTAGAGGGCATACAGTTTTGAAGCCAAGTAGTCCATTCTATAAAAGGAGTTTTGAGAAATGGGGCACATTCTGGCCGAATTGCAGAAGCATTTACTTGCATTCCCATTTCTACTTGCTTCAGGGACTATTCTGGGTTAGTTAGCAGTCTCTGAATTCTTGTTTTCGTGAAAGCATATGGTCCAATTTTAGTAATTGTGGGAATTACAGGTTGTTCCTTTATCTCTAAAATAATCGGAGTCTGGATTGTTACAGCCCTCTCTGACACTGGTGGGGTTGATTTGGCTTTGATTTTTTGAAACTGGATGCAATACTGAGTAACATTAAAATCAAGATTAAACCCTTTTGCTGTGCACCCTTCAATTTTAAGTCTAAATTCAGGACACGTGGTCAAGCATTTGTCACAGGATCCAGGACCAACTTGGATGAGTTCCATGGGTGGATGGTAAACTTCATGGAATCCATCTTGTACGAATGCATATTCACATTCCCAAACATTTTTCACTTCTCACATACTTGCATTTGTGACCTTTAACATTTTGCTCAAAGCCCTACGAGAGTAGGGATTGTAAGTTTTCCCTTGGCATCAATAAATCCCTGTTACATTGCACTGGTTTGGTGTTGTTTTGACTCTTATTATAGTCTTGGCAATGACCACAAGGGTCACAACTGTTTACACTATGTCCATGATAGCTATAAGTCTATTACTTGCTGCTCTTGGTGGATTTCAGCTTCAGGTCTTTGTCACCTGGTGGAATTTTCCAAATTTCTTCAGGAGTGTTCTTCACTCTGGAGTGATGGATCCAAGCCTTCTGTTCTTTGATTTTGACTGCTGTGAAGGTGGTGAGGAGTACCTGGAATGGTCCTTCCCACTGTGGTTCCAAAGTCTTCTCTGCAAAAGACTTAACATATGCGTAATCCCCAGGTTGTACATTGTGTACTGGCCCATCTAATTCTCTGCTTTGGGCCCCAGCTACATGTTTTCCAATTTCTCTGAGTTGTTTATTCAGGGTCACCATGTATTTGTGTGGAGTTTCTTCCTCTACTTGAATGGGTGTTATTCCTTCTTGGACCACATATGGTCTCTCATACAATATTTCAAAAGGGCTTAATTTCCCTTTTGTTCTTGGTTTTGTTCTAATCCATACTAATGCCAGTGGAAGAGCCTGGGGCAAAGGAAAATTTGCCTCTTGCCCCAGCCTAACAATTTGTTGTTTGATCAAATGGTTCATTTTCTCTACTTGGCCACTGGATTGAGGGTGATATGGGGTATGCAATTCCCAATCTATCCCCAGGTGGTGACTAATTTGTTGTACAATTTTTGAGATAACCTGTGGCCCTTTATTAGAAGATATAGCAGCTGGGACTCTAAAATGTGGTATTATTTCTTGTAACAATGCCTTGGTCACCTCTCGTGCCTTAGCTGTCTGGGTAGGGAAGGCTTTTGGCCATCCTGGAAAGGTATCTGTTAACACTAATAAGTAACAATACCCCCCTTTCCTGGGCAATTCCTTAAAATCAATTTGCCATTGCTGCCCAGGTCTACAACCTTTCCCAATTTGTCCAACTTTAGGCTTTGGAAAGTTTTTAGGATTAGTTCGGAGGCAAAGACTACACTGACAAGTTTACTGTATTACTGTGCCTTGTAAATTTTAGCCAGAATTCTATCCTTTAAATAATTGTATAGGGCATCCATTCCCCAATGTGTTTTCTAATGTTCTTTTAGTACTAATGACCACAACAAGTAGGAAGGTACCACAATTTTTCCTTCTTTTGTTATAGCCCACCCCTCCTGATTGTAATCTACTTCTTTCTTAATAAGTTTCTTATAATTTTTGTTATATACTGGCTTACCTTCAATAGAGATCTTTCCATCTGGAATTAATGTTGCCTCAACTATTTCATTGGGTACCTCACCTTTGACTGGGTCTTTTGCCTCTCTGTCTACCAGCATATTTCCTTCTTCCAATTCTGAGCTCACTTTTTGGTGTGCTTTGATGTGCATAATAGCTACCTTTTCAGATAACTGAACTGCATCTAATAGTTTTAGTATTTCTAGTGCATGTTTAATATTTTCCATTGTGAGTTCAGCAGTCCTCTTTCTTTCCAAATAGCTCCGTGTGCATGAACCATTACAAATGCATACCATGAGTCTGTATAAATGTTGATTTTTTTCCTTTTGCCAGCTCTAAGGCCCGGGTTAAGGTGATTATTTCAGCTTTTTGTGCAGAGGTATTTGTTGGCAATGGTCCAGACTCTTATTACCTCTCTGCTTGTGGTAACTGCATACCCAGCATGTCTTTTTTCCACTGATGATATAGCTGCTCCCATCAGTGAACCAGCTCTCAAGCGCCCTCGAGAGGGGTGTCCTTCAGATCCAGGCGACTGGAGTAGGTGGCTTCAACGGTCTCCCAGGCAGTCGTGGATCACTGGTTCTCCCATACTCCCGCTGAGGAAAGAAGCTGGGTTCACAATATTAGTTACCACAATTTCAACATCATCTTGTTCTACTGGTATGGCCTGGTACTTTAGAAATCTTTGTGCGGGAAAGCCAATGTCCCCTTTTGCCTCCAGGACTGCAGACACTGTGTGGAATACTAGCACGGTCATCTTCTGGCCTAAGGTGAATTTGCGTGCCTCTTGGATGTTCACTGCTGATGCTGCAACACCTCTGAGGCACCCTGGCCACCCCTTGGCTGTCGTGTCCAGCTGTTTGGAGAGATAGGAAACTGCTTTCTGGTACTGCCCCAGGTCTTGTGCTAGTACTCCCAGAGCAATCCCTTGTTTTTTGTGAGAAAAGAGAAAAAATGGTTTACTCACATCTGGAAGTCCCAGGGCTGGAGCTGACAAAAGAGCCTTCTTCAATTGGTTGACGGTTTGTTTTGGTTCTGTTGTCCTCTGAAGATCCCTGCTCCCTTCCATGATTAAGACATACAGGGGTTTAAAGAACAATCCATAGTTATAAATCCACAATCTGCACCACCCCATCATGCCTAGAAAGGTGCTCAATTCCTTTGCTGTCTGGGGCTTCAGGGTTTGGCATATTGCTACTTTGCAGTCTTGCCCCAAGGTCCTTTGTCCAGCACTTACTTCATAGCCCAGGTAAATCACTGTTTGTTTCACCATCTGGGCTTTCTTTTGGGATACCCGATACTCCTGCAGGCCCAAAAAGTTTAAGAGGCTTACCGTCCAATCCACACATGCCTCTTGGGTCTGGGTGGCTATTATCAGGTAATCTGTGTACCGAAGCAGTTTTCCTTCTCCTGGTGGGGGTTCCCAAGACTCCAAATCCTTTGCCAGTTGTTCTCCAAATATAGTAGGGGAGTTCTTGATCCCCTGGGGTAGTACACACCATATAAGTTGAGTTTTTTGTCCAGTTTTGGGATTCTCCCATTTATATGCAAAAATTTTCTGTCTGGCTTCATGGAGAGGGTGGCAAAAGAAAGCATCCTTCAAATCTAAAACTGTAAACTAGGCTAGTTCAGGTGTTAAAAGAGTTAACAAGGTGTAGGGGTTAGCAACCACTGGGTATAAATCTTCAGTTGTCTTATTAACAGCTCTTAAATCTTGTACTAACCTGTATCATCCATTGGGTTTTTCCAGGGGCAAAATAGGAGTATTAAAATAAGATTGACACTCTTTTAATAGTCTTATTTGCAAAAAGTTTTCAATGATTGGGCTAATTCCTTCTCTGTCTTCCTTTTTCAAGGGGTATTGTTTGACCCTTACCGATTGTTCTCCTTCCTTAAGCCAGATTTGTACTGGTAGAGCATTCTTTGCTTTCCCTGGTGTATTAGAGGCCCACACTCCAGGGAACACCTGATCCTTTATTTTCTTAATAATTTCTTCTTCATTTTCAACTTCAATTTTTTTGGTTATTAGCATTAAGCTTAACAATTTCACATATTGTTGGTCTTTTACCTCCAAACAAATTTCCCCATTTTTAAATATTATTTTGCTTCCAGCTGCTCTAGCAGATCCCTGCCCAAAAGTGCAGATGGAGCTTTAGGCATATACAAAAATCGATGAATTCCCCACTGTTTTCCTAATTTATGCATTAATGGTTTACAAAAATATGCTTTTTCACGTCGGCCAGTAGCCCTTTTAAATTTTCCTGTATGTTATTGCTACTAATTTCTTTGTCCCTGGTTTACACCCCTTTTCTTGATTGCTGAAAACTCTCCATGCCTCATCTAGCAAAGTCTCCAAGTTTCGACTTGCTGGGCCCTGCATCTTCTGGAGCTTTAACTTGATGTTGCTTGTAGATTGCCCTAAAAACTTGTTTACCAATTGTTGTATTCTCTTATCAGATTCAGGATCCAGGGTGGTGTGCCAATGCATTGCTTCTCGCAATTGGTCTAGAAATTCGAAAGGAGTTTGAGAGGAATTCTGTTTAATAGCATAAACATAAAATAGCATAACATAAAATAGGGTGGATATTGTTGGGTTGGCTCCTGTGGCTTGGGAATTGGGAGGGGACTCCCATATTAATTACTGTTCTTTTAAGTGAGGATGTAGCATGGGATGAAGCAGGAGTAAAACCTGAAGTCGATGGCAATTCTAAATTTGCTTCCCCTACCACTCTCCCCCTTCCTTGTCTTTTAGGGGGTGGTCTGAGCAATTCCTCTGTCTCCTCTTCCTGAGTCTCCATACAACATACCTTGTCAGGATGTGTACACTTTTGATTTATTGAGCATGTGCTGCAACACCTTTTAAGTTTATTTTTATTAGCTTTATTATCTTTCCCAAGGGCCAACACTAAAGGGTTAGAGGGTGGTCTAATACCACTAGCCCTTTGCTACTGAGGGTGATTCTTAACAGTGTAAAACATGTCAGCATAAATACCTTCATGCCACTTCTGCTCATGCCTAAGGAAAAGCATCAGCTGTACCAAAGTATTGTAGTCCAACGTCCCTGATGGGGGCCACTTGGCCCCCTCCTCAAGTTTATAAAGTGACCACCACTGTGTGCACAACTTAATAAGCTTTCTTTTAGTTTCTATATCCTTATGATCTACCAGCTCTTTCCAATATGCCAAAACACGTCCTAAAGCACTACCTTTAGGAATCTTTTTGCTTTCACTTGCTCCCATACTGAAAATTCTTTTTCTCTCAATGCCTTTTAACTTTATCCCAGCTTTGGAGCTTCACCTAGCAGTAACTTGGTACAAAGATCGTCTACTTACACACTTGTCTGACCCACAGTTCTTGACAAACTACACAATGAAACACAACTCAGGGGTTACAATCACATCCCTCTCTTGGACAGGGAAGTTCTTTTGTCCTGGGATCTTTTTCCCTGAAGTTTTTTTCCTTGGCATATAATTTTATCAGCAAAGAAAAAGGGAAGGGATGAAAGCAACCAACAAAATAAAGAGTTAACAGTGAAAACCAATGAATCTAATAATTTAAAATAACAGTAAGGGACACACATATTACAACCAAACACTTTTTAACAGTTCACTCACAAAACAACAAATTTATTTTCTCCCCCTTTAGTTACTAATCATAGATACTAAACCTCTCTCATTATACCTAGGGTTAAAATTTACAATGCTCTGCCAAAAATCTATCAAACTTTGGCCAAAATACTATTTCTCTGCAGTGTGGGGCGAAAGCAGCTCTGGGCTCACGTCACTGCCTCACCTCTCTGAACTTAAAAACTAACCATGTGTCAGGGTCCACACCACATGCAGAGTCCTGATAGGTTCTTTTAGGGGTCTCAAAGCACAAAAGACACAGCAGGGGACAAAACCAATTTACTTTTGCAAAAATGCACCTTTATTTAGTGCCAACCAAATGCGATAGAGGGACAGGAAATAAAAGAGACAGAGAGAGAGAGCGAGAGAGAGAGAGAGGTTGGGATTATAGCTACCAAGACGGGCAGACGATCCTCATGGAACCAGCCAATAAATGTCCGTTGCCGTCCGGAGAGATGTCAGGGGTCTTTAATTTGAGAGTGTCTTTTATAGTCTTTTCCAAGGCGTTGGGCGACTGGCCAAACAGGTGAGGACTTTCAGGCATGCTTTGGGTTCCGTTGGGGGAACAAACCCAAAACAAGCCCAAGGGAGTCCTTGTTGATGAAACAAACACAGGGCACTCCATCTCTGACCAGTTCATTGTTCTCACACCTGTGGGAGCCTTGTCGAGTAAACACAGTTCAGGGCAGCGTGACTAGCCATAAACCAGTCTCATGAGAAACCAGTCCTGGTCCAATGGGCACCACCTGCGAACAATCACTAGGCGTTCCTCCCATCCCTGGCCAGCACGTTTAAACTGCAGTTTGAGGAGTCTTCTTAGGCCTCAGGTGAGGGTCCTTGGGCAGAACAAACGAGAGGCTTTTAGACGGACTCTTACACCATGCTTAGTCAAAACACCACCTTTCCCACTAGCAATTTTAAAGCTTCACAAACAACTAACTATATTATTTCACAAATCCACAATTCTTCTGCTTACACACAGTTAAAATACACACATACAGCCTAGGTTACACAATTCAAGCGTAATGCTAGCACTCCAAATTCCTCTGCCCTTCTGGGCGTAAATATCCCTTTTACTACTCAGGTGTAAACCTCAAAATTTTTTACAACTTTCAAATGCAAAACTTTTGCCAACACACTCCCAAAAGCACACAAACCAAAATACATACAGTGCACCACTGACCCACAATTCACGCACACAAAGCTCACAAAAACAAGCTGCACATTCAAACACACATATACATTTGGCACACACCAACTGTGATCAAGCCCACAAAAGGAGTCAACACACACCAATGCCTCTAGGATTTACCATACATAAGATTAAGCCAGGACAATGTGTTAATTAAAGTATGGAAAGAAAAAAGTCTAGATCCAAAATGGGAAGGACTGTATTTAGTTCTATTAACGACCGAAACAGCTGTACAGACAGCTGAAAAGGGATGGACACATGTGAGGAGAGTCAAAGGTCCTGTACACCCTCCCACTGCAGGCTGGGCAGTGACATCTGAGCCTGGAGACCTCAAAGTGCAAATTGAGAGGACTTGATGTCAATACCTGATCAAATTGTCTCAAAGGTTTCCCAGTCAGGACTGAAAGTCACCTGTAACCTGTTCATCAAAAAAGGTGCCCAGGTTGTACTGAGTTGTGATGGTGTCATTCCTATAGTGGGTATCTCCCATTCACATTATGTGCCCAATGTAAAAGAAACAAACAGAAGGAAACTGTTAAGGTACTTAATACCCTATCAGCACAAGGAAAAAATGGAACCTGATGACCATAACTGATGGGAGGTATCTGAGAATGGAACAAGGGGAAAGAAGAAAGCCAAAGAAGAAGTATTGGCAGAAGAGTGCTGGAAAGGGTTGTGTATACCGCGCTGTTACTGCTGTATCTTGTACTGGAATGTTAAAGCTAAAAGCTGGGACAAAACTAAGAAACACTACCAAAAGAGAAAGACCAAGTGGAAGACCCCAGAAGATACTCCCTGCTGCCGAGAAGATTAAACAAACCTCGGCTACTGGTAGCAACCCCATAGGCCTTGAGGGAGGCAGAGGGATGAAAATAGTCATGGAACTCGTCCTACTGCTAATTATGACAAAAGGAAATAGTGCTGATGCTTGTTCCAAGTGGTACCAGACAATTAGGCACAGCAGAGCACAGTATCCACCCTTGCTTTCCACACACATATCAATTCGGCCTGCTATAATAAGCACAACCTAGAAATTGGCACTGTTACTGGAAAAAGTTACTGAGTAGACACCAATTTGGGAAAAGGAGGGTGGGCTCCATCAGCATAGCAAAGTTGCCCATCAGGAGAAGCACACATCTGTTTCACAAAAGAAGGTATGTGAGGATATTCAGATCAGGAGGAGTGCAAGATCACTACAAGGAGGAATTGATAAAGAATATAACTAAAGCGTTTAAGGGAAAAAGGACAAACCGTGAGAGAAGTTTTAACGTGTACAAGAAATTAAAACACAACTCAGCGAACAGGACTTACCCACCTCAGGAAAGAATTTATTTGTGGAATTAATGAAAGAAATTATTACTGAATTACTTACTGAAATTACTACTGAACTGACTTAACTCACTGTTGGATCTGTGGAGAAATGCAGATGACTGAACAATGGCTACGGAGGGGGGAGGGATTAGACCCAGAGAGGTTATTGGAATCAAATGAAAATATCGAGGGGAGTCAACAGACCTGAAGGGTGAGTTCTAAATCATGAGGTAATAGGAGAAATATGTATAACATGTCAGGCGACTAACTTTACCCACTATGTGAGGCACACCCCCTGTAAGACTATCCTGATTACAAATACAAGCAGTCAGTCTCGGTGGCCCAAAGCTCCAAAAGGATATTGGGGAAAGTTAAGTAAAGGTAATTATATAAAGAATAATTTTACAGGACTATACTGGTATAATAAGAACAGAGCCAACCTATACGAAGAAGTAAAAAAGTGTAAGAATCTATTGGCGACAACTTGAATCAGTTAAACTAAGCTGGAAAGCCCCAAGCGGAATATTTTGGATCTGCAGGAAAAGGGCTTATAATACCCTACCAGAAAGATGGAGAGGGACATGTACTCTAGGGATTATCCAGCCTGCATTTTTTACATTACCGAAAGAAAAAGGTAATATAATGTTAGGAGTTCCCTTGTATAAAACTTTGTAACAAAACAAAAGCAGCCCTGCCATAGCGGGAACACAAATCTCAAAGGATAATTAATGGCCCCAGAACGAATTATCGAGTACTATGGACCAAACCTGGGTTCAAAATGGGAGCTGGGGCTATCTCACTCCAATTTATATGCTAAATAGAATTATCAGACTACAAGCTGTAATAGAAACTACTTCCAATTGAACAGCCCGAGCAATGGAATTCATAGCTAAACAACTTACTCAAACTAGAGCAGCAGTATACCACTATCAACTAACCCAGGAGTATCTATTAGCTGAAGAAGGAGAAATATGTAGGAATTTCAATAATTCTGAATGCTGCTTAAAAATTGATAATAATGGTGAAGTAATTACTAAACTTGCAGAAGAAATAAAACGAACAGCCCATGTACCTGTACAAAACTGGTACTCTATGCTTAATAATAATTAGTGGAATAACCTATTAGGGAAACTGTAGTGAAAAAAACTAAGTTTTATGTTAACATGTGCATTATTAGGACTATTGTTCATTCCTTGCCTTGTTCCATGGTCCATTCGACTAATCCAATCAGTGGTTCAAGGAATGCAAGTTGCTACAATACCAATTGATCCTTAATCGACAACAAAACTAATGGCAGGGAATGAATTAAATCTAGCACAAGAAGAATGGAAAAAATTTGAAGACCAAAAAAAAATCAATGGGATAAAAAAAAAAAAAGGGGGGAAATTGCGATAATTGATAAAAGATTGGTATTAATCACAAAAATATTGGGGTTTGTATAAACCAAAATACTAGGGTCGGAAATGAAGTATAGACACTAGATAGAAAAAATATGGCTAAATAATTCTGTTGTAAATCCCCCTGTTACAAATATTGCATTTAATAAATAAGTTGTATCTACTACCAGTTTCCAAAATCAGACTTTCCAATAGTCTGATAGATTTTGCAAGTTCAGACTTCCTGCCTTTGTTTGATCAATGCTGCCTATCTACAAAGGCCAGACTTCCTGATTTTTGCTGGTTTTATGTGCCAAGACCAGATGGTTATCTATGAGACTGACTATCGCCCACAGACTTTACAGATGTTTACTCGACCACCACTGCTTACCTGGCAAAATTATTACAGCAAAAAATCCAAAAATTATTGACTACAACAAGAGACCGTACTATAAGAAGAGACTGCAAACCAAGGTTCAATGGAGCGTGGAGTGGCCAGTGACCTGTCAAGTTCCCCAGAGCTCCTTGCTCCGTCTCTACAATATAAAGCAACCAAAATTTTGCTGAATATCAGGACCTTTAGTTTCTCATTTATAACACCTGCGATTGTTGTTCTCTGATTTGTTTGATGATAAATTAAATTAATTTCCCAAAGTCAAGTGTTGTGCCCGTGACCAATTGTCCCTACCTGTCATGATTCACTCAACCCAAGCGAGAGTCGTGATTGTTTGTTCGACCCCAGGGGGCAAAAGACAAAAACAAGAGACTCAGGTTTGTTTAGCAGTAAGCAGTAATACAGTTTATTGCGTGCTAACAATTAAGTTTTGTGATGGAGAGAGAGAGAGATGAAGTAAAAAGGGTAGAGAGGGGGAAAGGGTGGGATATAGCTACCAACAGACAGGACTCATCCTCATGGTCGTCCGACGAGACGTGTCTTCCATCCGTTGGGGAGAAAGAAGATCTCCAAAATCTTGTCTAAGAAAGTCACTTTTTATAGTCCTTTTCCAAAGCAAGTGGCCTCTGGCCAAAAGGACGGGAGATTTATGGACTATTGTATGTGGAGATCGTAGCCCCATGACTCAGGTGCGGGGACAGGGTGAGATAACCAGTACCCTGCAGTGTACCATGATAAGCACCAGGCACAGCCACAAACAGTCCTTGGCCCCAAGCATCCACCTCGGCCAGGCTGGAGCTCCGGTTCAGGGCAAGTGATGCAATCTCAGGTCCCAGTCTCTGATGATGGTCGTGAGGCAGATCAGAGAAAACTTCGGACTGACTTTTACACCACCCCATGACTTATGATCATCGGCAGGAGCACTTCCTTCGTGGTGTTGTTGCGAAGTCTTCAGGACTTGTCTGAGTTGGTAGCATATCCCGGAAAACAGAGACAGAGAGTTGGACAGAATAAAAGTAGGAAAAAGATAAGGAAAAGGAAAAAGGAGAGAGAAAACAAAACAAGTAATCAATTTAACAATCGATTTTTCAATTTCAATTTCTGATTACAGCAAGATAAATAAACAATTTAAATCAATGTTAATAAATTTTCAATTTAATCAATTTTCAATTTTGATTTAATAATAATAAGATATAATACTCAATTTAACAATCAATTTCAATTTCTGATTACAGAAGACAAATAAACAATTTAAATCAATGTTTATGAATTTTAAATTATTTGAATCAAATGCAACATATTTTAAAAAAATAAACATTCTAAAGAAAATTAATTTTTATCAATATTTATGGTGCAATACAACAAAAATAAGTGATTTTCTAATCAAACTAGGCTATATGTAATTATAATCAGACATTTCGCCATGTGTCAATAACTTAAGGGATGTCAATAGTGAGTGATTTATGTAAATTCAATGTACATGTTAGTTGTGTTAATTGTTTCATCATTCTCCAATTCATGATGTAAAGGATTGCTGATAAAATGAAACCAATCAAGACCAAAATTAAGAGGAATTGGACTGCAAAAGCTTTTGAGAGGTAACTGGGGCTATAAAAGAAAAACCACATCCCGTAATTTTAGTAAAGTTACAGACACAAAAATTTAAATTATTTTTAGTACTCACTACCAAAATCTTCTATGAAAATACTATCACAAGCAGTTCTAAAGCATGCACACCCATTGCCCATATACCCCAGTAGTGTTTCAGGAATCTAGTTTGGATAACTTTCAAGGTTACAGACATTCTGTTCTGTGTCTAAGCAAATATCTTGA
Source organism: Luscinia megarhynchos (assembly GCA_034336665.1). NCBI lineage: Eukaryota > Metazoa > Chordata > Aves > Passeriformes > Muscicapidae > Luscinia > Luscinia megarhynchos. The sequence continues at coordinate 37,799,244 of CM067570.1, forward strand.
GCTCTGATTGCATTACTTTCACAGATAAACCCTTGTAGTTCTCAGACAATGTAAGTTTCCAAATTAATAGTTTGTTACTTTTCACCAATTTGACGGGTCCATTCTCTATGCTTAAAAGGATAGAGAATAGCTCCGTCATGATTCAGCCCTAATGCAATGATAGGGAATATTGAATGTACTGAAGCATTACATATGGTCAGTGCAAAGGCTGTGGCTGTGTTTATGCTGGGGTAGTAGTTTCACCAGGATTGGAATTCTTTTTCAAAATCATGGGCATTATCCCAAATTATTCTCTGAATTTCAGTAGGAAAAGTGGCCTCCTCGATTTCTTGTACAATTAAGGCAGCAACTGACTGCATCCACAATTGAGCCTGGATACACAGGAGAGCTAAAGAAATGTTAGCCAATTTATTCATTAATACTTCTAAATCAATACTATTCAAAATTCCCAATCTTGTTCCCACAACACCAGTTATGTCTCATTTATTTCTTGAAAGGATCCTCATTTTGCAACCAGGTTGTCCATCCCTAGAAAAGGTGAAAAAGCCGGCTGAATTACTGAGACATTGTTTTGCATTGGCAATTTGACTTGTTCAAAAGACCATGGTGAATTAAACAATATTTGTTGTTGGCCAGTTTTCCGAATTACCTAGGGTCCAATTTCAAAAATTTTCAGGCTCAGTATAACCGGTGGTTGGGTAGTAGGTGTTACAACATTAACCTTATATCTTTTTTACTACACATAATTTTATGGGAAAACTGTACAACAGATCAATTTTGATTTTGAGTCTCACAAAATAAAACACAGCTGTAAGGTCCTGTGCTGTAACTGTATACAGGTTTGATGAGGGATTCAGCAACTAATCTTCATGTTCCATGGCATTATTCTGTGAAAAGTAAACACAACAGAATCTGCCACAAAGAGGCAGGAGGTTAAAATGATGGAACTATCCAGCATGTAACGCAGACTGGAATTCTATTAACTTCCTAATAATTTTGCTGCCAAAAAGGGAGCCACTCTGTACCTCCTTTAAACACAGGATAAGAGTCAGTGTAGTTGCAAACAAAGGAGGCACTCCTCACTTCAAACTGGAAAATACTCCAAATAACCATCAGAGCCCCAACCCAAGAGCCATCCCGTCCCCCAGCAATAATTTGTTCAGCAGAAGCATTAGTGAACAAAGAATTAGTGAACAAAGATTGTTTGGAGGAGAAAGCAGAGGCTATTGTAATTACTGAGGCAGGTTTGTCGTAGCTGCTGACCAAGCTCTCAGTTTCTGTTATTGCCAGATTTTTTGCAGTTCCTTCTGTTACTGAGGGTTTCTGGGCCACCCTGTCAGGGAGGGCAGTCCCAGTAGTGGCTGTCTTCAAAAACTTCACTTCCTGAGAAGGTTTTTGAATTTTCTCTGAGGCAATTTGCAAATTAGGGCTTTCCAAATGGGAGATTATTTTTTGTTGGATATCCCCCACTACTTCTATTTCATCTCCTCCCACAAGGGTATCATCAATATATTGATAAACAGCCACATTGTCAGGTTTGGATTTTTGGATTGGCCATACAGGGAAGTTTCGCAAGTCCTGTATAACCGGTTTGATCCCTTCATTGGCACCAGAAGGAAGAGGGTATTGTTTTACATTTACAGATAATTGCATAGGTGATTTATAGCCAGCAACGAGTTTTATTTCATGTATAATTTGCAATCAGGCAGCTTTGTGAATGTTTTCTAGGAGTTGGTCAGGGGTACCAACTAAAGCTGCAAGGTCTCCCATTTCCAAAGGGTTAAGCACTGCTGCCCAATAAACTGCGCACTGAGTTGGGGACCATAAGTTACGTTTGACTTCTGTTGTTAAGAAAGTGCCATGTCCCCAGTACCCACTAGCTGCTTGTTCTGATGATTCAGTAGCAGTGTACAGGATTTTTGTAGTGGCTTTTTGTGGGCTAAAATTCTCATAATTGATAAAATTGTATTCTGTTTTAACCAAAGGTCTCAAGCTGGGCAGCAATATTCTCCATTATTTTTCATCAGAGTTACTTCCTTTTCAGGATATATTTGATTAGTTTCTTTCTCTTCTGTTTCTTTTGGTAAATCAGTGTGTTTTAAAGTGTTGGTGTGTTCTTGTCTTAGGGCAGCTCTTAAAGAATGATTCTCATTTCTTAAAGAATGAATCTCATCTCTCAAAGCATGATTGTTATTCCTTTCTTCATCTAATTATTTTTGCAAAATTTCCACTAAATTTTGTAGAGAGTCAATAATTGCTCTTTCTTCACTCCTTCATGTAAAGCGAGTTTCTGTAGCTGTCGTAAGACAGGCCACCAAAACTGAGCAGAGAATGGTCTTATTTCTGCCCAGTTTGAATTTTGTTTCACGTTGCAAATAATGTATCCTATCAATCAAATTTTCTAAATTAAACCAGTTATTGTGTGCCCAATCTTCCCCCTCTTGGGAGGGTCTGGCATTATACTTAGCTAGTAAATTGAAAAATGCAGCTTTATCTTTTTGCATCATGATTTTCAGCCATTTTGAAAAGAAAAGGAAAGTAAAGCCACTTCAAGGGAGATCAGCACTTAATTACAGCTTTTGCCGTCTACAACCCCTTTATTTCAGGGAAGAGTAGATACACAGCCTGCGTGGTACCTCCTCCTAACTCTTTAGGCAAGGTTAGCACACACACCCTAGCAATTTTTCCCTCCCTTATTTCGGGCAGGGTAGACACACAGTTTGCGCGGTATCCCCTCCCTACACCATTTCCCCCCCCTTATTTCAGGAAAAGTAGACACACAGCCTGCACAGTTCGGAAAAGGAAAGTACACATGCATACACACCCTACGCAGTTTTCCCCCCCTTATTCAGGGCAGGGTAGACACACAGCCTGTACGCTACCCCTCCTAACTCTTTAGGAGAGGTTAGTATTCATGCATACACACCCAACGCAGTTTTCCCGCCCTTATTTCAGGAAAGACAGACACACAGCCTGCGCAGATTTTTCCCCTTCCTAATCTTTAGGAAAGATCAGTTGACATATATGCAGTAATAAAGAACGAGAACAGCGGAGTTCTGCCTTTTGCACCAAGAAATCTTTTGTGAATTTCTGAAGACAGAACCCTCAATCAAGTGTAGGGATGCTGCGAGGAGCAAAGAAAGGTGGTCGGAGATTCAGGCAGAGCTCAGAGCTGGTGTAGAAGCCTCATGGAGGGGAGAAGCCCCACAAGTGCTTGGAATGTGGGAAGGGTTTCAGCCACAGCTCTCATATGATCCAGTACCAGAGGATCCACACTAGGGAGAAGCCCTGTGAGTGTGGGAAATATGGGAAGAGCTTCAGACAGAGTTCTGACCTGATCCTGAATCAGAGGATCCACACTGGGGAGAAGCCCTTCGAGTGTGGGAAGTGCAAGAAGAGCTTCAGTAACCTCTCCATACTGATGCGGCACCAGGCGGTCCACACTGGGGAAAAGCCCTAAACCTGCTTGGAATGTGGGAAGAGCTTTGGGCTGCTCTCCAACCTGAGAACCCACCAGCATATCCACACTGGGGAGAGGCCCTACGAGTGTCCTGTGTGTGGGAAGAGGTTTAAGACCAGCTCAGATCTCCTCGTACATGAGCAGATTCACAGAGAGGAGAGGCCCTTCCTCTGCCCCGACTGCGGGAAGGGATTCAAGCACAACTCCACCCTCACTGTCCACTGGTGCATCCACACTGGGGAGAGGCCCTACGAATGTCCTGACTGTGGGAAGAGCTTCTCAAAGAGCTCTCACTTGACCCGACAACAACGGAGGCACCAGTAAGGGAAGCCCTGTGAGTTTCCCAAGTGTGGGAAGAGCTTCGTGCTCTGCTCCAGCTCCATCCCCCATGGGAAGACTGGTGTTGGATGATCCCCAGTGACCCGCTTTGGGCAGAGCCCTGGTGATCCGTGGTCCTGGTAATCCCCGAAGGGTGAGGGGATGGTGTTGGAGAGATTTCTCTCCTTTCTCCTTGTCCTGCTGTGATTTGGTTGGTAATAAATTCCCTCCCTGTGCCCAGGCTGGGTCTGTTGTACCCGTTCAGTGCTCAGGGTGGGATCTCTCCTGTTCCTTCTCTCAGCTCCCGGGCCTCTCCTCAGCCAATCAGACAATGCGATGAAAAAGATTTAGCCAATCAGAGGGAGTAGCTCTGATGACTCACCGGTTGCCGGGCAGATCCGCAGCACCCAGTGTTCCCCACCTGGACCCCACCCTCCCCGCCCAAACACGATCCCCCCGCGGGGTCCCTCCAAGTCCCTCCCCAGTCCCACCCCATAATAAATGGAACAGAGTCTAACTGGGAAGCTTTATTGGAAACACTGGGAGCTGCCGGGGGGGTCAAAGTGGGGCTAGAGGCGACACACGACCTCCCCCAAAATCAGAACGGGGACGGAGGGAGGGATCCCGGCTTAGGCTGAGGCCACGAGGAGGGAGCTGCAGCCACTGCTGGGTCAGGAGCTCTTTGGGCAGATGAAAAGTGGTGACACCAAGGCAGGGGTCCCCAGGGGGAGCACACACACTCTGAAGAAGGGGGAACATGAACCCCCGAGAACCTCCGCTCACCCTCGTGCACAGGTAAAAGCCGAACCTCAGCACCAGGAATACGAAGCCCAGCACGTAGCTCCCGATCCTCATCAACACTTTGCTGTGGGCAGTGTATGGAGGCATCTCTGGGTGTCCACAGGGGTCAGAATCCCCCAAAACCTCTCACAGACACCCCAAGCCCCTCTAAGCACCTCCAATCGCCTCCAGCCCACTTAAGCCCTTCAAAAGCTCCTCCCAGTCTCTTCCCAGCTTACACAGGACCCATCAAAACTTTTCCTCTCTCTCTCACATTCCTATAACCCCCTCGCAGTTGCCCCTGACTGCCCAGGACTCGCAAACCATCTCCCAGCCCCCTCCTGGCCCCACCAGTACTCACCAAAACCCTCCCAGTCTTTTTCAGTGCACAACCAACCTATTTGCAAACCCTGGTTTGCAATCCTTTGTCTTTTTCCATCCCCTTCAGGCTCAGTCAAATCCCGCCCAGTTACACCTAGCACACCCAAACTCTCTCCCAGTGCCCACCAGGACCCGCAGAACCCAATCCCACCCTCCTCACCATATTCCAAACCCCTTCTTAGCCATTCTAGACCTTCAAACCCCTCTCCCAGTATAAACCAGCCTATCTCAAACTCTCTCCCATTTACTCCCAGCACATCCCAACCCCTCTCCCAGACCTCCTAGTGCCTCCCCCAATCCCTCCACCTCTGGGGTCCAGGCTGTGCCCCAGTGCCAGCTCAGAGGGGGCTCCAAGCTGACATGCTTTTCCTGGCAGCTGGAGGAGACCCCACACCGGGGGGCATTTCCAGCAGCACCAGGACCTGGTAGAAATCCAGTGCCCATTGGGGACCAGGTCAGAGGCCACCACATGCCCTGAGAGCTCCTGCTGGCCCTGGAACCACCTCAGCTGGATCTGGGCAGGGTAGAAATCCATCACAGAGCAGAGCAGGCAACCGGGGCTGGGCTGGGAGCTTGATGGCCACAGTGAGATGGACACACTGGGGGGCAGTGGGAGAGAGTGGGACACACTGAGATCATCTGTGGGGAGCTGGGAGAGGTGGGAGAGGGCTGGTGTGGCACTGAGAGGGACTGGGGACACTACTGTGTGGTGTGCACGCTTTCTCCTTATCTTTAGTTACATTGCAGTGCTCTTCGCTATGCATTGTTGAAAGAATGCATTGTACTCTTAGAAGAAGCAGACCATACTGCTATGGTAGAGAGGTTTTAGAAGAAAAGTGCACATGCCAGGCATGTTTTGGAAGTAGCAAAACCAACCAGCAGAATGTCCTGTAAGAGGGGTAGACGACAGTTCAACTCCGTTAGAGAGAAATCACTGCAGGATACCAAGCGCGAACAAGGAAGCCGCACTGCACTGAGGTGCTAGGCAGAGAATACTGGTTGTCAGTGACTAGTGGTAAGAAGCAGGATATGCCCAAACTAGCTTTGCTACAACACACTTATTCGTCATACAGATTTCTGTGGTACATATCAGTAATGCAGAGAAGTCTTTTCTAAGTGTAGTCCAAAGTGAGAACTACTGTGAGGTGTGCACTCTTTCTCCTTAGCTTTAGGTATACTGCAGTGCACTTCGCTATGCATAGTTGAAAAAATACATTGTACTCTTAGAAGAAGCTGGGCATACTGCTTTGGTACAGAGGGTTTAGAAGAAAAGAGCACATGCCAGGCGTGTTTTGGCATTTGCAAAAGCTACCAGCAGAGTGTTCTGTGAGAGTGGTAGACTTCACCTCTGTTAGAGAGAAATCGCCGCAGGATAAAAAGCGCACAAAAGGAAGTCACACTGCAATTATGTTCTCTGCACAGAATACTGGTTGTCAGAGACTAGTAGTAGGAAGCAGCATATGCCTCAACTAGCTTTGCTGCAACAACATACCAATTTGTCATGCAGATTTCCGTGGTAGATATCCGTGATGCAGAGAAGACATTTCTATGTGTAGTGGAAAATCAGAACTACTGTGTGGTGTCCACGCTTTCTCCTGAGCTTTAGATAAACTGCAATGCCCTGCGTTATGCATATTTGAAAGAATGCATTGTACTCATAGAAGAAGCAGAGCATACTGCTATGCTCGACAGGATTTAGAAGAAAAGTGCACATGCCAGACTTTTTTGGCATTTGCGAAACCTACCAGCAGAGTCTTCTGTGAGAGGGATAGACAACACTTCACCTCCGTTAGAGACAAATCACCGAAAGGTACAAAACGCGAACGAGGAAGCCACACTGCACTGAGGTGCTCTTGTCAGAATTCCGGTTGTCAGTTACTAGTGGTAGGAAGCAGGATATGCCTCAAGTAGCTTTGCAACAACATACCTATTCGTCATGCAGATTTCTTTGGTAGATATCCATGTTACAGGGAACACATTTCTATGTGTAATGGAAAGTGTGAACTACTGTGTGGTATGCCCGCTTTCTCCTTAGCTTTAGGTGCACTGCAGTGCTCTTCGCTATGCGTAGTTGAAAGAGTGCATTGTACTCTTAAAAGAAGCAGAGCATACTGCTATAGTAGAGTGGGTTTAGAAGAAAAGTGCACATGCCAGGCGTGTTTTGGCAGTAGCAAAACCTACCATGAGAGTCTCATGTGAGAGGTGTAGACGACACTTCACCTCCGTTAGAGAGAAATCGCCTCATGATACAAAGCGCGAACAAGGAAACCACACTGCACTGAGGTGCTCTGTACAGAATACCGGTCGTCACTGACTACAAGTGTGCAGCAGTATATGTCTGAACTAGCTTTGCTACAACATACTGATTTGTCATACAGATTTCTGTGGTAGATATCCGTGATGCAGAGAACACATTTCTATGTGTAGTGCAAAGTGAGAACTACTGTGTGCTGTGCTAGCTTTCTTCTTAGCTTTAGATGCACTGCAGTGCTCTTTAGCTATGCCTGGTTGAAAGGGTGCATTTTACTCTTAGAAGAAGCAGAGCATACTGCTATGGTAGGGAAGGTTTAGAAGAAAAGAGCACATGCCAGGTGTGTTTTGGCAGTACCAAAACATACCAGCAGAGTGTTCTGTGAGATGGTTAGTCGACACTTCCCCTTCGTTAGAGAGAACACGCCGCCCGATACAAGTCGCGATCAAGGAAACCACGCTGCACTGAGGCGCTCTGCACAGAATACCGGTTGTCAGGGACTAGCTGTATGAAGCAGGATATGCCTAAACTAGCTTTGCTACAACGTACTTATTCGTCATGCAGATTTCTGTGGTAGATATCTGTGATGCAGAGAACACATGTCTAAGGGTAGTGCAAAGTGAGAACTGTGGTGTGGTGTGCACGCTTTCTCCTTAGCTTTAGGTACACTGCAGTGCTCTTTGCTATGCTTAGTTGAAAGCATGCATTGTACTCTTAGAAGATGCAAAGCATACTGCTATGGTAGAGAGGGTTTAATTGAAATTTGCACATGCCAGGCATGTTTTGGAAGTAGCAAAACCTACCAGCAGAATGTTCTATGAGAGGGGTTGACGACACTTCACCTCCGTTAGAGAGAAAGAGCTGCAGAGTACTAAGTGCGAACAAGGAAGCCACACTGCTCCGAGGTGCTCTGCATGGAATACCGGTTGTCAGTGACTAGGTGTATGCAGCAGGATATGCCAGAACTAGCTTTGCGGCAACATACCTATTCGTCATGGAGATTTCTGTGGTAGATATCTGTGATGCAGAGAACACATTTCTATGTGTACTGCAAAGTGAGAACTGTGGTGTTTTGTTGTAAGCCAATACCAGGGGTAAAAGTAATGTTTTAACCTTTCCCAAATATCTATCTCATTGGCAGAAAGCCACATGGGCCTCTTCCTCCCTTATCTCTCATGTTTACCCAAACTTAGTGTCCATATCTTATCGGAAGAAAGCCAAAAACCCCTCCCTGACCTTTTCCTATGTCCTGGTTTCGGACAAAATTACGAGAGATATCTCCCAAAGGAGTCTCCCTAGGAAAATAAACCCCCATAACTCCTTCCCCCTCCCACTACCGGCTTCAGGAAGAACTTCCTCCGAGGGAAAAAAGTGGAAAAAACTTGCTTATTTTAACAAACACACAGAAAAAAAATACCACTTCCTAGCACCAGGAAAGAACGATCCCCAGATGACACAAAATGTTTTCACCAAGGTGAGCAAGGATGGGCGAGCTCGATCAGTCCCTGCTGGGAAGGGTGCAAAGCTTCTTTTGGCAGGCTTCCAGAGGCAGTCTCTGATGTTCAGATCCCTCCGTCTGGAGCCAGTGCTGATCTTCGGGATGAGGGGAAGAAGGGAGAGAGAAAGAGGGAGCAGTCGGGGGCAGGAGAAGCTGGGGCAAAAGCTAGAGGCAGAAGCGGCAGCCAAAGCGGCAAAAGCAGCAGCAGCAGCAGCAGCAGCAGCAGCAGCAGCAGGCCAGCCCAAGCAGCCCAGCAAACCAGCAGCCCCCAGCAGCCGGGGGCCCGCCAGGGCAGGGGAGGAACGGCCACGGCGGCAGGTAGCTCCATGCAGACAGAGGTGGGGGGGGCAGGGAGAGGAGTAGTCATAACACTAACCCCGGACATTCCACCCCTTATCCCACATCGTGAACATTGACACACGATTGGGATATATACACCTGCTATACAATGTAAAAGCTTTCATTTACTTGCTCAAACCTTCAACACTTACACATTTCCTCTCATTTCACTTACTCAGGCCTTCAACACTTACTTTATTCCTTCTGTCTCACCCCACAATCAGATCTCCCTGAGGCACAATTCGTGTTGTTCCATCTTTCTGCATTACCCACCACGTACATCCTGGTCCTTGAGCAAAGACAATCCCACAAATGGGTTTGCCTGTACTCGAGGCAGGATTAAGCCATACTGCCTTTCCTAACAAACCTCTAACTTGGGCCACTGGGACTTTATCTCCATCCACTATATTAAGGGAGTCAGACTGGGCAGGACCTGCTCGGTTGATGGAACCTCTGGTGTTGACTAACCAAGGAGCCTTTGCTAGATGTTGTTCCCAGTTTTTAAAAGACCCCTCACCCAATGCTTTCAAGGTGGTCTTCAATAATCCATTGTACCTCTCCAGTTTACCCGCAGCTGATGCATGGTAAGGGATGTGGTACACCCACTCAATACCGTGTTCCCTAGCCCAGGTGTTGACGAGGTTATTTTTAAAATGAGTCCCATTGTCTGACTCAATCCTCTCAGGCGTACCATGCCTCCAAAGGACCTGCTTTTCCAGGCCCAGGATGGTGTTGCGGGCAGTAGCATGGGACACAGGGTAGGTCTCCAACCAGCCGGTGGTGGCTTCCACCATGGTCAGCACATAACGTTTGCCCTGGTGGGTCTGAGGCAGTGTGATGTAATCAATCTGCCAAGCCTCATCGTACTTGTACTTGGACCAACGTCCACCATGCCAGAGGGGCTTCACCCGCTTGGCCTGCTTGATGGCAGCGCAGGTGCCACAGTCATGAATAACTTGTGTTATGCTGTCCATGGTAAGATCCACCCCTCGGTCTCATGCCCACTTATAGGTGGCATCTCTACCCTGATGGCCTGAGGCATCATGGGCCCATCGTGCTAGGAACAACTCTCCCTTGTGCTCCCAGTCAAAATCTATCTTAGACACCCCTATCTTTGCAGCCTGATCTACCTGCTGATTGTTTTGCTGCTCTTCATTGGCACTACTTCTGGGGACATGGGCGTCTACATGGCGAACTTTCACAGGTAGTTTCTCTAACTGAGTAGCGATGTTTTTCTATTCTTCAGCAGCCCAAATTGGTTTTCCTCTGCGCTGCCAATTCGCCTCTTTCCATTTCTTCAATCATCCCCACAGAGCATTGGCCACCATCCAGGAATCAGTGTACAAATAGAGTTTCGGCCATTTCTCTCTTTCTGCAACATCTAGAGCCAGTTGAATAGCTTTAAGTTCAGCAAACTGATTTGATCCACCCTCTCCTTCAGTGGCCTCTGCGACCCGTCGATGTCAGGCTCCATACAACTGCTTTCCACCTCCGGTTCATCCCTACTATGCGACAAGAACCGTTGATGAATAGAGCGTAACGTGCTTCCTCTGCCGGTAGCTGGTTGTACGGTGGAGCTTCTTCAGCCCGGTCACTGGTTCTTCTTCCTCATCCGTGACACGGAATCTTTCACCTTCTGGCCAGTTTGTAATTATTTCTAAAATCCCGGGGCGATTGAGTTTTCCAAACCGGGCCCGCTAAGTGATAAGGGCAATCCACTTGCTCTATGTGGCACTGGTGGCATGGTGAGTGGAGGGAACCTTTCCGCTGAACATCCACCCCAGCACTGGTAGTCGGGGTGCCAAGAGGAATTGCGCTTCTGTACTGATCACTTCTGAAGCCGCTTGGACTCCCTCATAGGCGGCGAAGATTTCCTTCTCTGTTGGGGTATAGTTGCCTTTCGATCCTCTGTAACTTCTGCTACAAAATCCCAGGGGTCGGCCTCGAGTCTCACCAGGCACCTTCTGCCACAGACTCCAAGACAAATCGTGGTTCCCGGCTGCAGAGTAGAGCACATTCTTCACATCTGGCCCCGTCCTAACTGGGCCAATAGCTACTGCATGGGCGATTTCTTGTTTAATCTAGGCGAAGGCTTGCTGTTGTTCCGGGCCCCAATGGAAATCATTCTTCTTCCGAGTAACCTGGCAAAGAGGACTCACAATCTGACTGTACTCGGGGATGTGCATTCTTCAAAAGCCTATAGCACCCAAGAAAGCTTGTGTCTCTTTCTTGTTAGTGGGTGGAGACATAGCTGTGATTTTGTTAATAACATGAGTGGGAATCTGACGTCTTCCATCTTGCCACTTCACTCCTAGGAACTGGATCTCACGAGCAGGTCCCTTAACTTTACTCTTCTTGATGGCAAAACTGGCTTCCAGGAGGATTTGGATAATTTCCTCTCCTTTCTCAAACACTTCTTCTGCTGTGTTTCCCCACACAATGATGTCATCGATGTACTGCAAATGTTCTGGAGCCTCACCCTTTTCCAGTGCAGCCTGGATCAGCCCATGGCAGATGGTGGGACTGTGCTTCCACCCCTGGGGCAGTCAGTTCCAGGTGTACTGCACGCCCCTCCAGGTGAAAGCAAACTGAGGCCTGCAATCTGCAGCCAAAGGAATGGAGAAAAATGCATTGGCAATGTCAATGGTGGCATACCACCTTGCTGCCTTGGACTCCAGCTCGTAATGGAGTTCCAGCATGTCTGGCACGGCAGCGCTCAGTGGTGGAGTCACTTCATTCAATGCGCGGTAGTCTACAGTCAGTCTCCATTCTCCATCAGGCTTGTGCACAGGCCAGATGGGGCTGTTGAAGGGTGAATGGGTTTTGCTGACCACCCCTTGGCTCTCCAGCTCCCGGATGCTCTTATGGATGGGAATCACAGCATCTCGAGTTGTCCTGTATTGCCGGCGATGTACTACTGAAGTGGCAATGGGTACCTTCTTCTCCTCTACCCTCAGGAGTCCCATGGCAATTGGATTCTCACATAATCCAGGCAGGGTGTTCAATTGCCGGATTCTCTCTGCCATCACAGCTGCTATCCCAAATGCCCACTTGAATCCCTTTGGGTCCTTAAAATACCTGCTTCGAAGGAAATATCTTCCTAAAATACACGGGGCCTCTGGGCCAGTCACAATTGGGTATCTTTTCCACTCTTTTGCAGTCAAACTCACTTCCGCTTCCACCAAAATAAAGTCCTGGGATCCACCTGTGACACCAGCAATAGAGACAGATTCTGCCCCCACGTATCCTGATGGGAATATGGTGCATTTTGCACCAGTGTCAACCAAGGCTTTATACTTTTGTGGTTTCGATGTGCCAGGCCACCGAATCCACACACTCCAGAACACACAATTTTCCCTAGCCTCACCCTGGCTAGAGGCAGGGCCTCTCTAAGCCTGTTTATCCTTTTTTACGGGGGCATAGGTCTTAGAAGTTCCTTCCAGGGGATTAGACATGTCATCATCCTCCTCGTACTTGGCATCGTGGTTCCGGGTGACTGGAGCTGCTCTCTTTTTGGTTGAACCTTCTCTTCGAGTCTTATCTTCCTTCAAATCCCACACCCATTGTGCCAGAGCAGCCGTAGATTTTCCATCCCAACGCTTCATATTCTCTCCACAATCACGTAAGAAAAACCACAATTCAGCACGTGGAGTATACCTCCTCTCACCATCAGAGAAACGTCTGCGTTGGGTGCTGGGACGTCTAATTTGCACAGCCGATATTTGGAGGAGGTCCTCCTTAATCTCCTCTCAGAGCTTCTTATGATTTTCCTCTATCTTATCCTCCAAATTCTGTAAACGTGTTTCCACGGCTGCAATTCTGGCATGGGTTGGGCCATGGACAGCATCAGCATATGCCCGGAGCTTCTTCGCCATGTCGAGCACGGTTTCATACATCTCTTTCTGCTTCATTATTGCTAGAGCAGAGGCGTACTCAGATGGCCCGAGCCACAAAAGTTTCCTCCACATAACCAGTGTGCATGGTACCAGGTCTGGATTTCTGGTTGTTATGTCATCCGAAAAAATTATTTCTGCTACTGCCATCTCTCTCAGACATTGGACCCCCTGCTCAATGGCTCTCCATTGGGTCTGCTGCATATATAGATCATCCGCACACAGATATCTTTGTGCCATGCTATCCAGGACCCGGGCCCAGAGGCTTTGAGGGTTAGCTTCCCTCATCACGCCTTGGTCAATAACAGGATCATGGGACAGAGATCCCAGGTGCCTCGCTTCAGTGCCATCCAAAACTGTAGCCTCTCCTGCCGCATCCCAGAGATGAACTAGCCAGCTGATTATAGATTTATCAGGTCGCCGGGTGTAATCTTTTCTTAACCCACGAAGATCTTTTAAGGAAAGAGACTCATTGTTGGCCTCTGCTCTTACACTGGTTGTTTTGGCTCTTGATTTTATATCAAGAGATGTTGAGGGTCCCTCTGCAGCATCGTCGTCATCCACCGGCCAATCAGTCTTCTTTGTGCACTTCCCACTCCTTGTACTAGTAGCAACAGCCATTGGTTGGGGCTTATTATGCAGTTTAGTTGCTGGGTTTAAGCCTAGGGGGTTGGTAGCAACCTGAGTGACTGGGGTAGTAGATAATCTATCTTCCTGTTCCCTTTCCTCCGTGTTTCGCTCTGTACTGCCTAGCAGGGTACGATATGCATACGCCAGGGCCCAGCTCACTGCAGTGATCTTTTTTTCCTTAGAGTTATCATGGCACTTCTCTTTCAAATATTTTACCACCTCAGCTAGGTTTTGAATGTGCTCCTGTGGAAAGTCCCAAATTATAGGATCAGAAAATTCCTTTAACATTTGGCCCAGGTCCTGCCATTTCCCACATCATTCAGGACTCTTCACATTTTGCTTTGCTCCTAAATCAGGAGTTACACCAGCCCCTCTAGAAATCTCAACTCTCATTTTATATAAAACAGTATAAAACTGTAAACAGTGTATAAGAAGCTTACTAAATGAAACATCAGAAAGATAATCTCTTTAATATTCAGGGAAACCTGCACATTTTCTAATAAAGATGTAAAAAATTCAGAGGAGACAAAGGAAAGCAAAGGCTGAAAAGCCTCCTCCCCCGCTTCTCCCCTAACAAACTGAGTGCATATCCATAACCAGGATCCAGAAGATATCCCTGGAACCGATTCCAGCATCTTTATAAACCTCTTATAAGCCATCGCAACCAAGCCCAGTCCGATAAATATTTTGGTCATTATCCCTCTAGTATAAAAACTACAAATAAGGGACAGAACTGGAGCTATTTCCAGATAGGAAAATAACCCCAGAGACCAGAGAGGTATTAAAACCTCAAAAAACCCTAGTATCCAAAACCACATACCAGCTTCCATCCCAAAAAACATTATAAATCTATACCAATATACAGTTACAAAGTAATAAAGTTTTTTCCACTTCCTCGTGCCCCTAACGTTGGGCGCCAAGATTGTCCTGGTTTGTAACAAAATTATGGGAGATATCTCCCAAAGGAGTCTCCCTAGGAAAATAAACCCCCATAACTCCTTCCCCCTCCCACTACCGGCTTCAGGAAGAACTTCCTCCGAGGGAAAAAAGTGGAAAAAACTTGCTTATTTTAACAAACACACAGAAAAAAACCCACTTCCTAGCACCAGGAAAGAACGATCCCCAGATGACACAAAATGTTTTCACCAAGGTGAGCAAGGATCAGTCCCTGCTGGGAAGGGTGCAAAGCTTCTTTTGGCAGGCTTCCAGAGGCAGTCTCTGATGTTCAGATCCCTCCGTCTGGAGCCAGTGCTGATCTTCGGGATGAGGGGAAGAAGGGAGAGAGAAAGAGGGAGCAGTCGGGGGCAGGAGAAGCTGGGGCAAAAGCTAGAGGCAGAAGCGGCAGCCAAAGCGGCAAAAGCAGCAGCAGCAGCAGCAGCAGCAGCAGCAGCAGCAGGCCAGCCCAAGCAGCCCAGCAAACCAGCAGCCCCCAGCAGCCGGGGGCCCGCCAGGGCAGGGGAGGAACGGCCACGGCGGCAGGTAGCTCCATGCAGACAGAGGTGGGGGGGGCAGGGAGAGGAGTAGTGATAACACTAACCCAGGACATCCTAGAAAAACCATTAGCTGAGATCCTTTGTTCTCTTTTTTCCTAAGACCTCAATGAATTAAAGCTACCCTAGAAAGATAAAGACAAACAGCCACTTTTGTATCCATAGTTTATCTACATGTAAATCCTGATTAACTCTCTCAGAGAAATTCACTAGGAGGGAGTTAATTAAGGGTCAGTTACAGTGTGGTGGGCATATTTTCTCCTTAGCTTTAGGTGCACTGCAGTGCTTTTCGCTGTGCATAGTTGAAAGGGTGCATTGCACTCTTAGAAGAAGCAGACCATACTGCTATGGTGGAGAGGGTTTAGAAGAAAAGTCCACATGCCAGGCATGTTTTGGCAGTAGCAAAACCTAACAGCAGAGTGCTCTGTGAGAGGGTTTGACGACACTTCACCTCCATTAGAGAGAAATCGCCGCAGGATACAAAGCGTGAATATGGAAGCTACAATGCTCTTAAGTGCTCTGCACAGAATACTGGTTGTCAGGGACTAGATGCCTGAAGCAGGATGTGACAGAACTAGCTTTGCTACAGCATACTTATTCGTCATGCATATTTCTCTGGTAGATATCCGTGATGCAGAGAAGTCATTTCTACGTGTAGCGCAAAGTGAGATCTGTGGTGTGGTGCATGCTTTCTCCTTAACTTTAAGTACACTGCATTTCTCTTCGCTGTTCATAGTTGAAAGGGTGCATTGTACTCTTAGAATAAGCAGAGCATACTGCTATGGTAGAGAGGGTTTAGAAGAAAAGAGCACATGCCAGGCATGTTTTGGCAGTAGCAAAACCTATCAGCATAATGTTCTGTGAGAAGGGTGCACGAAACTACACCACCGTTAGAGAGAAATTGCCGCAGTATACAAAGCGCGAACAAAAAAGCTACAATGCTCTGAGGTGCTCTGCACGGATAACCGGTTCTCAGCGGCTAGTGGTATGAAGCAGGATATGCCTAAACTAGCTTTGCTACAACATACCTATTTGTCAGACAGGTTTCCGTGGTAGTGATCCATGATGCAGAAAACACATTTCTATGTATAGTGCAAAGTGGGAACTACTGTGTGGTGTGCACGCTTTCTGCTTAGTACTAGGTACATTCCAGTGCTCTTCGTTATGCATAATTGAAAGGGTGCATTGTACTCTTAGAAAAAGCAGCACATACTGCTGTGGTACAGAGGTTTTAGAAGAAAAGTGCACATGCCAGGCGTGTTTTGGCAGTAGCAAAACCTACCAGCAGAGTTTTCTGTGAGAGGGTTAGACAACACTTCACCTCCGCTAGAGACAACTTGCCGCTGGACACAAAGTGCGAACAAGGAAGCAACATAGCACTGAGGTGCTCTGCACAGAATACCGGTTGTCAGTAACTAGGTGTATGCAGCAGGATATGCCAGAACCAGCTTTGCTACAACATACTTATTCATCACGCAGATTTCTGTGGTAGATATCCGTAATGCAGAGGTGACATTTCTAGGTGTAGTGCAAAGTGAGATATGTGGTGTGCTGTGCACGCTTTCTCCTTAGCGTTAGGTGCACTGCAGTACTCTTCGCTATGCATAGTTGAAAGAGTGTATAGTATGCTTTCAAGTAGCAGAGAATATTGCTATGGTAGAGAGGTTTTAGAAGAAAAGTGCATGTGCCAGGCGTGTTTTGGCAGAAGCAGAACTTCCCAGCAGAGTGTTCTGAGAGGGGTAGATGGCACTTCACCTCCCTTAGACAGAAATCGCCGCATGGTACGAAGCACCATCGAGGAAATCACTCCACTGATGTGCTCTGTACGGAATACCGGCTTTCAGGGAGGAGCGGTAGGAAGCAGGATATGCCAGAATAGCTTTGCTACAACATACTGATTCGTCATGCAGATTTCTGTGGTAGATATCCTTGATGCAGAGAAGTCATTTCTAGGTGTAGTGGAAAGTGAGAACTGTGGTGTGGTGTGCACGCTTTCTCCTTAGCTTTAGGTACACTGCAGTGCTCTTCGATATGCATTGTTGAAAGTGTGCATTGCAATCTTAGATGAAGCAGAGCATACTGCTAATATAGAGAGTGTTTAGAAGAATAATGCACAGCCCAGGTGTGTTTTGGCAGATGCAATACTTAAGAGCCGAGTGTTCTGTGAGAGGGGTAGATGACAGTTCACCTCCGTTAGAGAGAAATAGCCGCATGTCTCAAAGCGCGAACCAGGAAACCACACTGATCTGAGGTGCTCTGCGTGGAATACGGGTTGTCAGCGACTAGTGGTATGAAGCAGGATGTGCCTAAACTAGCTTTGCTACAACATAGTTATTCGTCCCGCAGATTTCTGTGGTAGATATCCGTGATGCAGAGAAGTCATTTCTACATATAGTGCAAAGTGAGATCTGTGGTCTTGTGTGCACGCTTTCTCCTTAACTTTAGGTGCACTGCAGTGCTCTTCGCTATGCATAGATGAAAGAGTGTATGGTATGCTCTCAAGAAGCAGAGAATATTGCTATGGTAGAGAGGTTTTAGAAGAAAAGTGCACATGCCAGGCGTGTTTTGGCAGTAGCAGAACTTCACATCAGAGTGTTTTGTGAGAGGGGTAGACGGCACTTCACCTCCCTTAGACAGAAATTGCCACTTGGTGCATAGCGCGATTAAGGAAACCACACTGCACTGAGGTGCTCTGCACAGAATACCGGTTGTCTGTGACTTGTGGTATGAAGCAGGATATGCCAGAGGCAGCTTTGCGACAACATACTTATTCGTCGTGCAGATTTCTGTGGTAGATATCCGTGATGCAGAGAAGTCATTTCTACATATAGTGCAAAGTGAGATCTGTGGTGTGCTGTGCACGCTTTCTCTTTAGCTTCAGGTGCACTGCATTGCGCTTCGCTGTGCATAGTTGAAAGAGTGTATTGTATGCTCTCAAGCAGCAGAGAATATTGCTATGGTAGAGAGGTTTTAGAAGAAAAGTGACGACGGTGGTAATGAAGAGATGGGGGCTTCACGATATGAAGCCGTTTATTGATCCACAAAGCAAAATTTTTATACTTTTTTACCTTATACTAAAAATTACACACCAATCATGTTAGTGTTTCTAAGTTTTATAACTAAATATCATTGCTCAATTTATGCCTCCTTTAAGCTGACTAGGTACCAGGTAGATATTACGAAAATCCCCATAAATCTGCAGGTTAAGCTCTTCGTACCGAGCACTTTCTTGTCTCTTACATTCCTTTTTCAAAATCCCGCTTACTCTTGCCAAGGCTTGAGGCCTACTCTTGCTAAGGTTTGCGGCTTACTCACGCCAAGGCTTGCGGCCTACTATCACTAACGCATCCATGTCAGTTGTGACAAGCTGAGCAGTGCTCGCAGTCCTGCTCTCTAGTTGTATTCCCACATCTCCCCCTTTCTATTCCACCAATAATATTTTCTTTGTTGACTTGTCAACTAACTTCTGAACACACTGCAAAATACAGGGCAAACATATTACTAAAGGCAAAAGCATAGCCAATACATAAAATCCAGTTTTAACTAAATGCTTAAGCCAGCCAGTAAGTCCCCATCCTCTGAGTATGTTCCCAAGCCAGTCGTTATCATCCATCACTCTCAGTTTGCTAGCACTGTCTCGGAGGGCCTGTATGTTTGCATGAATGGATTGAGAGTTGTCAGAAAGATTCATGTAGCACATACCTTCAAAATCTTCACAGCCATGCCCATGTGCTAAAAGCAAAAAATCAATTGCAGCTCTATTCTGTAGTGTAGCATGCCTTACACTGTCAACGTCTGTTAGTAAGCCTGTTAAAGCAGAGCTAGTAGCATTAGTCTGTTTTGCAAGCCAGCAGCCAAGATTATTTAAAGTTTTTAATGCACGTGCTAGTGCTGTTCCAATAGAAGGGATAATTGAGGCAAAAATTCGAGCTCCAAGATTCCAAGCTTCCACACTGTCATCACAAGCTGGGCTATAGGTATGGGTGCTGCGCTTTGCTCGCACTAAGTTGTGCAGGGCTATTAGGTTACGATGAAAAGTGTGAAACAGTCAGTCAGGCAAATGTACATGGCCCTCCTATAGCCTTCCCTGGAATCCCTTTCCAGGCTCTATTTCCACATATTAGAAGGATGTTATCAATTAGTCCAAGCACAGCATTTCCAGGCAAAACATGCTGAGGTAGAATGTGATTACACCAGGCAGAGGCACTGCCGTAAATTCCTGTGCCTGTGACATCAAGGCCAAATCCTTGTTGGGCAGAGGGTTTACCAGGAAAATTTAGAAACATGCAAAAGATTGCATAGATCCAAAAATGTCCAATTCTTGGGGCTGTAGGGATATAGGATAAAAGTCTCCAATTTTTATTTACTCCTAGATAGCTTTGGTTTACCATATGCCATCTGGCTGGTTCACCTTTTTTCTTACGGTATTTGTCCTCACACCACCATATGGGTTCCATTCGGCCTGGAGCATCACAGTTTGCCATGATACTTTGTCTTTTTCCTAATTACTTAAGATCAGACAAAGTATCTTAGCATGGATGGAAACGGATACAAAAGAGGCCCTTTCTTTTCTCAGGTTTATTCTAAGGCGATGGCATGGCCGGCAAGAGGATAGAGCCAGATGCTTTTTGGGAACTCGGTTTTCAGGAGAGGGAATGGGGAGTGGCTTTGGCTAGCAGCCAATGGGATAAGGACACAGGGGGGATAGGATCAGAATACAGGAACTCCCGGTGGGCTGGAAGGTCACAGGGAAAGGTCACAGGAAAGGAAGGGTGACATGAACTAGGGACTAGCCGGAAGGAGGTGGTCAGGTGTGCTAATTCATTCCTTTTACCTCATTTATCGAATTACAACATCTCCCCGTTTTTTGTTCTTTATGTAGGGGGGTGTTTTTAAACTAATTCTAGTTTGAATTTATTATTTTGCCCACCATTTGTGATAAGCGGGAGAGTCAGATTGTTTTATATTTGTCATTTCTATATGATTGTTCCCTGAGGTAGAAGGAATGATACCATTAATGGCCTTAAATATTAAATGACGTATGATTCCAAATGCCATAACTACAAGTAAAAGAATAACAACGAACAACATAATGGTTTTGACTATGGATGTCCCCCACCCAGAAAATCCCCAGCCCTTAAACAGTTCATTAAACCAGTCTTCTGATTCTTGCTTCACTTGTCCAATCAGGTGCTTCATATCTCGCAGAGCAGCGTGGATATTAGGAGCTTTTGAAGTCAGGTTCATGCAGCAAAGTCCTTCAAACTCCTGGCATTCATGTCCATGTAGTAATAGGAGAAAATCTATTGCAGCACGATTTTGGAGTGTTGCCTGCCTGGTTACTTCTTCATCTTCTAGGAGGGAGCTGATGGCAGTTGAAGTTAAATTTGCCTGTTTAACTATCCAACATTCCAGGTGACCTAATTCACCCAGAGCTTTAGCTGCTGCAACCCATGGAAGAAATACAGACACAAAAATTCTTTTTGATTTAGCCCAATGGAAAATTTCTGCATCACAATTTGGGTCCAGATTATCAGCACTTCTCTTTTGTATTTTATTACCTGATTTGCTTTTGTATGTCCAATCACTAATTAAGGTTTTGTTAGGTGCTAACAAGGACAATCGCTCTATAGTACATGGTCCCCCCAGAAGATTAGAAGGAATCCCAGCCCACGCCCGGTCCCCACAAATTAAAAACAATCCCTTTGGTAGAATTTTGGGACTTGAATGAACTGGATCTTTAGCTGGAATATGGCTTAAGCTAGTACACCATTTGGTGGCCACAAATTCCTTATGAAATTGTCGGATGAGATGAAAACCTTTCGTGTCAGTGAGTGTTGGATAATCTTTAAAATGAATGCAGTATGTTGCTGGGTAGGAACCAAGCAGTTCTAACTCTTGGGGTTCCTGGTCCGCTTTGGGCAATTTTGGCAGCAGATCCTTTAAAGGATTACCTGTGACCTGTGCTGAATGCTCAGGTGATATAGTGAATGGTTCAGGTGTTTTATTAGGCATGTGTATGTCAAAGCTGCCTAAATACTCACTAACTTTAAGTGGGACTCCTACCAGGCAGGTGGACATAGGGTCTGTAGCTGCTGCAGTGGACAGGCATATGTTTTCCTGTTTGAATGTCTGTGCCAGGGTTACCCAGATGTTTTGACGTGGCTGAGGGACGATCCACGCAGCTGCAAAACTGTTGAAGGCTAACAAGAAGACAACTTGGATGGGGTTCCACACAGGGTTAACTGGAGGGTAGCTTTTTTCTAAAAAGAAAAACAAACATTTAAAAACGTGTTATAAGTCTCTGTCTGCTTGAGGGTATTCCTTTATGAAGTTTTTATTTCCTTTTCCTCTGTGGCGTCTTCTTTTTGAAGCAATGCTTACTTGCTTCTCATTTCCTTCTGCTGTAGCTGGAGTTTTGGGGACAAAAGGCTTTACCCACTTTTGGGGAATCCATCGAGGTCCTGAGGGAGTTGATACACATGCATAACCTCTTCCCCAGGTTACTAGCTCATAGGGACCTTTGGTTTCCCATGTTTCTGGGTCCCTAATCAAAACTGGTGGATGCTGAGATAATTTAAACTGTTTACTGCTGTTAAAATGACGAACCACTGGAGGACTCATATTTTCAAATGAACAATTTAAGAAATTGATGGTAAACAAAGCTTTACAGAGCTTTTGCTGGGGAGACATCCACACAGTTGAACCGCTTTGTCTAGCTAGAACTTGTTTGAGTGTCTGGTGTGTGCGCTCAATCACAGTTTGACCTGTAGAGGAGTGTGGGATGCCTGTCTTATGATTCACTCCCCACTGCTGGATGAATTCCAGGAACTCCTGGGATGTGTATGCTGGGCCATTATCTGTTTTTATTTCTCTAGGGATCCCCAAAACTGAGAAGGCTTGTACTAGGTGTTGTTTTGCATGTACAGCCTTTTCCCCTGCATGAGCGGAGGCATAAACTGCACCTGAATATGTGTCTATACTCACATGAACATCTTTGAGGCGTCCAAAACTAGGAATGTGTGTGATATCTGTTTGCCACACCTCACAGCTGCCAAGGCCTCTGGGGTTAACCCCCATTCCCAGCAATGGCATGGCCTGGAGCTGGCAGCCGGGACAGGTGGCTACTATAGCCTTGGCTTGACTCCGTGTTAGCTGGAATTGACGGACCAAACCTGGTACATTCTGGTGGTATTGCTGGTGGCTCAGCTTTGCCTGTTGGAAGATGTCAGGAAGGCATGCCTTTTCTGCTGGGGCTGCAAGGGTGTCTGCCATACGGTTCCCTTCTGTGATCTCACCTGGCAAATCCATGTGTGACCTCACATGCATCACATAGAAGGGATGTTCTCTGTGCGAAACCAAATAGATTAGTTTTGACAGCAGCCTAAAGAGCTGCTCATTATCAATGTCTTTGAGCACTGCCTGCTCCGCCCTGGATACTACCCCAGCAACATAAGCTGAATCTGTTACCAGGTTAAGAGGCTCTGAGAACTTTTCGAAGGCTCTCACAACTGCAGCCAGTTCTGCAATCTGGGGTGACCCTTCCACAAACTCAACATCAGCTTCCCAATGCTGCATCTGGGGATTTCTCCAAGTCATCACCGACTTATGGGAGGCCCCCGATGCATCTGTGAACACTGTGAGTGCCTCGAGCGGTCTCCTGCTCCTCTTTTCACGAGGTATGAGGTGAAATTCCTCATTGAACAACTTATGAGCTGGGCTGTGACCAGATATCTGTCCACTGTAGCTGTCCAGGAATATCTGGAGGCTGGCATTGCTCTGCAGCAAATGCTCAAACATCTCTTTTGTTAACCTTTCAGGAGAATTCTTTCCCTCCCCAGAAAGTTTAATTGGCAGGTGTGTGCATGTGAAATCAGATCCAGACAGCTCACGCAGCCTCATCCTTGCTTTTTGAATCAGCTGAGTCATCAGCTCTTGTGGTTGTGTAATAGTTTTGGATCTTTGGTGGGAGAGGAAGACCCATTCTATGATTAAGAGTGAGTCTCTCTGCCCCTCAATCCACTGAAATATTAAACCATGTAAGTGTGGCAGTTTCCCCAAAACAATGAATTTGAAAGGCAGTTCAGGTTGATAGCGGTGAGCCTGCCTCTCAGACAGAGCTTTCTGTACCTTTTCAATTGCAGCTTTTGCCTCAGGTGTCAGTTCCCTAGGAGAAACCAGCTCTCTCTCCCCTTTCAATAAATTGAAAAGGGGTTCTAAGTCCTCATTAGTGAGGCCTAACCAAGGTCTTACCCAATTCAGTGACCCACACAGGGAGTGAAGATCTGCTAGAGTTTTAGGATTACAATTAATTTCTAATTTCTGTGGAACAATGGTCCTGGCAGTGATCTCTAGGCCCAGATACTTCCAAGGTGGCATCCTTTGAACCTTGTCATCCTGTAATTGAAATCCAGCAGAGGTTAAAACTTTAACTACTAGGTCAAGCGTGTCTTGGAGAGTGGAGTTATCAGGAGCACACACCAGCACATCATCGATGTAATGCAAAATTATGGCTTCCCTTCTCTGTGCCCGCACCGGAGACAACAATGAAGCTACATACCACTGGCAGATAGCAGGACTACACTTCATGCCCTGTGGAAGCACTTTCCAGTGGTATCTCTTCATTGGAGCCTCTCTGTTCAATGATGGTACTGAGAATGCAAACCTGGGAGCATCTTCAGGGTGTAATGGGACATGGAAAAAACAATCTTTGATATCTAATACTGCCAATTGCCAATCTCTAGGTAACATAGTTGGAGAAGGCATCCCAGGTTGAGGAGATCCCATGTCTTGAATTACTTTATTTATTCCCCTAACGTCATGTAATAATCTCCATTTGTCTGTTTTTGGTTTTTTTATTACAAAAATTGGAGAATTCCAGGGGCTTGTTGTCTCTTCTATATGATTTTTCGCCAATTGTTCATCTACAAGTTTTTCAAGTGCCTGTAACTTTTCCTTTCTTAACGGCCACTGTGTTGTCCAGATAGGTGTGTCACTTAGCCATGTTAGCTTCTGGACCCGGCACTCCACGGTGGCCGCTTCTAAAAATCCTGAGGAGTTTTTGGAATTATCATTTTAACTCCCCATTGTGACATAGAATCCCTCCCCCACAAGGGACACTTGTAATCTATTACAAACGGACGAACACTGGCCAATTTACCGTCCGGTCCCTCAATTTGTACAATGTGTTTTGATATTTGCATCAATTTAACTCTTCCTATGCCCTGAATTTGCCCTGCAGCAAGTTGCAATTCCCAATGTGAAGGCCACATCTTTTCAGGTATAATGGTTACATCTGAGCCTGTATCCAAAACACCCTTCACATGTAGATGGTCTGATCCATGTGTCATGTTGCATGATAGAGAAGGCTTTTCCTCCTTCACTGTCTCTGCCCAGTAAACCTCTGGTGACTTATTATCTGCTGTGATGTTTGCTGGAATAGGAAAAGCTTGGGCCAGTACTTGCCCCTCACCCAAATAGAAAGGTGCTTGTGGACAACGAGCTAATATGATAACACCAGATGTTTTCCCCTTAATCATCATAGGAG
This sequence comes from Luscinia megarhynchos, assembly GCA_034336665.1. Lineage (NCBI taxonomy): Eukaryota > Metazoa > Chordata > Aves > Passeriformes > Muscicapidae > Luscinia > Luscinia megarhynchos. The sequence continues at coordinate 37,823,831 of CM067570.1, forward strand.
CTATTTCAATTTCTGAAGGTGTGTGTGCTGTGTCTCCCACAACAAAATACTCACTCTCCATGTGGCAAACTGTCATATCAATTAAAGGACTTGAGATGTCCACTGTAATGATGGTCCACTCAGCAGATCTGAAATGAAAATCTTTGATAGTCTGTAGCCTAATACAGCCACAGAACTGCCTGACTTTGTTAAGAGAACATTTAACATTTACATTATCTGTTATACCCACATTGTCCATCCCATCCTCCCTTCTTTGCTTTTAAGAGAGAGGCTTTTGCTACAGTATAGCCTGCAGAATTTATATCCTGGTGCTCTATGGTGTTTATGGCAGGCCCGCGCCTCAGTTCTAGTTTTTTTGTTTGATGATTTTGTTCTGTTTCCTGTTCTGAGGACAGTCCCTAGCAAAATGTCCTTGCTGCTGGCAGTGGAAACAGGTGATCTTCTTCAGCTGCTCTGATGATAACTGCGGCTTCTTCATCTGTGGTGGATCAGGTGCTGGAGGCTTAGGAGGTGCTGGACTTGGGGTCCTCTCTGGAGCACTGAACAGTTCTGCTTTATGGGTGCAGACTTCAATCATCTGTGCTAGGGTTGGTTCTGGGTAGAGGGGCAGGCTCAGGATAACTCTCTGACAGGCTTCATTGGCGTTTTTCTCTGCTAATTCTTTAATCAGCTCTGCCTGCATGGCTGGATTCTGTACCTGGCGTTCCACCTGTGTCTTCAAACGGTCTATAAAGCTCAAAAATTTCTCAGAAGAATATTGTTTAATATTAACATAACTAGTAGTTACTTCAACAGTTGGCAACTTGATAAAAGCCTGTTCAGCTACCTCACAAACTTTATCCAAAATAAATTTAGACAATAACCGAGTTTGCTTTTCAGGGCAATGTATTTCCCCCTCCCCACATAAATGATCTAATGTAATTTCATTATTATCAGAATCTTTGGAATGTTCAGGATTTTTGTGAAGCTCTGTTAAAAGACTGCTTAAAGAACATTTCCAAATACTAAACCATAATTCATATTCAGCTGGGGTTAGCAAACACCTGAAAAGGTCCTTTAAATCATGCGGAACTAGTTCATTTGATGTAAAAGTTGCTCTCATCATTCCCTTAAATATTGCACTTTGCATCCCAAATTCCCTTTGTACCTTGCAAATTTCTTTTTTATCTTGGTATGGTAATGGTTGGTAGCTTCTTTTACCATTCTTTTTACCTAAATAAACAACTGGTGCTGCTTCAAAAACCAGGGGCTGAGGGAGGGGGAGGGGAAGCACGTGTCTCAGGTACACAGACACAGTCTGCAGAGGCACAGAAACAATTAACCCCTAACTTACTGATTAACCCTGAATCTCATCAGGTTTTTGAAGCAGCACCAGTTGTTTATTTAGGTAGTGCAAAGTGAGATCTGTGGTGTGCTGTGCACGCTTTCTCCTTAGCTTTAGGTGCACTGCAGTGCTCTTCGCTATGCATAGTTGAAAGGGTGTATGGTATGCTTTCCAGAAGCAGAGAATATTGCTATGGTAGAGAGGTTTTAGAAGAAAAGTGCACATGCCAGGCGTGTTTTGGCAGAAGCAGTACTTCCCAGCAGAGTGTTCTGTGAGAGGGGTAGATGGCACTTTACCTCCCTTAGACAGAGATCGCCTCATGGTACAAACCATGATTAAGGAAACCACACCGCACTGAGGTGCTCTGCACAGAATACCGGTTGTCAGGTGTGGAGAGTATTGTTCAAACCTGGCTAATAGAGAAAGGGCATAGTCGAGCAGAGCTGCTGCAAATAGCCTAAGTAATGCAAAGCATAGTTGCTGCAGATGCGCTTACTTAACCAAAATAAAACCAGACAAGTAAATCACAAGAATGCAGACGTGCCACAATAATGCAGAAGTGCTTAGGAAATAGGATGTTGAAAGAGCTGAAAATAAAGATAACCATTAATGAGGTTGGCTTTTGTAATATTCATGAGGATAATTAAGAAGTGTATAAGAACAGAGCTGTTTTTATCAATAAACGAATCTTGCTGATGACCACCTGGTGTCCGCAGTCTTCCTTTCTCCGACAAATGGTGACCGCGACGTCGCCCTCCTGATCAACAAAGAAAATGGGAGAGGACGTGCCACGGCGGAGAAAGTAGGAGTTGGGTCCTGATCGCAGCCGGGATGGGGCAAAAATCTGCTAGACGGACGGCACCCATGAAGACCATAAAGGTGGTTTTGGGCCATACGTGCCACCGGAGCCTGGAGAGCTGCAACAGCGCTGACGACAGACATGGGTAGGCAAGTGGCATATGAATTATTTACTCGCACTTTGCAGCAGTGCAATATTCAGGGAATTGATTTAAAGAAAGATTTACCAGCGTTGTTAGCACGGGGGTATGCGAAGGGTTGTTTTACTGTACCACATACAGTACATGAGTTGGCAGAGTGGCGTAAACTGGGTGATAAGTTATGGGAGGTGAGCCTGGATGATGACAAAATAGCAAGGAAATTGGGGAAAATATGGAGAGTGGTACACAATGCATTATTGCAACGGGTAGCAGAAAAAAAGGCAGCTGAGCAGGCAATTGAAGCACATAAAAAGAATTTGCATTACGGGCAGGATGAAGGGCAGCCTTTAGCTCCCGCAACTAGAGTTATAAGAATTCCGCCAGCGGAGTTGCCAGGTACTGGTTGTAATACTATGGAAAATGTTGGGCTGTGTGCACCCCCAATTGAAGTACAGCAGGAGGTCGATGACGGGGATGGTGATATAGTTAAGCCACAGCCCCCATCCGATACTCCTCTAGCCCCAGCTACACCTAACCAGCCTCATGGCAGGCCTGACCCTATCCCAGGGTCTGAAAGTGACCTGATGGGGGGAATGGCAAGGCAGAGAAGAGAGGCGTGGAAAAGCTTGGCTTATCATGAAATCATAGAAGGGGATGGTGTGGCCTTACAAACTTCTGATTACATGGCATTTCCAGCCACGTTTGCACCTTTGTATGACCAACAAGGTAACCCCGCAGGTATGCAGTCAGAATTCTAACCATTAGATTGGAAACTATTGGCACAATTACGACAAACAGTAAAGCCAATTTGGATTTAAAAGCGAGCCCGTAAAGCAAATGCTTGATTATCTTTTTGACACTCAAGTGCTTCTCCCAAATGATTTGCGAGGGATCTCATGACTTATGCTTACAGAACATCAATTATTGCTCTTTGGAGCACACTGGTAGCCACTCAAAGACAACAGGGAGATCCATTGCATGGGGTCACTGCGGATGAGCTGATGCGACTAGGCAATTTTCTTAGAACAGAAGCCCAATTGCTAATGGGAGCAGATAAAGCAAGAGAAGCAATGAGGGTGTTTAGAAGTGCTTTAGACAAGGTAAAAGAGCCTGGAGGAGTTCCACCATATATGGGAATAAAACAGGGTAGAGAGGAACCCTTTGGCACATTTATCGATAGGGTTGCAGCAGCAATAGAGAAAGCTGGAGCACCAAACTGGATGAAGGGAACTTTATTGAAGCAATGTGCAATGCAGAATAGCAATGCCACCATACAAAGGTTGATAGCAACATTACCTGGGAATTGGGCAATAGAAGAACTGTTGGAACAGGCCGCAATGATGCCTACGGGATCGTAGGCATTTTTGGTAGATGCCATAAAGGAACTAGGGGTAGGCCTAAAGAAACAGGCAGAAGCTGCACAATCTCAGGTGTTAGCCACTCAGAAACAGGCAGAAGCTGCGCAATCTCAGGTGTTAGCTGCTCTTGCTCCTCTCCAAGCCTCCGCAGCCACCAACACCCTTCTCCAAAATAACCCATCTGCAAAATGTTAAAGATGCGGAAAAGGGGGACATCTGCGCAAAATGTGCCGTGCAACAGGAGTCTGGTGTCAGTCTTGCCAATCTGACACACACAATACACTTGCCTGTCACCGCAAGTCGGGAAACCGCAAGCAGAGCGCGTCCGGTCGTGCTGCAACACAAGTGACTGGAGGAAGAGCAACAGCTGCACTGTCTGCCTTCAACCAGCAACAGCAGGGTCCCTCAGCTTGGACCTGGCAGCAGCAATAGATGTTACCCTATACACTAATCGACCTGAAAAGATACCTACAGGAATTAAAGGCCCAGTAATAATTAATGGACAAACATTTGGAGCTTTGCTATTAGGACGGTCGTCTGCTTCCATAATGGGATTATTTGTTTTGCCGGGAGTGATTGATGCAGACTTCACGGGAGAGATACAAATTATGGGTCACACCCCTTATCCACCATTAAAAATTGAAAAAGGTCAGCGTATAGCTCAACTAGTACCATTACCACAGTTGACTGCAGGACTAGTACCAAAAGCCATAGATCCCCAGGATACCAAGGGTTTTGGGTCAACTGGACTAACTCTATTGACTTTGGATTTAAGGGATCGGCCAAAGAAGCCCATCAGAATTACCTACAATACAGAAGAGATTTCTACAATAGCATTACTTGACACTGGAGCAGATACAAGCATCGTCAGCCCAGAAATTTGGCCAACTCATTGGCCATCATACACGTCCACGACAAAATGGTGACTGGAGTTGGAGGATATACCTTGGCGAAAAAATCACCAACAGTAACACTGCACATTGATGGACAACAGCTTAATACGGTATTTTCTATCGTGCCTTTGCCCCCCTCAGTAAGCTGTTAAATTGGTCGTGATGTACTAGCTCAGTGGGGGTGGTACTGACAAATGAGCACCCTTTGGGGTAACTGCCATTTCTGGGACTTTCCCTCTCGCACTCACTTGGACTACCGAAGAAGCAGTGATAGTTAAGCAATGGCCGCTAAAAAGGGAAAGTCTCGAACAGGCTCATCAATTGGTACGTGAACAGTTTCAACAAGGACATTTAAAGCTATCCACAAGCCCTTGGAATACACCCATTTTTGTGATAAAGAAAAAATCAGGAAAATACTGACTGTTACATGATTTGAGAGCTGTAAACAACCAAATGGAGCCAATGGGGGCCCTACAGCCAGGCCTTCCTAACCCAGCTATGATACCAGAAAATTGGCCCATTTTGATTATTGTTCTTAAGGACTGCTTTTTTACCATCACTCTGCATCCCAACGACACAAAACGTTTTGCATTTACCCTACCAGCCATCAACAGAGGTGAACCAGATAAGAGATTTGAATGGACAGTTTTGCCACAGGGGATGCATAATTCACCAACAATATTTCAGTTATATGTAGATGCTGCCCTGCAACCACTGAGACAGAGAATGCCACGGACAGTGATTTACCAGTACATGGATGATATTCTCCTTTCACAAGACTGTGAATTTACAGATGAACAAAGAGAAATCATCAAATTTACCTTGGCAGACTTCTCGTTGATTGTATCGCCAGAAAAAATACAACGATCAAAGCCTTGGAAATATCTTGGTTGGACTATAACTGAACAAAAGGTCAAGCCAAAAAAATTGCTATTGGATATCAAGATTTCAACTCTGCATGAGGCCCAGAAACTTTTAGGAGACCTACAATGGTTAAAACCGGTAACAGGCATTCCAAATACATTGTTGCAAGCATTGCAACCACTGTTAAAGGGAACAGATCCTTGTACCCCTGTTCACATTACCCCTCAACAGGAGGAAACACTACAACGTATTGTGCAATGCGTCACGGATGGATTTGTATCCCGGCAACAACTTGGCTGCCGAATAAATCTTACCATTTGGCATGGTAATGGACACTTATTAGGAGCACTCACTCAGCTTGAAAAGAAAACGGGGGAGCCAAGGGTATTAGAATGGATATCACCACCTTTACAAACAAGAAAAACAATAACCACAAAACTTGAAAATTTGGCTACGTTACTTAGAAAAGGCCGATTGCGTATTTTAGAAGTCACAGGACAGGAACCAGCAGTAATTTACCTGCCCATAGAAAAACCCACATTGGACTGGTGCATGTTGGATTCTACAGAGCTTGCTGAGGCACTGCTACGATCCGGAGCACAGGTGGAAACCGGAGCATTATCACCCAAGGCACTGCAGTGGATTGGAGAATGGAGTTGGATTACTAGGACGCTACAGGAAGAAAAACCTATAGCGGATGCCATAACAACATTTACGGATGCCGGAAAGAAGTCTCGTCGAGCAGCCATCATCTGGAAGGAGAAGAAGGAATGGAAGCGACAGATCCTTGAGGCAACACCTGAAGATAGCCTGCAGACATTGGAGTTATTGGCCGTGTTATGGGCAGTTACTCATTTAGAAGGACCTTTGAATGTAGTGTCTGATTCTCTTTACGTGGTGGGAGTGGTATCTAGAATAGAGGATGCTAGCGTGAAAGAGGTTAGTAACAGGAGACTGTATGAGCTGTTTCTACAGTTAAGGAGGGCCCTAATGGATAGAAAAGAGCCCTATGCAGTGATTCACATTCGAAGTCACAAATGGGATACTGGCCTAGGAGAAGGGAATGCAAGAGCTGACAGATTGGTGATGCCAGCGGAAAACCTGCCCTTGATTAGCAAAACAGTAATGGCTAGAGAGGCACATAATGCATATCATCACAATGCCAAAGGACTGGTGCAGAAGTTTGGTATTAATATTAGTGAGGCCAAAGCTGTTGTTAGAGCATGTCCTATCTGTAGTTACCATAATGGGGCAGTAGGATTAGGATGTGGAGTGAACCCAAGAGGATTAAGGATTAATGAAATATGGTAGATGGACATAACACATCTACAAAGTTTTGGACGATTGAAATATATCCATGTCACCATAGACACTTTTAGTGGGTTTATGTGGGCCACGGCACAGGCAGGAGAAAAGGCTATCCACGTCATCAGACACCTTTCTAGCTGTTTTGCAGTAATGGGGGTTCCTGCTGAGATTAAGATGGACAACGCCTATGTCAGTAGTAAAGTCGGGAAGTGGTTAGAATCCTGGGAAATAAAGCATGTTACGGGGATACCACACTCTCCCACCGGACAAGCAATCATTGAGAGAGCCCATGGGACATTAAAGCGATATATACTTAAACAGGAAGATCAGGTTGATCCCCATACAAAACTAACCAAGGCCCTTTACCTTATCAATCACTTGTGTGTTTTTGGGGACAATAAGGATCCTGCAGCAATTAGACACCGTGTAAATTACAGTCAGGAAAATACCAAACAGGATGCTTGGGTTCGCTACAGGGATCCACGTACTGGCATTTGGCAAGGACCAGCAAAGGTTCTCTATTGGGGCAGGGGTTATCTTTGTGTTTCTACCCCCTCAGGAACTACATGGGTACCCACAAAATGGACTAAAGCAGCAACAACACCCACCACAGATGCTTCCGGAGTGGGAACCAAACCCAACGCTTCACAGAGTGCGGAATAAATTTTCTTTGCAAAACACAGCATTTGAATTTCAGCAGGTGACTGGCAAACAGATCAATCTTGATTGGGACCATTCGGATATTTCAATAGCTACTGGACTTCTAGATGAACTTAAACAGAAGGTAGTTAATAAGATTTTTGATTTAAGGACAAAGAGATGTTGGAACTGTAAGGGGAGGAAGTGCGGTGGTAAGTCATTGGTGTTATTGTATTGTGGAAGGTGTCAGGCTACAGTCATAAGGTCTCAGTGGGGTATATTGGAACCTTTGTGCACTGCCTGCTCCTGGAGAAATAACACGCGATCATGGCAGACAGAACTTAGGGCCATAACAGGAGCATCCAATATCAGGGAGGCATTCCTACTTGTAGAGAATAGAGCCAACATATATCGACTACATTGCAAGTGGAGAATACAAAATGCAGTGAGAGATATTAAAGATTGGAAGAATAGTAAAATATTGGGGTATTGTTGTGAGAAAGACACCATATAGATTATAAGAGCTGAATCTAGAGAAAGATTACCTGTTACAAATCCTGAGCTGACTAAACTTTTATTTGGCATTCAAGCCCTTGTTATAGAATAAGAGAAATAAATTTAAAACGCTTAAAATTGCTGTTAAAACTCGAGCCTTAGAGTGGAGCTTTACACATTCGTGTCAAAAACATGACAATAATGGAGGCCTTTATGCTCCTTATTAGCATTGGAGTAATTAACAAACAGACAATGGGAAACAAACACATAGAGCATTTTGGCCCTCAAGAAAATGTTTGGGTAACCATAGCAAATCAGACAGGACAGTCTTCTATGTGTTTAAGTTTGGGAAATGTCAATAGCCTCTTTAAGACTTGCTTATTCGGAGTACCAATTTGGCAACCCTCTGAATTCAGTGGCTTTGTAAATAATGCTACCGTACAAAATAAAACTCAAATGGTTTTAGAGGTAAATACAATTGCTCATGGCCTTACCCGCAACCAACTTGATGGAGGATGGCAATACTGTATTATTCTGGCCCTTAACATCACTCTTAACTCTCCACCAGAGGAAATTGATATTGTCGGATGCAGTAATGCCAGCATTAGAAATAAGACAGGCGGATGGTTCTCATTTGAACCACTGCATTCGAGCCAGTTAAATATAAACCGATATTTGTGGGCTACCCTAGATTCAGAATTGTTAGATGCGGATCTGTTTGGCTAAGTATATTCCATGTGCAATGATAGCAATATAACAAAACCATTGAAGTTACCAAAACGCATATTTTTGATTTGTGGGAACCGAGCATGGAATGGCATCCCTGCATTGCCCACGGGAGGTCTGTGCTATCTTGGGCAACTAACTCTATTCCAGCCCAACATATCACAATTGACCAGATTTAGACATGGAAAAAAACCAAAGCGTAGTGTACATGAATTACAGTGCAACGAAGAGGGTTACCCTGTCTTTTGGTCAGAATTAAAACGGGTAATTTTAGCCACAATTTTACCTGGTGCAGCTGCCCGCAAGGCAATGGTATTAGCAGAACAAATAGCCTGCTGGGCACAGAATGAGATTAACATAACTTCACAAATTTTGGATGAGCTTACTGCTGATGTATCCAGTGTAAATCATGCAGTATTGCAAAACCGAGCTGCTATTGATTACTTGCTATTGGCTCATGGACATGGCTGTGAAGAATTTGAAGGCATGTGTTGTATGAATCTTTCTGACCACTCAGAATCAATTCATGCAAAAATAAAGAAACTGCAGGAACACCTACACGATTTGAAGGAACAAGAAGGTTTGGGATTAGAAAGGGTGGCTGAGATCTCTTGGGTTGGGTCCATGGCTTACTTTGCTTTTGCAACATTTAATAACTAGAGGGATTGTATTTTTGCTATTTTGCTTTTTGTGCCATGTATTATGAAATGCTTACAGGGCATGGTATCACGATTGGTGAATCAGAAATGGGAAACAAATTTGTTAGCCCAAAAAGAAACCGGGAAAAGTGTGAAGAGTATTGTTCAAACATGGCTAATAGAGAAAGGGAATAATTGAACAGAGTTGCTGTAAATAGCCTAAGTAGTGCAAAGAGTAGTTGCTGCAGATGCGCTTACTTAACCAAAATAAAACCAGACAAGTAAACAACAAGAATGAAGAAGTGCCACAAGAATGGAAAAGTGCTCAGGAAATAGGATGTTGAAAGAGATGAAAATAAAGATAACCAACAATGAGGTCGGCTTTTGTAATGTTCATGAGGATAATTAAGAAGTGTATAAGAACAGAGCTGTATTTATCAAAAAACGAGTCTTCTGATGACCAATTGGTGTCTGCAGTCTTCCTTTCTCCGACAGACAAAGACTAGTGGTATGAAGCAGGATATGCCAGAACCAGCCTTGCTACAACATAGTTATTCGTCGCAAAGATATCTGTGGTAGATATCCGTGATGCAGAGGAGTCATTTCTAGGTGTAGTGTAAAGTGAGATCTGTGGTGTGCTGTGCACGCTTTCTCCTTAGCTTTAGGTGCACTGCAGTGCTCTTTGCTATGCATAGTTGAAAGAATGTATGGTATACATTCCAGAAGCAGAGAATACTACTATGCTAGAGAGGTTTTAAAAGAAAAGAGCACATGCCAGGCGTGTTTTGGCAGTAGCTAAACTTCCCAGCAGAGTGCTCTGTGAGAGGGGTAGACGGCATTTCACCTCCCTTAGAGAGAAATCGCCACATAGTACAAATCGAATTTCAGGAAAACACACTGCACTGAGGTGCCCTGCACAGAATACCGGTAGTCAGGGACTAGTGGTATGAAGCAGGATATGCCAGAACCAGCTTTGCTACAACACAGAAATTCGTCGCGAAGGTTTCTGTGGTAGATAACCGTGAGGCAGAGAAGTCATTTCTAGGTGTAGTGCAAAGTGAGATCTGTGCTGTGCTGTGCAAGCTTTCGCTTTGGCTTTAGGTGCACTGCAGTGCTCTTCGCTATGCATAGTTGAAAGAGTGTATGGTATGCTTTCAAGAAGCAGAGGATATTTTTATGGTAGAGAGGTTTTAGAAGAAAAGTGCATATGCCAGGCATTTTATCGCAGCAGCAGAACTTCCCAGCAGAGTGTTTTGAGAGAGGGGTAGACGGCACATCACCTCTCTTAGACAGAAATCTCGCCTCATGGCACAAACGGCTATTAAGGAAAACACATCGCACTGAGGTGCTCTGCTCAGAATACCGGTTGTCAGGGACTAGTGGTATGAAGCAGGATATGCCAGAAGCAGCTTTGCTACAACATAGTTATTCATCGCGCAGATATCTGTGGTAGATATCCGTGATGCAGAGAAGTCATTTCTAGGTGTAGTGCAAAGTGAGATTTTCAGTGTGCTGTGCACGCTTTCGCTTTGGCTTTAGGTGCACTGCAGTGCTCTTCGCTATGCATAGTTGAAAGAGTGTATGGTTTGCTTCCAAAAAGCTGATAATATTGCTATGGTAGAGAGGTATTAGAAGAAAAATGCACATGCCAGGTGTGTTTTGGCAGAAGCAGTACTTCCCAGCAGAGTGCTCTGTGAGAGGGGTAGACGGCACTTCACCTCCCTTAGAGAGAAATGGGCACTTGGTACAAAGCGTGATTAAGGAAAACACACCGCACTGAGGAGCTCTGTACAGAATACCGGTTGTCAGGGACTAGTGGTATGAAGCAGGATATGCCAGAACCAGCTTTGCTACAACATAGTTATTCGTCACGCAGATATCTGTGGTAGATATCCGTGATGCAGAGAAGTCATTTCTACGTGCAGTGCTAAGTGAGATCTGTGGTGTGTGGTGCACGATTTCTCCTCAGCTTCAGGTGCACTGCAGTTGTCTTCGCTATGCATAGTTGAAAGGGTGTATGATATACTTTCCAGAGCAGAGAATATTGCTATGGTAGAGAGGTTTTTGAAGAAAAGTGCACATGCCAAGCGTGTTTTGGCAGTAGCAGAACTTCCCAGCAGAGTGTTCTGTGAGAGGGGTAGACAGCACTTCACCTCCCTTAGCCTAAAATCGATTCATGGTACAATGCGCGATTAAGGAAAACACACCGCACTGAGGTGCTCTGCTCAGAATACCGGTTGTCAGGGACTAGTGGTATGAAGCAGGATATGCCAGAAGCAGATTTCCTGCAACATAAATATTCGTCATGCAGCTATCTGTGGTAGATATCCGTGATGCAGAGAAGTCATTTCTGCATGTAGTGCTAAATGAGATCTGTGGTGTGCTGTGCACATTTTCTCCTTAGCTTTAGGTGCACTGCAGTGCTCTTCGCTATGCATAGTTGAAAGGGTGTATGGTATACTTTCCAGAAGAACAGAATATTGCTATGGTAGACAGGATTTGGAAGAAAAGTGCACATGCCACGTGTATTTTCACAGCAGCAGAACTTCCCAGCAGAGCGTTGTGTGAGAGGGGTAGATGGCACTTCACCTCTTTTAGAAAGAATTCTCGCCGCATGGTGCAAACAACTATTAAGGAAAACACATTGCGCTGAGATGCTCTGCACCGAATACCGCTTGACAGGGACTAGTGGTATGAAACAGGATATGCCAGATCCAGTACCGCAACAACATAATTATTCGTCTCGCAAATTTCTGTGGTAGATATCCATGATGCAGAGAAGTAATTTCTACGTGTAGTGCAAAGTGAGGTGTGTGGTGTGCTGTGCACGCTTTCTCCTTAGATTTTGGTGCACTGCAGTGCTTTTCACTATGCATAGTTTAAAGAATGTATGGTATGCTTTCAAGAAGAGGAGGATATTGCTATGATAGAGAGGTTTTAGAAGAAAAGTGCACATGCCAGGCGTGTTTTGGAAGAAGCAGTACTTCCCAGCAGAGTGTTATGAGAGAGGGGTAGACGGCACTGCACATCCCTTAGACAGAAATCACCTCATGGTACAAACACCATTTTAGGAAAAACACACCGCACTGAGGAGCTCTGCACAGAATACCAGTTGAAAGGGAGTAGTGCTATGAAGCAGGATATGCCAAAACCAGTTTTGACAACATAATTACACGTCACGCAGATTTCTGTGGCAGATAGCCATGATGCAGAGAAGTCATTTCGACGTGTAGTTCAAAGTGAGATCTGTGGTGTGCTGTGCACGCTTTCTCCTTAGCTTTACGTACACTGCAGTTCTCTTCGCTATGCATAGTTGAAAGAGTGTATGGTTCGCTTTCGAGGAGCGGTAGATATTGCTAAGGAAGAAAGGTTTTAGAAGAAAAGTGCGCATGCCTGGCGTGTTTTGGCGGAAGCAGAACTTCCCAGCAGAGTGTTCTGTGAGAGGGGTAGACGGCATTTCACCTCCCTTAGAGAGAAATCGCCTCATGGTACAAATGGCATTTGAGGAAAACACACCGCACTGAGGTGCTCTGCACCGAATACCGGTAGTCAGGGACTAGTGGTATGAAGCAGGATATGCCAGAAGCAGCTTTGCTACAACATAGTTATTCGTCGTGCAGATTTCTGCGGTAGATATCTGTGATGCAGAGAAGTCATTTCTACGTGTAGATCAAAATTGCTTCTGTGCTGTGCTGTGCACACGTTCTCCTTAGTTTTAGGTGCACTGCTGTGGTGTTCGCTATGCACACTTTCAACTGAAAGAATGTATGGTACACTTTCCAAATGTAGAGAATATTGCTATGGTAGACAGGATTTAGAAGAGAAGTCCACATACCAGGTGTGTTTTGGCAGTAGGAGAACTTCACCTCCTTTAGACTATAAACGCTTCATGATACAAATCGCAATTAAGGAAAACACACAGCACTGAGGTGCCCTGCTCAGAATACTGGTTGACAGGGACTAGTGGTATAAAGCAGGTTATGCCAGGACCAGCATTATTACAACATACATACTCGTCGTGCAGATTTCTGTGGGAGATATCCGTGATGCAGAGAAAACATTTCTACGTGTAGTGCAAAGTGAGATCTGCGGTGTGCTGTGCACGATTTCTCCTTAGCTTTACATGCACTGCAGTGCTCTTCGCTATGCATAGTGGAAAGAGTGTATGGTATGCTTTCAAGAAGCAGAGGATATTTTTATGGTAGAGAGGTTTTAGAAGAAAAGTGCACATGCCAGGCGCATTTTCACAGCAGCAGGACTTTCCAGCAGCGTGTTTTGTGAGAGGATAAACGGCACTTCACTTCCGTTAGACTAAAATCGCCTCATGGTACAAAGTTTGATTAAAAAAAAAACACCACACTAAAGTGCTCTGCTCAGAATACCGGTTGTCATGGACTAGTGATATGAAGCAGGATATGCCAGAAGAAGCTTTGCTACAACATAGTTATTAGTCATGCAGATTTCTGTGGTAGATATCCGTGATGCAGAGAAGTCATTTCTACGTGTAGTGCAAAGTGAGATCTGTGGTGTGCTGTGCACATTTTCTCCTTAGCTTTAGGTGCACTGCAGTGCTCTTCGCTATGCATAGTTGAAAGAGTGTATGGTTTGCTTCCAAAAAGCGGATAATATTGCTGTGGTAGAGAGGTTTTAGAAGAAAAGTGCACATGCCAGGTGTGTTTTGGCAGAAGCAGTACTTCCCAGCAGAGTGTTCTGTGAGAGGGGTAGACGGCACTTCACCGCCCTAAGAAAGAAATAGCCTCATGGTACAAACCGTGATTAAGGAAAACACACCGCACTGAGGAGCTCTGCACAGAATACCGGCAGACAGGGACTAGTGGTATGAAGCACGATATGCCAGAACCAGCTTTGCTACAACATAGTTATTCGTCGTGCAGATTTATGCCATAGATATCCGTGATGCAGAGAAGTAATTTCTATGTGTAGCGCTAAGTGAGATCTGTGGTGTGCGGTGCACGCTTTCTCCTCAGCTTCAGGTGCACTGCAGTTGTCTTCGCTATGCATAGTTGAAAGGGTGTATGATATACTTTCCAGAGCAGAGAATATTGCTATGGTAGAGAGGGTTTTGAAGAAAAGTGCACATGCCAAGCGTGTTTTGGCAGTAGCAGAACTTCCCAGCAGAGTGTTCTGTGAGAGGGTAGACGGCACTTCACCTCCCTTAACCTAAAATTGACTCATGGTACAATGCGCGATTTAGGAAAACACACTGCACTGAGGTGCTCTGCTCAGAATACCGATTGTCAGGGACTAGTTGTATGCAGCAGGATATTCCAGAACCAGATTTCCTACAACATAAATATTCGTCACGCAGCTATCTGTGGTAGATATCCATGATGCAGAGAAGTCATTTCTATGTTTATTGCAAAATGAGATCGGTGGTGTGCTGTGCACCCTTTCTCCTTAATTTTAGGTGCACTGCAGTGCTCTTCGCTATGCATAGTTGAAAGAGTGTATGTTATGCTTACAAAAAGGAAAGGATACTGACATGGTAGTTAGGTTTTAGAAGAAAAGTACACATGCTAGGCGTTTTTTCGCAGCAGCAGAACTTCCCAGCCGAGTGTTATTAGAGAGGGGTAGACGGCATTTCACCTCTCTCACACAGAAACCTCGCCTCATGGTACAAACGGCTATTAAGGAAAACACAGGTCACGGAGGTGCTCTCCACAGAATACCGGTTGACATGGACTAGTGGAATGAAAGAGGATATGCCAGATCCAGATTTGCTACAACATAGTTATTCGTCGCACAGATTCCTGTGGTAGGTATATGTGATGCAGAGAAGTCATTTCTAGGTGTAGTGTAAAGTGAGATTCGTGGTGTGCTGTGCACGCTTTCTCCTTAGATTTAGGTGCACTGCAGTGCTTTTCGCTATGCATAGTTTAAAGAGTGTATGGTATGCTTTCAAGAAGAGGAGAATATTGCTGTGGTAGAGAGGTATTAGAAGAAAAGTGCACATGCCAGGCGTGTGTTGGCAGTAGCAGAACTTCCCAGCAGAGTGCTCTGTGAGAGGGCTAGACGGCACTTCACCGTCCTAAGACAGAAATCGCCTTATGGTGCAAACAGTGATTAAGGAAAACACACCGCACTGAGGAGCTCTGCACAGAATACCGGTTGTCAGGGACTAGTGGTATGAAGCAGGATATGCCAGAACCAGCTTTGCTACAACATAAATATACGTCACGCACATTTCTGTGGTATATATTCGTGAGGCAGAGAAGTCATTTCTAGGTGTAGTGTAAAGTGAGATCTGTGGTGTGCTGTGCACGCTTTCTCCTTAGGTTTTGGTGCACTGCAGTGCTCTTCGCTATGCATAGTTGAAAGGGTGTATGGTATACTTTCAAGCAGCAGAGAATATTGCTATGGTAGACAGGTTTTGGAAGAAAAGTGCACATGCCAGGCGTGTATTGGCTGTAGCAGAACTTCCCAGCAGAGTGCTCTGTGAGAGGGGTAGATGGCACTTCACCTCCCTTTTAGAGAGAAATCGGCGCTTGGTACAAAAGCGCGATTGAAGAAAACCACGCTGCACTGAGATGCTCTGCACAGAATACCGGGTTGTCAGGGACTAGTGGTATGAAACAGGATATGCCAGATCCAGCTTTGCTACAACATAGTTATTCGTCGCGCAGATATCTGTGGTAGATATCCGTGATGCAGAGAAGTAATTTCTACGTGTAGTGCAAAGTGAGATCTGTGGTGTGCTGTGCACGCTTTCTCCTTAAATTTTGGTGCACTGCAGTGCTCTTCGCTATGCATAGTGGAAAGAGTGTATGGTTTGCTTCCAAAAAGCGGATAATATTGCTATGGTTGAGAGGTATTAGAAGAAAAGTGCACATGCCAGGCGTGTTTTGGCAGTAGCAGAAACTTCCCAGCAGAGTGTTCTGTGAGAGGGGTAGACGGCACTACACCTCCCCTTAGAGAGAAAATCGGCGCTTGGTACAAAGCGCTGATTGAAGAAAACCACGCTGCACTGAGGAGCTCTGCACAGAATACCGGTAGACAGGGACTAGTGGTATGAAGTAGGATATGCGAGAACGAGACTGCTAAAACATAATTATTCGTCGTAAAGATTTCTGTGGTAGATAACCGTGATGCAGAGAAGTCATTTCAACGTGCAGTGCAAAGTGAGATCTGTGGTGTGCTGTGCACGTTTTCTCCTTAGGTTTTGGTGCTCTGCAGTGCAATTCATTATGCATAGTTGAAAGAGTGTCTGGAATGATTTCCAGCAGCAGAGAATATTGATATGGAAGAGAGCTTTTAGAAGAAAAGTGCACATGCCAGGCGTGTTTTACTAATAGAAGGATTTATCAGTAGAGTTTTCTGTGAAAGGGTAGACGGCACTTAACCTCCCTTAGAGAGAAAAATCGGCGCTCCCTACAAAGTGCGATTGAAGAAACGACGCTGCACTGAGGTGCTCTGCACAGAATACAGGTTGTCAGGGACTAGTGGCATGAAGCAGGATATGCCAGAAGCAGCTTTGCTACAACATAGTTATTCGTCGCGCAGATATCTGTGGTAGATATCCGTGATGCAGAGAAGTCATTCCTAGGTGTAGTGTAAAGTGAGATCTGTGGTGTGCTGTGCACGCTTTCGCTTTTACTTTAGGTGCACTGCAGTGCTCTTCACTATGCATAGTGGAAAGAGTGTATGGTGCGCTTTCAAGCAGCAGAGAATATTGCTATGGTAGAGAGGTTTTAGAAGAAAAGTGCACATGCCAGGCGTGTTTTGGCAGTAGCTAAACATCCCAGCAGAGTGCGCTGTGAGAGGGGTAGACGGCACCTCACCTCACTTAGAGAGAGATCGGCGCTTGGTACAAAGCGCGATTGAAGAAACCGCGCTGCACTGAGGTGCTCTGCAGAGAATACCGGTTGTCAGGGACTAATGGTATGAAGCAGGATATGCCAGAGGCAGCTTTGCTACAACATAGTTATTCGTCGCGCAGATATCTGTGGTAGATATCCGTGATGCAGAGAAGTCATTTCTAGGTGTAGTGCAAAGTGAGATCTGTGGTGTGCTGTGCACGCTTTCGCTTTGGCTTTAGGTGCACTGCAGTGCTCTTCGCTATGCATAGTTGAAAGAGTGTATGGTATGCTTTCAAGCAGCAGAGAATATTGCTATGGTAGAGAGGTTTTAGAAGAAAAGTGCACATGCCAGGCGTGTTTTGGCAGTAGCAGAACTTCCCAGCAGAGTGCTCTGTGAGAGGGGTAGACGGCACTTCACCTCCCTTAGAGAGAAATCAGAGCTTGGTACAAAGAGCGGTTGAATAAAACCGCGCTGCACTGAGGTGCTCTGCACAGAATACTGGTTGTCAGGGACTAGTGGTATGAAGCAGGATATGCCAGAAGTAGCTTTGCTACAACACAGAAATTCGTCGCGCAGATATCTGTGGTAGATATCCGTGATGCAGAGAAGTCATTTCTAGGTGTAGTGCAAAGTGATATTTGTGGTGTGCTGTGCACGCTTTTGCTTTGGCTTATGGTGCACTGCAGTGCTCTTCGCTATGCATAGTTGAAAGAGTGTATGGTATGCTTTCAAGCAGCAGAGAATATTGCTATGGTAGAGAGGTTTTAGAAGAATAGTTCACATGCCAGGCGTGTTTTGGCAGTAGCAGAACTTCCCAGCAGAGTGCTCTGTGAGAGGGGTAGACGGCACTTCACCTCCCTTAGAGAGAAATCGGCGCTTGGTACAAAGCGCGATTAAAGAAACCGCGCTGCACTGAGGTGCTCTGCACAGAATACCGGTTGTCAGGGACTAGTGGGATGAAGCAGGATATGCCAGAAGCAGCTTTGCTACAACATAGTTATTCGTCGCGCAGATATCTGTGGTAGATATCCGTGATGCAGAGAAGTCATTTCTAGGTGTAGTGCAAAATGAGTTTTGTGGTGTGTTGTGCACGCTTTCGCTTTGGCTTTAGGTGCACTGCAGTGCTCTTCGCTATGCATAGTTGAAAGAGTGTATGGTATGCTTTCAAGCAGCAGAGAATATTGCTATGGTAGAGAGGTTTTAGAAGAAAAGTGCACATGCCAGGCGTGTTTTGGCAGTAGCAGAACTTCCCAGCAGAGTGCTCTGTGAGAGGGGTAGACGGCACCTCACCCCCCTTAGAGAGAAATGGGTGCCTGGTACAAAGCGTGATTGAAGAAACCACGCTGCACTGAGGTGCTCTGCACAGAATACCGGTTGTCAGGGACTAGTGGCATGAAGCAGGATATGCCAGAGGCAGCTTTGCTACAACATAGTTATTCGTCGCGCAGATATCTGTGGTAGATATCCGTGATGCAGAGAAGTCATTTCTAGGTGTAGTGTGAAGTGAGATCTGTGTTGTGCTGGTCACGCTTTCGCTTTGGCTTTAGGTGCACTGCAGTGCTCTTCGCTATGCATAGTTGAAAGAGTGTATGGTATGCTTTCAAGCAGCAGAGAAAATTGCTATGGTAGAGAGGTTTTAGAAGAAAAGTGCACATGCCAGGCGTGTTTTGGCAGTAGCAGAACTTCCCAGCAGAGTGCTCTGCGAGAGGGGTAGACGGCACCTCACCCCCCGTAGAGAGAAATCGGCACTTGGTACAAAGCGCGATTGAAGAAACCGCGCTTCACTTAGGTGCTCTGCACAGAATACCGGTTGTCAGGGAGTAGTGGTATGCATCAGGATATGCCAGATGCAGCTTTGCTACAACATAGTTATTCATCGCGCAGATATCTGTGGTAGATATCCGTGATGCAGAGAAGTCATTTCTAGGTGTAGTGCAAAATGAGTTTTGTTGTGTGTTGTGCACGCTTTCGCTTTGGCTTTACGTGCACTGCAGTGCTCTTCGCTATGCATAGTTGAAAGAGTGTATGGCATGCTTTCAAGCAGCAGAGAATATTGCTATGGTAGAGAGGTTTTAGAAGAAAAGTGCACATGCCAGGCGTCTTTGGCAGTAGCAGAACTTCCCAGCAGAGTGCTCTGTGAGAGGGGTAGACGGCACCTCACCCCCCTTAGAGAAAAATCGGGGCTTGGTACAAAGCGCGATTGAAGAAACCACGCTGCACTGAGGTGCTCTGCACAAAATACCGGTTGTCAGGGACTAGTGGCATGAAGCAGGATATGCCAGAGGCAGCTTTGCTACAACATAGTTATTCGTCGCGCAGATATCTGTGGTAGATATCCGTGATGCAGAGAAGTCATTTCTAGGTGTAGTGCAAAGTGAGATCTGTGTTGTGCTGGGCACGCTTTGGCTTTGGCTTTAGGTGCACTGCAGTGCTCTTCGCTATGCATAGTTGAAAGAGTGTATGGTATGCTTTCAAGCAGCAGAGAATATTGCTATGGTAGAGAGGTTTTAGAAGAAAAGTGCACATGCCAGGCGTGTTTTGGCAGTAGCAGTACTTCCCAGCAGAGTGCTCTGTGAGAGGGGTAGACGGCACCTCACCTCCCTTAGAAAGAAATCGGCGCTTGGTAGCAAGGGCGATTGAAGAAACCACGCTGCACTGAGGTGCTCTGCACAGAATACCGGTTGTCAGGGACTAGTGGCACGAAGCAGGATATGTCAGAAGCAGCTTTGCTACAACATAGTTATTCATCGCGCAGATATCTGTGGTAGATATCCGTGATGCAGAGAAGTCATTTCTAGGTGTAGTGTAAAGTGAGATCTGTGGTGTGCTGTGCACGCTTTCGCTTTGGCTTTAGGTGCACTGCAGTGCTCTTCGCTATGCATAGTTGAAAGAGTGTATGGTATGCTTTCAAGCAGCAGAGAATATTGCTATGGTAGAGAGGTTTTAGAAGAAAAGTGCACATGCCAGGCGTGTTTTGGCAGTAGCAAACTTCCCAGCAGAGTGCTCTGTGAGAGGGGTAGACGGCACTTCACCTCCCTTAGAGAGAAATCGGCGCTTGGTACAAAGCGCGATTGAAGAAACCACGCTGCACTTAGGTGCTCTGCACAGAATACCGGTTGTCAGGGACTAGTGGCATGAAGCAGGATATGCCAGAAGCAGCTTTGCTACAACATAGTTATTCGTCGCGCAGATATTTTGGTAGATATCCGTGATGCAGAGAAGTCATTTCTAGGTGTAGTGCAAAGTGAGCTTTGTTGTGTGCTGTGCACGCTTTTGCTTTGGATTTAGGTGCACTGCAGTGCTCTTTGCTATGCATAATTTAAAGAGTGTATGGTATGCTTTCAAGCAGCAGAGAATATTGCTATGATAGAGAGGTTTTAGAAGAAAAGTGCACATGCCAGGCGTGTTTTGGCAGTAGCAGTACTTCCCAGCAGAGTGCTCTGTGAGAGGGGTAGACGGCACCTCACCTCCCTTAGAGAGAAATCGGCGCTTGGTAGCAAGGGCGGTTGAAGAAACCACACTGCACTGAGGTGCTCTGCACAGAATACCGGTTGTCAGGGACTAGCGGTATGAAGCAGGATATGCCAGAGGCAGCTTTGCTACATCATAGTTATTCGTCGCGCAGATATCTGTGGTAGATATCCGTGATGCAGAGAAGTCATTTCTAGGTGTAGTGTAAAGTGAGATCTGTGGTGTGCTGTGCACGCTTTCGCTTTGGCTTTAGGTGCACTGCAGTGCTCTTCGCTATGCATAGTTGAAAGAATGTATGGTATGCTTTCAAGCAGCAGAGAATATTGCTATGGTAGAGAGGTTTTAGAAGAAAAGTGCACATGCCAGGCGTGTTTTGGCAGTAGCAGTACTTCCCAGCAGAGCGTTCTGTGAGAGGGGAAGAAGGCACCTCACCTCCCTTAGAGAGAAATCGGGGCTTGGTACAAAGCGCGATTGAAGAAACCGCGCTGCACTTAGGTGCTCTGCACAGAATACCGGTTGTCAGGGACTAGTGGTATGAAGCAGGATATGCCAGAGGCAGCTTTGCTACAACATAGTTATTCGTCGCGCAGATATCTGTGGTAGATATCCGTGATGCAGAGAAGTCATTTCTAGGTGTAGTGTAAAGTGAGATCTGTGTTGTGCTGGGCACGCTTTGGCTTTGGCTTTAGGTGCACTGAAGTGCTCTTCGCTATGCATAGTTGAAAGAGTGTATGGTATGCTTTCAAGCAGCAGAGAATATTGCTATGGTAGAGAGGTTTTAGAAGAAAAGTGCACATGCCAGGCGTGTTTTGGCAGTAGCAGAACTTCCCAGCAGAGTGCTCTGTGAGAGGGATAGACGGCACTTCACCTCCCTTAGAGAGAAATCAGAGCTTGGTACAAAGCGCGGTGAAGAAAACCACGCTGCACTGAGGTGCCCTGCACAGAATACCAGTTGTCAGGGACTAGTGGCATGAAGCAGGATATGTCAGAAGCAGCTTTGCTACATCATAGTTATTCATCGCGCAGATATCTGTGGTAGATATCCGTGATGCAGAGAAGTCATTTCTAGGTGTAGTGTAAAGTGAGATCTGTGGTGTGCTGTGCACGCTTTCGCTTTGGCTTTAGGTGCACTGCAGTGCTCTTCGCTATGCATAGTTGAAAGAGTGTATGGTATGCTTTCAAGCAGCAGAGAATATTGCTATGGTAGAGAGGTTTTAGAAGAAAAGTGCACATGCCAGGCGTGTTTTGGCAGTAGCAGAACTTCCCAGCAGGGCGTTCTGTGAGAGGGGTAGACGGCACTTCACCTCCCCTTAGAGAGAAATCGGGTGCTTGGTACAAAGCGCGATTGAAGAAACCGCGCTGCACTGAGGTGCTCTGCAGAGAAATACCGGGTTGTCAGGGACTAATGGTATGAAGCAGGATATGCCAGAGGCAGCTTTGCTACAACATAGTTATTCGTCGCGCAGATATCTGTGGTAGATATCCGTGATGCAGAGAAGTCATTTCTAGGTGTAGTGCAAAGTGAGATCTGTGGTGTGCTGTGCACGCTTTCGCTTTGGCTTTAGGTGCACTGCAGTGCTCTTCGCTATGCATAGTTGAAAGAGTGTATGGTATGCTTTCAAGCAGCAGAGAATATTGCTATGGTAGAGAGGTTTTAGAAGAAAAGTGCACATGCCAGGCGTGTTTTGGCAGTAGCAGAACTTCCCAGCAGAGTGCTCTGTGAGAGGGGTAGACGGCACTTCACCTCCCTTAGAGAGAAATCGGGCGCTTGGTACAAAGCGCGATTGAAGAAACCGCGCTGCACTGAGGTGCTCTGCACAGAATACCGGTTGTCAGGGACTAGTGGTATGAAGCAGGATATGCCAGAGCCAGCTTTGCTACAACATAGTTATTCGTCGCGCAGATATCTGTGGTAGATATCCGTGATGCAGAGAAGTCATTTCTAGGTGTAGTGCAAAGTGATATTTGTGGTGTGCTGTGCACGCTTGCTTTGGCTTTTATGGTGCACTGCAGTGCTCTTCGCTATGCATAGTTGAAAGAGTGTATGGTATGCTTTCAAGCAGCAGAGAATATTGCTATGGTAGAGAGGTTTTAGAAGAATAGTTCACATGCCAGGCGTGTTTTGGCAGTAGCAGAACTTCCCAGCAGAGTGCTCTGTGAGAGGGGTAGACGGCACTTCACCTCCCTTAGAGAGAAATCGGCGCTTGGTACAAAGCGCGATTGAAGAAACCCACGCTGCACTGAGGTGCTCTGCACAGAATACCGGTTGTCAGGGACTAGTGGGATGAAGCAGGATATGCCAGAACCAGCTTTGCTACAACATAGTTATTCGTCGCGCAGATATCTGTGGTAGATATCCGTGATGCAGAGAAGTCATTTCTAGGTGTAGTGCAAAGTGAGTTTTGTGGTGTGCTGTGCACGCTTTCGCTTTGGCTTTAGGTGCACTGCAGTGCTCTTCGCTATGCATAGTTGAAAGAGTGTATGGTATGCTTTCAAGCAGCAGAGAATATTGCTATGGTAGAGAGGTTTTAGAAGAAAAGTGCACATGCCAGGCGTGTTTTGGCAGTAGCAGAACTTCCCAGCAGAGTGCTCTGTGAGAGGGGTAGACGGCACTTCACCTCCCTTAGAGAGAAATCGGGCGCTTTGGTACAAAGCGCGATTGAAGAAACCGCGCTGCACTGAGGTGCTCTGCACAGAATACCAGTTGTCAGGGACTAGTGGTATGAAGCAGGATATGCCAGAACCAGCTTTGCTACAACATAGTTATTCGTCGCGCAGATATCTGTGGTAGATATCCGTGATGCAGAGAAGTCATTTCTAGGTGTAGTGCAAAGTGAGATCTGTGTTGTGCTGTGCACGCTTTCGCTTTGGCTTTAGGTGCACTGCAGTGCTCTTCGCTATGCATAGTTGAAAGAGTGTATGGTATGCTTTCAAGCAGCAG
Organism: Luscinia megarhynchos; assembly: GCA_034336665.1. Classification (NCBI taxonomy): domain Eukaryota; kingdom Metazoa; phylum Chordata; class Aves; order Passeriformes; family Muscicapidae; genus Luscinia; species Luscinia megarhynchos. The sequence goes on from CM067570.1 coordinate 37,847,244, forward strand.
AGAATATTGCTATGGTAGAGAGGTTTTAGAAGAAAAGTGCACATGCCAGGCGTGTTTTGGCAGTAGCTAAACTTCCCAGCAGAGTGCTCTGTGAGAGGGGTAGACGGCACTTCACCTCCCTTAGAGAGAAATCGGCGCTTGGTACAAAGCGCGATTGAAGAAAACCACGCTAGCACTTAGGTGCTCTGCACAGAATACCGGGTTGTCAGGGACTAGTGGTATGAAGCAGGATATGCCAGATGCAGCTTTGCTACAACATAGTTATTCGTCGCGCAGATATCTGTGGTAGATATCCGTGATGCAGAGAAGTCATTTCTAGGTGTAGTGCAAAAGTGAGATCTGTGGTGTGCTGTGCACGCTTTCGCTTTGGCTTTAGAGCTGCACTGCAGTGCTCTTCGCTATGCATAGTTGAAAGAGTGTATGGTATGCTTTCAAGCAGCAGAGAATATTGCTATGGTAGAGAGGTTTTAGAAGAAAAGTGCACATGCCAGGCGTGTTTTGGCAGTAGCAGAACTTCCCAGCAGAGTGCTCTGTGAGAGGGGTAGACGGCACTTCACCTCCCTTAGAGAGAAAATCGGCGCTTGGTACAAAGCGCCGATTGAAGAAACCACGCTGCACTGAGGTGCTCTGCACAGAATACCGGGTTGTCAGGGACTAGTGGTATGAAGCAGGATATGCCAGAAGCAGCTTTGCTACAACATAGTTATTCGTCGCGCAGATATCTGTGGTAGATATCCGTGATGCAGAGAAGTCATTTCTAGGTGTAGTGCAAAGTGAGATCTGTGTTGTGCTGTGCACGCTTTCGCTTTGGCTTTAGGTGCACTGCAGTGCTCTTCGCTATGCATAGTTGAAAGAGTGTATGGTATGCTTTCAAGCAGCAGAGAATATTGCTATGGTAGAGAGGTTTTAGAAGAAAAGTGCACATGCCAGGCGTGTTTTGGCAGTAGCAGAACTTCCCAGCAGAGTGCTCTGTGAGAGGGGTAGACGGCACTTCACCTCCCTTAGAGAGAAATCGGCGCTTGGTACAAAGCGCGATTGAAGAAACCGCGCTGCACTGAGGTGCTCTGCACAGAATACCGGTTGTCAGGGACTAGTGGTATGAAGCAGGATATGCCAGAGCCAGATTTGCTACAAGATAGTTATTCGTCGCGCAGATATCTGTGGTAGATATCCGTGATGCAGAGAAGTCATTTCTGGGTGTAGTGTAAAGTGAGATCTGTGGTGTGCTGTGCACGCTTTCGCTTTGGCTTTAGGTGCACTGCAGTGCTCTTCGCTATGCATAGTTGAAAGACTGTATGGTGCGCTTTCAAGCAGCAGAGAATATTGCTATGGTAGAGAGGTTTTAGAAGAAAAGTGCACATGCCAGGCGTGTTTTGGCAGTAGCAGAACTTCCCAGCAGAGTGCTCTGTGAGAGGGGTAGACGGCACTTCACCTCCCTTAGAGAGAAATCGGCGCTTGGTACAAAGCGCGATTGAAGAAACCACGCTGCACTGAGGTGCTCTGCACAGAATACCGGTTGTCAGGGACTAGTGGTATGAAGCAGGATATGCCAGAACCAGCTTTGCTACAACATAGTTATTCGTCGCGCAGATATCTGTGGTAGATATCCGTGATGCAGAGAAGTCATTTCTAGGTGTAGTGCAAAGTGAGATCTGTGGTGTGCTGTGCACGCTTTCGCTTTGGCTTTAGGTGCACTGCAGTGCTCTTCGCTATGCATAGTTGAAAGAGTGTATGGTATGC